>CM053586.1:124608787-124653405 GCA_028646515.1 Pseudochirops corinnae
GGCTCAACAAGTTGTGATATATGAATGTAATGGAATGCTATTGTTCTATAAGAAATGATGAGCAGGTGGATTTCAGAAAAACCTGAAAAGACTCACATGAACAGTGAAGTGAGCAAATAAGAACATTGTATACAGTAACAGTAATACTGTGCAATGATCAACTATGATGGATTTAGCTCTTCTCTGCAATACAATGATCTTAATTCCAAAAGACTCATGATGGAAAATGCTATCTGCATTCAGAAGGAAAAAAAAAGTATGGAGTCTGAATGCAGATTGAAGCCTACTATTTTCACTTTTTAGTTTTTTCTTTGTCATGGTTTTTCCATTTTGATCTGATTCTTCTTTTACAACATGACCAATGTGGAAACACATTTAACATATACATGATTGTACATGTATAACCTATATCCAATTGCTTGCTGTCTTGGGGAGAGGGGAGGGAAGTAAAGGAGGGAGAAAAATTTGGAATTCAAAATCTTACTAAAATGAATGTTTAAAATTATCTTTACATTTAATTGGAAAAATACTATTAAATGCAAAAAAAAAAAGAAAGAAGTCAAATTTACAGATGATTCTAGGTGGGTGAAGTAAAAAGATTACTGGTTCTGGAATTAGAGGACCAAAGTTCGAAACCTATTACTGACATGACCTTAGTCCAATCACAAGCTCCCTGTTCATCAGTTGTCTCTTCTGTCCAATGAAGATGTTTAATACAAATTCTCTAAGGTTCTTTCCTCTCTAAATCTACATAGTTATAGTCCCATAACAATGATGAGGTGCACGCTGGTTTTAAGTAGGTTGTAGAATATAACTAGTGATGAGCTTCAGAAGTACTGTAAATATATTTTTACTAGAGATGTATAATTGGAATATATGGTAGAGAGCTTATCTCAAGAATAAGGGACAAGAGGCAGCACTGAGTAATGCATAGAGAGCAGGCCTTAGAGGCAGGAAGATCTGGGCTCAATGCCACCTGTGGTCATATACAGTCTGTGTGTCCCTAATCAAATTACCAAATCTCTTAGTGCTTCTAGCCCCACTTTAAAACTATGCATTGCAGAGAAAAGTATCAATAAATACTGATAGAGGAAATTCCTTATAAGCCATTTGCTACACCAATAAAATCACCTTCTAGTTACTGTTAAAAAAAAAAAGAAAAAAGGCTAGCCTTACTACTATACTATGAAATCTTGCAAAGGGCTTTCAATGTATTGGGAAGGAGGCTCTATGGAGGATTGATGGTAGGATCTGGACAAGAAGCACCCAGATTGAGAGTATTGATGAACTTTGATGTTTATGCTGAGGAGTATCTGCATGGATGAGATAATCTACCTAATGAAATATGAAAAATTATATTGTCTACTGTTGGAGGAAATGTGGAAAAATTAGGATACAAATCATTGTCAGTGGAATTGTGAACTGATTCGACCATTCTGGAGACCAACCTGGAAATATGTCCAAAGACTTATTAAACTGCTTCTTCCCTTTGACCCAGAAATACTACTACTAGGTCTATTTTCAAAGATGATAAAATATTTAAGCAGCTCCCTTTGTGGTGGCAAAAAACTGGAAATTTCAAGGATGCTCATCTGCTGGGGAATGGCTGAACAAGTCGTGGTATATGATTGTGATGGATTACTACTGTACTATAAGAAATAATAAACTTGATGACTTTAGAAAAACATGGATAGACTTGCATGAAATAATGAAGAGTGAAATGAGCAGAAACAAGAGAATGTTGTATAAAATAACAGCAATATTATTTTCAGAACAACTTTGAGCAAATAAGTCATTTTGATGATTAAAAATACCCAAATTAATTACAAAGGAAATATGAATGAAGATTCTATCTGCATTCATAGAAGGTACTGATAAATAGAAATATATATAGAATGATTTTACATATATATATGTATATACACACACATATCTAATGGTAGCATTTCTAGGGTGGGGGAGGGAAGAAAAAAGGTAAAAAAGAAATTTACATTTTAACTTTATATTTTAAAAAAATGTACACAACAGATGTGCAGTTTTATGGGCAGTCTTCTTTAATCATACTGTTAAGGAAATGCTTGTTTTATTCCATTAATTAAAAATAAATTTAAAAAATTTTAAATACTCTTCAGTGACCATGTGCCATCTTCAAAACCAAGATGAATTACTTTCAAACTAGGAAAGGTGAATCAAAATTGTCACAAAGAAAATGAATGAGGCAGCTAGATGGTGCAGGGGTCAGAGCTCTCTCTGCTTTTGGAGTCAGGAACAGGAGTTCAAATTTGACTTCAGACATTTAGCTGTGTGATCTTGGGAAAGTCACTTAAACTCTGTCTGACTCAGTCTCCTCAATTGCAATATGGGAGTAGTAACACATAACTCCTAGGGTTTTTGTGAGAATCATATGAGGTAATGTTTGTAATAATAGGGGCTTAATAAATTCTTGTTGCCTTCTTCTCCCACTTACCCCTAGGACTGAAGATAATAAGACAATATTCCTTACTTTGTATGAGCCCAAATCACCAGACCCAGGAAAATCCATTTGAGGGTATTGAAAGAATGTGCTGATGTAATAGTGGAACCACTTAGGGTAACATATAAGGAAATACTGAGTAAAGACTAGAGATAGACAACTCTTCTAATTTTCAAAAGTGTGGACCAGGTGGACCAGTGAACTTAATATCAAACTCTAGAGGAATTCTATTTGAGATTATTACATCTGTTGTCTGTGAGAACACTTAAAAAAGGCAAGGAGCCAACATAAACTTACTTAGAACAAATCATGCCAAATCAATTTTCTCAAAGGTTTACTAAAGTGACATACTTAGAAATGTTATCGATATAGTATTTATTGATCTTAGCAATATTTTTGGCAAAGCACCTCACTATGTCCTTCTGAACAGGAGGAAGGAATATTGACTTGGGCATAGTACAGTTCAATGGTTTTATAAGAAGCTGAATAACCAAACAGCAATATAGAGAAAATGTTGTTGGAAGGAACAAGGTCAGTTTGAAAGAAGGTCCCTAATGAAGTGTCACAGGGCTCTATGCTTTCCCCTGTTTTGTTACAAATTTGTCATCAGTGACTTGGATGAAGGTATAGGGAGATACCCATAAAATGTTGAGAGGACAAGAAGTAGGGAGGAATGGCTGATAACAATGAATGAGAAATTCAGGATCTAAAAGGATCTTATCAGGATGCAATTGTGAACTGAATTGAATCTGATGCTATAATCTTAAACCTAGAAAAATGCAATGTCCCATAGTTTAGTTCAGTTCTACAAGTAGAAGATGGGAAAGATGTAACCAGACGAAAGCTGATATGTGTTACAGATCAGACACTGAATAGAAATTGTGGCTACTATAAGTCATAGGTAGGTCATATTGTATCTTTTTTTTTTTTCCTTCTTAGTGCCTTTGGAGACCTCTACAAATTGTCCATCTCTAGGAAGTAGTGCCTGGAGACTTTTTCTACCTTCAGAGATGATTCCAAAGGGCATTATACTTTTCAGCAAAATGTTCATCTGGTACATGATGGCCAACATGTTTGCAATTGAGAGTTAGTTGTAACCTTCAAGGCTTTTGAGTACAGTGAATTTTTTTTAATATGTCCTCTGACAGAAAGGTTGCAGGTAGAATTGAAGAAAAACTCCCCAAGTATGTGATTTATACTTAAAGAGAATAAACAAACAACATAATCAGAATTAACTGTGCCCTTTAAAAGCTAAATTTTCCTTCACCATGATTCAGTCTATTTTACCTTTTGCAATTGCTCTTTTTCTGAAAATAAAAACAAGTCTAATTAAAGAACCATCTTTTCATTCCCATATAATGTGAGAAAAATCCAAGCCCACAACGGAAAACAGGCATTGAGAGTGTTATTGACTTTATTATAAGTGTTACATGCTATCATTTTTATGTATGTTTTCTGGGTTGATTTCCTGAAAATAGAACAAACTCCAATCTTCAAGTAATCAGGGCTATATATTAAAGGAGCAGTGACTCTAAATTTTATTGCAATCACTGTCTGCTTGTGTTTTTTGGTCCTTTTTTTCTCCCCGGATGGTATTTTTTTCTCATTGAGTTTTCCAGTTTAGAATATCTCCTACTTCTCTGGTTAATAAGTATCAAACACAAGTATTTAAATAACTGGAATTATTAAGAAAGGAAGAAAACACTTTTCCAAAATGCTTCTAGCCCAGTGACCATAGAGACATAAAACTAACCATGTATTCTAGGCTTTGTCATCATCTGCTCTGAGGAAGCTAGGTGGTACACAGTATAGAGTACTACACTAAGAACTGGGCATATCTAACTTTGAACCCTTCTTCTGACACTTATTAATTTTGTGACCCTAGACAAATGACTTATCTTCTCTCAGTCTCCGTTATCTTATCTTTAAAATAAAGATAATAATAGTACCTTCCTCACAGAGTTGTAAGAATTAAGTAATGTATGAAATGTGCTTTGTAAATGTCAAAAGCCTATATAAATGTCAGCTATTATTATGTTGTCGACCAAAGGGATAGTTAAGTCCATGATGTCTATCAATCATTCCCCTTGGAATTTGACATTTCCCACAAAACTATGTGCCCTTTATCTTGGCCTAAATCCTATAATGGTGGGGTGTCAGACTTATCCTTTCCCACTTGGAAAGCACACTTACAGAGTAGACAGTAACTTCCCACTCTTTCATAAGCAATACCCATGGCTAGAGAGGTGGTTTAAACTCAGTCAAAGGTCACTTGAAGCACATAATCTACAGGTTTGAATGATCCTTTCTTCTCAGAGGTGTCTACCTGCTTTGTTCTCCTTTTGAAATTTTCCCACAAGAATGACACTCATTAATTGTGTCTTTCTTTTAACTAAAGCAAAAATAGATGCATGACATCTCATGTGATGGCTTTGCTTTGTAATCTCTACCTAGTTCCCTTCATGGCTCAGATAAGGACACCTTTCCTACTTCCTGCTTCTCTGTACAATTGTTATCATTCCTGGAACCAACCCTCAGAAACACTGTTTTTATTTTATAAATACTTGGCATCTCTACCTACCTGTTGTGTTTCCTTAATTTAAAAAAAGGCTATCTGAGATTAGGACCATTTTTGTTTCTCCACACATAACCCCCACACCCCCAGCCCAAGTCTCAAAATGGTTCGTGGCTTATAGTAGGCACTTAACTGCTGATTGAATTTAACTGAATTCAATGTACTGCTTTATCCATGAGCATATTATTATCACTGTACAGCAATACTTGTCTAAAAGCACTGAGTCTTCATGAACTTGTTCTGTTTTTAAATAAGTATTTTATTTGTTTAACCAGCCAAGATCTGTATTTTCACCTTCCCACTCAGTCTTCCTCACCCCAATTAAGAACAGAAAAAAAAAAATCATTACAAACCTGTACTGTCAATCAAAGTGAATGTCCATCTTAGCCATGTTCGAAAAAAATAATCATATCATTCTGAACTCTGCGTTCAGAGTTCTGTATCAGGAAAGTAGGTAGACTAATGATGTTTCATCATCAATCCTCTGGAATCCTGATGAGGGTTCAGCACAAGAGTTCTCCAACACATTTACATACTATACGTTGTTCATCTATTCTCCAATTTATAGGCACCCTCTCAGATTCCCAGTCTGCCATCTCAAAAAGAGTTATTTCTATTTTTGTACATTACATCATTTATACATTATTTTGCTTAGGACTAACTCCTCACTTAATCTGCCTTGGCCCTCTAATGTCCTCTCCCCCCCTTCTTCATTTCTTCTTTTTCCCTCTGGAGTGAAATGTATTTCTGTACCACCCCCTCACCCCCATGTGTATATGTGTATTCTTTCTTTTGGCCAATTCAGATGAGCCTTAGATTCAAGTATTAGCCACCTTCCCCATGCCCTCCTCTTTGTTTGTGTAGATGTTTATTTGTACAACCTGATTATGTGAGATATTTTTCCCTACACTTCCTTTCACACCAGTGCATTCCTCTTCCCCTCCCTTTCCATTCTTTTCTTAAAATCATCAAGAAATAATAGAACCACATCTAGGCCTTGTCTAACTGAACTCTATCAACACTGATGATGGTAGCGTTGAAAGATAACACATGTATCACCTCTCTACATTTAAATGTAAACTATTTCTGCTTGTTTAGATCTTTCATGACTATTTGTTTTTACTTTTTTATGCTTTTTTTTTCCACTTCTGTGTTTCAACTTTCCACTTCTGTGTTACAACTCAGTAGCTCTAGTCTTTTCATCAGAAATGGCTGGAAGTCCTCTATTTCACCAAACGTTCATTTTGTCCTTTCAGTATTATATTTAGTTTCACTAGGTAAATTATTCTGGCCTCTAAGGTCATAGTTTTTAGTCTTCTGGAACACCATATTCCAACTTCTCTGTTCCTTTACAATGGTGGCTGGTGAATCATGTGTGATCCTGACAGCAGCTCCTTGTTACTTGGATCTTTTCTTTCTGTTTATTTGCATTATTTTTTTTTTTCTTTGACCAAGGAGCTATGGATTTTGACTATGAAGTTTATGAGAGTTTTTCTTTTGGTGTTTCTTTCAGGTGACTTGTGGATTCTTTCCCTGTTTCCACTTTGCCCTATGATTCTGGGCAAAACTTTCAAGATTACTTGAAGTATGATGTCTAGGTTCTTTTTTTTTAATCTTAGCATTCAGATAGTCAAATAATTTTTAATTTTTTTTTCTCCTTTGTTTCTTTTCCATGTTTTGTTATGAGATATTTTGCATTTTTTTCTACTTTTTTCAGCTTTCTGACTTTGTTTTAATATTTCTCATTGTATCATGAAGTTATTGGCTTCTGTTTGGTTCAACAGGGAGTTTCCTGCTTGGACAAGGTTTTGTATCTTTTGTACCAATGTGACAAATCCCTCTCCAATTTTTTCTTCTGTAGTTTTCATTTCTTTTTCAACTCTTTTCTCACACTCTCTCATTCCATTTATGAAAACATTTTTAACTTTTTTAAAAATCTCTTCCAGATATCGTAGCTATATTTGTGCCCAAGCTGTGTTTTTCTCTTGAGGGGTGCTTGTAGATGTTTTGCAAAGGTTCCCAAAGTGTGTGATACTTCCCCCTTGGGGATGCTGGAATGATCCAGGGGAGACTGTAGTAGTCTCAGGTGCAATTTGGGGGTGTTGAATAAAAATAAGAAGATGGTGGAAGCATAAGGAAAGAAGAGAAGAGAATTTTGAAAAACAGTTCATACATGTTTCATCTCTTGTGTAACAGAGTTAAAGTCATAGTGATTACATTATTTTCCAAATAAACACACAAAATGCACATTATAACCAAACAGTGGTCAAGTCCACTGACAGGTCTTAACAAGCACGTGTTGGCAGGTGAGTGGGTTGCACATTGTTGGGAAGTTCATCATGTATCAACAAGAATATGTGCATGTAATGACTTGTTTACTATATGGTGACATGATAATAATGCATCATCAAAATTTCAATGCAGAATCCTCCTCACAAATTTATAATAAATTATTAAATTTAAGATGCATCATTAAATATATATATACATACATATATATAATATATATTTGAAAAGATGCAAAAAAAATTTTTTTTAAACTGTTAAAGTGTTAAAGAAAGTAGATTTCCAGGTGGCACTGAGTAATTTTTTTTTTTTTGAAAAGGGGGCAGTAGGCCAAACAAGCTTGGGAACCTCAGATTTATACTCATTCTTTTCTTTTGTGTGTGTCTTGAGTGTCTCTAACACCATAATAAGTGTTATAGAATTAATAAATTACATATGATATATGTAATAAATTAATAACTAGTAATATTAATTTTTTTCTTTCCTCAATTCTTTTTGCCTACTTCCTGACTTTGTACTTGATGTTAAAGCTGGGCTTTGTATCACTTCTGGAGGAAAAGTATGGGCTGCTTCTGTTGATGCTTTCTTGGGGAGTATTGAATGTTGTATTATTCCAGGACCTTGCAAGCTTTCAGCACTCTAAGTGATCTGGTCCAGCGCAAAGTCTGCTGCTCACAAGTTCTCGATTTGGATTTTAGGCTGTGTGTAAGAACAGACTGTTGCTGGGAAGCTTTTGGTCTGGGATTCTTGCCTTGGTTAAGCCTCTGCAGTCTGGGCCAGATGCTAGGAGTGAGACCCTGCTTTGTGCTTGGGATCTAAGCTACACCTACATCTAAGCTTTTTATTGCTGCTGCTATTCTTTCTGGCTTTTAAACTTCCTCCTTTTACCACGTCACCCAGGGCCTCACTCCAAGAATGCTACTTCTCTGCTCATGTTCCCTTCACAATTCTACCTGAATCTGTAACCTGGAATTGAGTAGAGAATGGCACAGGTGCCAATTTGAACCATTTCCCATCATAGAGCTCCAGGTTATGTCTGGGTCTCCCTCTTGCCCTAGTGCACCGCCTATCCCCTTGACATGTGGCATGTTCCTGGCCCTACCCCAACACATGTCCAGAGACCCCTCTTGTTCCTGAGTCAACTTGGGATGGACAAAGGACTCTCTCTGTGACTTTCTCTGGATTTCCTTTTCAGAATTTGGTTTGGTGTAATTTCTAGATGTTTATGGAGGAATTCATAGAGGGGAAGGAGCTCACTGCACTGCTTCCTAACACTGTCATCTGGGCTCTGTCTCTCCATGAATTTGTTCTTAAGGAGTATAATGAATGAAAAAATCACAAACAGCAGGCCATTTGCTTCAGACTCCAATCTAGGCCCTGCTGATAGGGATCCAAGCTTCCAATGAAGTCCTGACACTACATACATCCTTTCTTGACTCTCCCCTCTAAGTTAGTAATTGGGAGAGGGGGAGGCTTTGCTTGTGACAGAGGGAACATTAAGCTATGCACACACTAGCCTATGTGTCAATGGCTTTGACTAGACAGGGCTATGGATTTACGACTACTCAAAGGGTTGGGGACATTGCCAGTGGGAATAAGACAGGCCCAAAAGGGAGAGGAGGTAATTCCTGACTTGCGCCTTATTTGTACCCATGACTTTGGCTAACTGAGCTACCCTTCCTCAAAATGAGAGTCATAAAATACTAGAGCTTCAAGGGATCTTAGAGATCATTTAGGCCAAGAATGAATCTTTCACATGAGGAAACAATGGCAAGGATGGTGGGCACAATCATAATAGCATAGAATATCACAAAACAACTAAACAAACCTATATTCTATAGCTTACTTAGTTCTGTCTCTAAGTCTCTGAGTATACCACTTCAGGTTCATTCCTATCAAGTCTCTATAGAATTTTGACTAAAATAAAAGGCTGCAATTAGAGTTTTAACCTTTTCTTGGGGTTAGGCATTGTTAACTTTGCAATGTCTACAAGCCCTGTCTTGTTCCAATCAATTAATGTGAAACATCTGCTTCTATGTTAAAAATGCCTTGATCTGTCTGATCTGGGTAGCAAAGCAGCCAAAAAAAAAAAAAAGATTCATCTAGTCAATCAGCCCAAAGTCATATTAACCCAATGCCACACATCTGAATATTTGTAAACATTTGGATGATAAACTGAATTTTTCACTTGCCATGTGAATTGACATTTTGTCTACCCTCCCCTAAATATCATATGTCATCAATTGCCATATTTTCTTCTTACCACAGATATAATCTCTTGTATCCCAGCCTCTTACAACCTTAGACAATTATCATTTTAGACATGTATTAGTCAACACTCTCCTTATGAACTTGAGAACCACAAAAAAAAAGGTCACAAATATCTAGTAGATAACAAATATCTAATCCCTTGCATCCCTGGTAAAAAGGACATGAAGACAGGCAATCTTGAACATGATTTCTTGTGCCCTGAATATGCAATATAACATGGTGGAAGAAATCGTCATGTTCTGGGTTCCACAACTAATAAAATTAATTAAAGCAAATATGATCTGTTGTGGTTACAAAGTGTTTTATTTATATTAACTCGTTTTACCCAAGCACACTACTGTGAGTTAGGAAGGGCTGCTGATATTATTTTACAGCTGAGGACACTGAAACTTAGGATGAATGCCTTATGTAAGGGAACTGAAGTGTAGCAGAACCAGGATTATCAATATTATTAGTATTTTTAAAATACCTCCTGTGTCTCAGGATCTCCTGCCTTCTAGACTAGTGTTCTTATCATTATTGCAAAATCTTCTGACTTTCGACTTTATTTTCTTCTCATACTACTACAATTGACTGCTCAAGATTCCATGTAAGGTATTGTTCTATCATATACTTAAAGTGATGGGTTTCCCGAAATCACCATTGTTCCCCTGGGCAGGTATGGAGTGTCTCAGAGGTGAAACACCAAAGAAGACCAGGGAAAGGTAGTGGAGTTGATTGACTAAGCCATGAGCATTCACTAAGCTCAGGACCCATTTTTTCTGTTGTTTTTATTTGTTTTCAATCATGTCAACTCAGCCAAACTAAGAATTGAAAGTATCACCCCTACTGGAAACTACCACCTTCTTTGTGGTGCATCCAGGAATGGATCACAAGACTAAGAGGTCAGCTTTTAAAGAGATATAAATTGATTTAATGCTCCCTCTTGGTGTAGGTAGATCCTTTGGCCTCTGTTCTCTGAGCCCAGCTGAGGAACCCTCAACGAGAAACTCAACATATCTATTTACAAGATCCAGGCAGGAGAGATCTTTGACTCTCGTGGAAACCCCACTGTTGAAGTTGATTTCTACACTGAAAAAGGTTGGTTCCAAGATGCTGTGCCCAGCAGAGCTTCTACTGGTATCCATGAAGCCTTGGAGCTCCGAGACAATGATAAGACCTGCTACACGGGGAAAGGTGTCTCAAAAGCACATCAATAAAAC
Organism: Pseudochirops corinnae; assembly: GCA_028646515.1. Classification (NCBI taxonomy): domain Eukaryota; kingdom Metazoa; phylum Chordata; class Mammalia; order Diprotodontia; family Pseudocheiridae; genus Pseudochirops; species Pseudochirops corinnae. Next base: position 124,619,595 of record CM053586.1, read on the forward strand.
TATTCCCCCTACCCTGATTAGCAAGAAACTGAATGTTGTGGAGCAGGAAAAGATTGACAAATTAATGATAGACGTGGACGGCACTGAGAATAAATCTAAATTTGGTGCAAATGCCATATTGGGAGTGTATCTGGCTGTTTGTAAGGCCGGAGCTGTTGAGAAAGTTGTCTCCCTGTACTGCCATATTGCTGACCTTGCAGGCAATGATGAAGTCATCCTGCCAGTTCCAGCCTTCAACTTGATCAGTGGTGGCTCCCATGCTGGTAACAAGCTGGCCATGCAGGAGTTCATGATCCTCCCTGTTGGAGCAGCAAACTTTAAGGAGGCCACGCACATTGGAGCTGAGATCTAACACAACCTGAAGAATGTGAGTAAGCAGAAATATAGACAGGATGCCAACAACATGGGGGATGAGGGTGACTTTGCACCTAACATCCTGGAGAATAAAGAAGCTCTGGACCTGCTAAAGAATGCTATTAGTAAGGTTGGCTATACTGATAAGGTTGTAATTGGCATGGGTTTTGCTGCCTCAAAATTCTTCCCATCTGGGAAATATGACTTGGACTTCAAGTCTCCTGATGATTCCAGCAGATACATCTCCCCTTCTGATACTGGGGACTTCTATAAGAGCTTCATCAAGGACTATCCAGTGGTGTATATTGAAGATCCCTTTGACCAGGATGATTGGGAAGCTTGGAAGAATTTCTGCTACTGTAGGCATCCAGGTGGAAGGGGATGACCTCACAGTGACCAATCCCAAGCTCATTGAAAAGGCTGTGAACGAGAAAACCTGCAATTGCCTCCTACTCAAAGGGAACTAGACTGGCTCTGTGACTGAATCTCTCCAGGTGTGCAAGCTGGCCCAGTCCAATGGGTGGGGAGTAATGGTTTCCCATCATTTTGGGGAGACTGAAGATACCTTCATTGCAGACCTGGTGGTGGGTTTCTGCACTGGGCAGATCAAGACTGGTGCCTCCTGCTGATCTGAGCATCTGTCCAAGTATAACCAACTTCTCAGAATTGAGGAAGAGCTGGGCAGCAAGGCTAAATTTGCTGGAAGAAATTTCAGAAAACTTTGGGCCAAGTAAGCTCTGAGGCCAGAAGGCCTAAGAGCTCGAAGGTGCCAGTCACCTTTGTAGAAGTCTGTTCCTGTCCTAAGAATGGGCAGCACCAAGTACTAGACTAGTTTTGTTCTGGAGGCAGGGGCTTCTGATGCTTAACTTCCCTCTCCCCTCCACCTTTCTGTGATGTTCTCACTATGTTAGAACTGTCTTACACCAGAGACTAGCTGATCATCTGGTTCTCTGTGGGCAGATCCTTGCTGTCCTGTGACTGGGACAGAATAACTTGTTCTCACCTCCAACCCCAGTATTGATGTATGAAGCCATATACTTGTGATGCAGCCCAACAGGCCCACAGGCCAGATCCTTAGTGGCTTCTATGTGCAGAATAAAAGTATTCAGTAACACCCCCCCCCCCCAAAAAAAGGAGAAATAAATCCTCAAAGCATGAGCAACCGAAATCTACTTCAATTAGAAAAGTGAGAGTCCAATCTTCTATAGAGCTTCAGGAAGCTGTGAGTTGGTCCAAGGTACATGGCTATGTGAGAGATATTTTTAATATGTTATTTTATTTTTATTAATATTTTAATAAGAGAGATATTTTTCATCCCTGCCTAAAGAAAGGACAAATATGGTTGGTTCCAGACTCTCTTCAGTACCAACTCCAAACAGGAGAGAGAGGGAGAAATAGAAAAAGACCTTGCAAGAGGCAAACATATAGATGGAGCTGGTTCCATGACATCTCACTAATTTCCAGTTTGCTTCCTTAGTGTTTTCATGGAATTTCCCTTGGGTGAGATCTAGATCCTTTCAGTTGAACATTATATTCTTGTTAAGGCAAACATGAAAGATAGTGTGAAATAATGCATGGTTGCCTTGTTTAGATGTCAGGAAGACCTGGATTCAAGTCTTGCCTCTGCTACTTATTGGCTCTGTGACCTTGGGTAAGTCACTTAACTTACTAGCCCAAAGAACCCTCTAAAGGTTTAAGGTTTCAGAACAGTTATTGATGTGCATTGGTAAAAGGGGTTTCTGTAGTACAAAGCTCCTTTGATTGATGAAATCATAAGTCTATTAAAAAAAAGTCAAGTCAAAGACATTTTGCCTATTTGACTTTCAGTAAAGAGAAAGAAGGCACCCAGATCACTGATACAGCTTCTTGTCCCAAAAATGTACCAGTGAGTCATGATCCTACCTAACTGGGATTTGTATAAACTGACAAGAACAAAATTGAAGATATTTAGAGAGAAGGAAAAGGCCAACCTCATGCAAATGTCATCTATTTCCCAAATCTCAGTATATAAAAGAGGCATAAGACTGTGAACACAACTACTCCTAAATCAAAAGCAAGACTTCAGAATTTGAGCAAACACCATGATTCATTTGTGTCATAAAATGAGAACTCCTCCAGATCTTCTCCTTGACTATTCCCTCACAAACACACAGGAAAAAAAAGAATTTTGTAGTTTGACTTAAATAATGCAGTATGTTTTTACTGGATCAGGCCTGGGCTCAAAAGCACTAAGTTATATTCCCAGAGAGATGGGTATCAGTGAGACTAGTGCAGAAGTTCACATTGGATTCAGTTGATACTAGAGAAATTGGAAATGGTTTTTATAAAGACATGATATTCTTAACAAGCAAAAAAAATAGTACTTGCTCGCTTCCAAACCTAATATTCCTCCATTCCCCACTACATGTAGAAATGGATGTTACACAAACACAATCAACAATTAAGAGTTAACTTGCATTCTGGCAAGCAGTATAATCTTTCTTATCTTTATGATCTACACCCATTAGTGAAATCACATCTGAAATTCAATTATAAGTAGTTCCTAGAATGATATGGATCTACTTACCCAGAAAAAGGATGCTGAACCCTAAGGAAAGAAGTTTAGGAAGTTTTCTGAATCCATATTAAAAAGTTGTGTACAAATAAAGCTTGTAGGAGAAGCAACTTACCTGTTTGCTGCAAGGCATCTGTAAAGGCAGGCCATTTTACTTTTAGACTATAGACTGCCTTGATTACATTTCTATAGAAAATCTCTGCAGTCATTTGAGAAGACACCTGGCTAAATATTTTGCACTGAAGTGCACCAGAAGAGAAAAGAATTGCAGAAGTCATAAAAGTTAGAGATATTTCTTTTCCATCATTTCTCGTGAAGCAAAAGCACCAGGAGAAAGCCTTTAATGAGCATTAAAACTATCAGATGTTCTATTAGGTGACATTAAATGTAATGAAATCCGAAGGTCGAATTAATTTTGTAGCTTTCCTTATCACTCAGAGGATAAGGAAACTGCTATCTCTGTAACTGTCATCAATAACCACCAGAAAGGGATCTGGCTAATTGAAGATCGATCACATCAAATGGGGTGACCTCATCCTATCCAAACAAGAAAATCTTGTATAACTTGGAAGGAAAGATGCGAATGGAAGACATACAGGTGGTTTGGGTTTTCATTCACCTATTTTAAATAACATTCTGTGAGGCCCACAGTACATATTTTCATTATATTATGCTAATAGGTGCAAGAGAATTTGATGGGGTTGGTAGTTACTCATTTAGGAATGTTTCAGAGTGCTAAAAAGTAATACATTTAACTAGTAGTCAAACAACTTCATAGAATTCTCAAAGATAAGATTTCATAAAACTTGGACAACAGGAGGGAATGGAAAAAAAAATGATAGAAATGTGTCTTAATGAAATTCTGAGACAGGCATCATATTTCAGTGTGAAACGATCAAGGAAGAAAATATTCCATGTCTTGGAGTCTAAATGAGGATGAGGGTTTAGAGAAGGAGCAGCCCACCATCTAGAGGGTTTCAAGCAAATTTTGTCTGTGAGACCAACCCTCTCTGAAAATAAAAATATTTACAGATCTATTTAATCAGTGACAAACAGATAGGAAACCATCTGGCCATTTGAATCAGTGTAATTTACCCAACCACTCTTGTGAAAAGAGACAGCTCGACAAATTAAATGCTTATTTTATTTTGGAGCTCAACAATTGTCCTAAACTGTAATCATAAAATCCACACTCTGCAGCCTCAAATAAACAAAAGCAAATGAGCAACTAAGAGAACTCTTCTGGGGTAGGACCAGGCAGGAGGATTAGCATCTCAGTGGATCAGATGGACTAAACCCCCTCAATTCCAGATAATAGCAACTGGGAGGTGACACACCAAAAAGCATACATTATCCAAAGCCTGAGATAAGCAGAGGCCATTTGGGGGTTCTGAGTGCAATATAAATAGATGCAAAACAGTAGGAGGACCAGCCCATCAAAAGCCTCTGAAGGATTAGCAGTATGAGCTCTGACTTCTCTGCTGTAGTGTGCAGTGATTTATCTGCAGACAGTAACTGAGACTGGGCCTTATCTGGGATAATTCAATGCCTTAATGGTGGTCTCCTTATCTGAAGGTCATAATTAAGCTTGTTTGATCAGGCCCAGAACAAGCATCTATGTTGTGCTTTAGCCCTTATTACTGCTTTCCCTGTCCCGATGTCTAAAATAATAAGAACATCACTGTAAGCACCATTATTAATTTCAGTGGAAGGCATGCATAGCACATAGTTGCTGCTTATCTCTCAAACAGAATCCCCCAAACTGGAAGGAAATGGCAGCACCTGCTAAATTTAGAAACTTCCTGATAATTGAGGGTTTAAGGGACTCAAGTACTTTGAGGCACAGATGTTCCAACTTAAAACCAATTAGAATGGGAAACTGAAAATGAAGATGTGCTTGGAAGTCAACTTCACTGAGGCTCTTGGAAAGAAAAGAAACCAGAAAGTACCTCAGGGAAAGGAAAGTAAATGTCCTCTTATATTTTAAATGAAATGCCAGAGCTGACTCCAGGTGAGATCCTTCAAAAGCAAAAAGTAAATCCTAAATATATTCCAACTGGAAAGCTCAAGAAGAAGAGGGTTGGACCATGAGTTAGAGGAGTTAGGTTCAATAACTACCTCTACTCCTCACTATTTCTGTGATTTTGGAAAGGTCAATTAAACTAGACAACAATTTCCTCATCATCTGTGCTGTGCTCAGCCCAAACCAGATCAAAATATAATTAGGAAATATATAACAGAATTGATAAAAATATAACAAGACATAGATAATATTACATTTTAAGACTAAGTCAATATGCAGGCCATAGGGATTCATACGTAGGGTAGTGGTCCCTATTTCTATTTGCATCTGGCACCACTGGACTAGAAGACTTAGAATTACATTCCAGCACTTCATCTGTGATCAAATGATATGGATAAGAGTGAATATATTTAAATCATACTCATCTGAAATAGCTGGCTGGGAGACTCGGTAACTTAATGGAAAATATGAATTATACAATTTCAGTAATATAGTATTTTGAATTGATAACAATTGTTTTCTACAGGGCCTTCCAGACTTATTTTTAATAATGTAATTCATTTCTAATTAGCAGCCTAATTTGTATGTAAACCATTAATATGCTCAAATATCTTGACAACTTATTATCTCTCGGTTTAAAAAAAATACTCCCCTATGGTATCAGTTTGCCAAGCAAACTGTTTCCACACAAATAGCAGGAAGCCTAGACCGATGAAATTAGGTTCTGAATTAGTCTAGGTAGTAGAAAATCATGAGATTTGCTCTTATTTTCATTTGAAATTTGTTTTCCCCATGACAATTTTGTAATATACCCCAAATTCCTTTATAGTCTCTCATTATACTACAAATTTAATTATGTCCCAATTTAAATCATATTTCTCATTTATATTACATGCCTGATGCTTTGTTGACTGGTATAATGATGAGAAACCTTGACTTGTGGTCAGAACTTTATTCGTTATAGTTATGACACTTCTTAGTTGACTGACCTTTTGTAGGTCATTTAACCTCTGAGAGCCTTGGTTCCCTCCCTTATCTGTATATTGAGGAAAATGACATTTAGGTTATTTCACACACATGTTAGGATTAATGGAAAATAGGTAAAGAAGAATTTTATGTAACAATATTGTATCATATGAATGTGTTATTATTGCTAATTATTATAATAGGGATTTATTATAATATGGTGACACAGCAACTAGATGATTCTGAATTCTCTGCCTCCCCTACCATTTCATACTTAGGACTCTATATCTCCTATAGCTCAACTCCTCCCCACCCCATCAGTCTATCTTCTTTCTCCTTAAGGTAAATCTTTATAATGCCAACACCAACACAAAAACTTGCCTTCTTGAGAAGATTATTATCCTAGAAAGTCATCAAGTATCTCAGCCTCTACTCTCTTAAGATGATCTACTTTCGAAGCCCTGGAAATCCAATTTCTGACCCCACCACTCTACTGAAATTTTTCTCTAAAAGGTTACCAAATAATCTTAATGGCTAAACCCAATGGGCTTTCCCTTTGTATTCATCCACTTTGATATGTCTTCAGCTTTGCACACCATTGACCGCTCTTCCTCATTATGTACTGTATCTTTCCCTGGCTTTTGTTGTGTTGTTCTCTCTGGATTCTCCTTTTTTTTTTGGTATAATTATCTTTTTTCAGTCTCCTTTGCTAGATGATCATCAGACTTCAATCCTTTGAATAAGTGTCCTCAAAATATGTTTAATAGGATTGAACATGTATATAAGATTGCATGCCAATGAGGGGAAGGAGAGAGAAAATTTAGAACTCAAAATCCTATAGAAGTGAATGCTGAAAGCTAAAAAATAAATAAGTAAAATTAAATACACACACACACACGCATGTACATGTCTATAAGCTTAAAAAAAAAATAAGCATCCCCAAATCTTTATGCTGGTTCTCCTTGTCTTTATACTCTTTTCCTCAGTGACCTTATCAGCTCTCATGTATCACTTAAGTCACCTGTGTGTAGACTATCACCAAATTTACATACCCAATCCTAAACTCTTTTTTGACCTCTAATCCTGAAGAGTTAACCACATCTTGGAGACCTCCACTGGGTTGTCCTGTTGGTACCTTAAACTCATGTTTAAAATGGACCTTATCATATTTTCCCCTAAACCACTGGTTCTCAATCTTCCTAATGCCGGGATGCTTTAATACAGTTCCTCATGTTGTGGTGACCCCCAACCATAAAATTATTTTCGTTGCTACTTCATAACTGTAATTTTGCTACTGTTATGAATCATAATGTAAATATCTGATATGCAGGATGTATTTTCATTGTTACAAATTGAACATAACTCACAGGTTGAGAACCACTGTGGCCTAAACCCAACTCTTCTAAACTTCCCTCTTTCTATTAGGGGCAATGCCATTCTTCTCTTTTAGTCTTCTTTATTCCTTCCAGGTTTTAAACTTGTACACACCCTTTTTTTTATCTTTCCCCCACAATTCCCCCTCTCCCATATTTGAATAATTGCTGTCTTGTCAAGTTTACATACAAGATATCTCTCATATTCATTACCTTCCCTCCACTCACAGTTCTAATTCAGTTCTTCATCAACTCTAGTCTAGATAATTACAAGAATATCTCATTTAGTTTCTCTACTTCTAATTTATCTCCTCTTAAACAATTTACCATAAATCTGCTAAAATAATCATCCTAAAGCTCAATTCTAACCATATCACTTGTCTGCTCAAAAATTTTCAGTGGTACCCTCTCAATTCTCAGTTTGTTATTAAAGGCTTTCCACATGGCTACCACATATCTTTCCTGCCTTGTTTTATAGTATTCCCATTTACACAGTCAAAATAGACTACTAACTGTTCCCTAAATTTGACATTCTAATTACTCCCTCTACATTCTCACAATCATCTGTACTCTTTATCTCTACTTTTTAGAAGTGATGTTTTCCTTTAGTGCTCAACTCTTCAAGAGCTGTGATTCTACAATATTCTCCTTCCTCAGATTGCCTTCACCTGTGTACATTTGTGGCAGTCCAAAAAAATCTCAATTACTAGGCCTGGCTTTTGTCACAACACATCATTTCTTTCCCTTTCTTCCTGCTGAGTACACATGTCTTATCCTTTGTAGAATTCTCCTCTGCCCAATTACTGGAAACTTCTAGCTACCTAAACAACAGATAATTGGCTGTAACAGGAGAGGTGGCAAACCAATCAGATATGTCTGAGCAAACCCCTATTACTCCGTATGTAACACCTATCCCTTGTCCATATCATTGAGTTACCCTGCTTTGTGGAAAAACCCAAGTGTTCATACACCTAACTAGGAGGACTGATGAGAACCCAGTATGATTGGGACATTAGGTAAGAATATTGCTTTTAGCAGAATAACTGCAATGACCTTACGATCATTTCACTCGAGGCTTGGTCTCTCCTTCAGTGGCTGAATCAAGGATGTATCCCATCTCTTACAGAAATCCAATTTTATCTCTGTCTTTCCTATGACTAAAATTTGAATGCATCCTTTTCCTCCTCTGCTTTTGTACCATTCCTATGTCCCAAGGTCTCTTTTGTTAAGCCATGAACCTTCCCCAGGGTTAAATGGTATGTAACATTTTTGGCTGGAGTACCTTTTCCACAGAAGACTTTGATTCCACAAAAGCAGCTGTCACTGATTAGGACAATGTTGTATATCCATGTAGAACTGTATTTTACCTGATCAATGGGTTTGTTTCATTTCTGTCTTGTTATTCTCAGTGCCTTTTTACATAGTAGGCATTTAAAAAAATATTTGTTGAATTGAATTATTGATTAGTTTCATAGAGTTTTGAGTAGGAATGGAGCTTAGAGATGGTAGAGTCCAATCTTCTTATTGTACAAAAGAAGAAACTGAAATCCAGAGAAGTCTTGGGTAAAATTAGTTGTCCATGTCCATATGTCCATATCTCAGGCCTGAGACTCAAACTCAGTCCTTTCTAGTCAATTACAAGTAATTGTAAATTCATTAAGTAAATTGTTTATAGGTTTGGAATAGAGGAGATTAAATACAGCATGGTTTTGTAATTCTTTAGTGAAAATCTGTATTGTTTTCATATTTTTCTCTGCTTATCACTTTCTATCACCACCCAACCTTCCAATCTGTTTCTTCTGCCCTTTGATTATTTCAATCAAGATCATTTTGACTATCTCACAAAGAAATCTGTATTTTTTTCTCAGTCCCAACTATTTTCCTCTCTTGCCAGAGAAGTCTATTGTCTTCTGAATTCAAATTTCTTTTTTATCTAAAATACATATCCTTTTTAAACTCTCCTATTCACTCCCTGCCCTATATATGCCATGTGGTTTAGTTCCCCTTGTGCCTTACTTTCAGTTGGATTGGCAATTCAACATATATACACTGCTTATTGTATTTCTTAAAGACACTACTAGGTCCTAAGATGATTTTACTTTGTTCCTCTAAACCCTGATTCTTTATTGTATGTGACAGAAAAGAATAAATAGTATATAAGAAAAATACTGACCCAAATTTCTGATACTTTCTTTCTTTAGAAATTTAAATGTATCTATACATACATACATATGTATATTTTGTGTATATTCTGAGATTCATTTTTAACCTCATATGTTGCCCAAACTATCTAAGGTTAGAAAGTTCTGTTGGAGCAAAATCTTTGCCAATTAAAACAAAAGTCTAGTGAATTAAGAAGTATAATAGGATTTGAATATTCTATTTCACATGACCTTCATGAGTAAATTGTATTGGTTTCATCATTACAGTGTCTGTGCACTTACCTACAAAGACATTTCTCTCTCTATCTGAAGTTAGAGTCCCCCAGGAATTTTGCTGAGGAATACTAAGGGACTCCACATTGATCCTTCTCTTTTCTAAATTCTTATCACACTTCATGTCTGTACCACACAATTTAGACCCTATCTATGGTCTTGTATTAGTCTCTAGTTGTTTCAAGTAGGTAGTAAGTCTTAGCTTTGCAAGGAGACTGCCTGCTACTGGAGGACAGGGATCCTGAGCCCTCAGAGCTCAGGCTTCTTTTGTATATTTCATAGCAAGCAGCACAGTGCTGGGTATATAGCAGATTATTAATAGAGGAAAATGATTTAAAAATTGAAAGTATAGTTGAAGAATTGTGAATACCTACTCAAGGGTTACTTTACCTAGAGGCTTGCTATGTGGTGTCTGTGTGTGTGTGTGTGTGTGTATGTGCCTGTACATGTGAATAGGGATGGTATTTAGTTATAAGCTGAAAATGTCTGACTACTTTGGCAATAGACATATAATGCTGTGCTTCTAGCATAACAGCTATAGTACTCCATGTGAAGGGTGTTTGGAGGAGCTGAATTTTTTGGGATGGGAAGGTATATTTCCTATGCTGAAAAGAATACCATGCCCAGGTAACCTGAAAGAATTGCCAAAACATGCAGAAGTAGCTTAGACTGGATATGTACCTGCGGCCAACCAGAATGGTTTGTAGATATGTCTTGTATTTGACTGACAGCCACATTCAGATGTTCCAAGACAGTAATAATACTAGCTCAAAGTGGCATCTGTTATCTCATCTGATCTTTCCAGAAACCCTAGAATGTAGATAATGCCAGGTATGACTCTCCTTTTTAAAAAAAAAAAACAAAAAACAAAAGAAAGAAACTGAGAGTAAAAGTGATTTGTCCAAGGTTACACAGCTAGTAAAGGAAGACTTGATATTGTAACAAAAGCCTCCTTACCCTAAGGCCAGTGTTTTATCCACTATATCATTCTCCCTTTATGAATTAAGTGACAAAAACTTTTCTGATATTAGCAAAGTTATATTTTATGAATGTGTATTTAAATGAAGGCAGGATAAAGAACAAAAAATATATAGGATGAAGAAAAGAAAAACTGACATAGGAACCATTAAAATGAATGTTTGATTAGTAATTAGTACTACCTATGGTCAGTTATACATAATTAAAACTTTATTCCAGCAAAATTACTGGGAGGTAGCATAGGGCAGTAAAAAGAGATGTGGATTAGAGATCACAGGAAGTGGGTTCAAATTCCAACCCTATTATCATTTGTGTGATCTTGGCAAGCCACTTCAATTCTTTGATCCTCAGTTGTTAGGGCAAGACTAGATGATGTCTGAGTCCCTTCTAGCTCAGACTATAAGCTCTCACAATCATAAATTGCAACTTGAACTGTTCTTTTTTTCAACTTTCATAAACTGACTTGGTGATAACCAAATCTTCTCCATGTCATTTTGTATGAGGAAGTCACAAATCTGTTAGTGTAAATCTGTGCCTAGTCTCAAGTTAGCTTTCCCAAACCTTGTCAGTTAATAGTCAATAAGCTTTCATTAATTATATGCACTCACTGGGCAAAGGGTTTGGAAAGTAAAGAGAGCAAAAGTACAAAACAAAATAAAAACAAACATACATGGTGCCTGCTTGAATACAAGGAGAGCACCTTCTAATGGGGGAGACAATATGTAAAATAAGTAAATAAATAAAAATTGTCTACATAGAATGTAAGTAGAAGATGATCTTTGAAAGCACAGTCATGAAGAAATATTGACTTTAAAATTTTATTAGGATTATTTCTAAGGGAAAAAGTCTAACCCCTTAATATAGCCTATACAGCTTTCTGATGTAAAAATAAAATAGAATTTCACAAAGGCAGCAGGTAGAGTTGTGCTTGTTTCCCAGTATTTCTCACTCTTATGAAGCCTTTATTGGGATAGGATGATACATTTTCTTTGTTATTTTTCTTCCTTGACTAAAGTGGTACTCCAGTGGTAGGGCTATATGTGAAGGAATCTGCAATGTAGGGAAATCTTATGTAAACTCTCCCTTCCCCCCACTCTTTCCATAGTTTTTTTATATAAGTGGGATCATGTTAAAGTGAACATCAAAGGTCAAATTGGGATGAAAGAATTATTATATCTGAAAGTTAGAAGGAACATTAGAAGTCATGGAACATAAACCTTGGTCAAATCATCAATCTCTTATAAAACACTCCTCCAAAGTGGTTATCGAGCTTCTTTATCCTCAACTTAAAGCCCCCAGGTTTGAATTAACCCTGCTTAATGAAGATATCTAACATTTGTTTAATGAGGGTTTCCTCTTTCAAGAAAACAAAAGTAACGGCAAAATGTAGACGACAACACACACACACACACACACACAAATCAATGTATTTATAGGCTTATTGGGTTATGTCTATATTTTGCCCTTGCTGACTTAACAGTTAACAGCCGAAACAAGGTGGTGGCTGGCTAGGTTCTCACAGAGGCAGCAACGATGAAGCTCCCTTACCAGCACTAACATCTTTTGAGATGGATGAAACTGACCTCTGTGCAATAAACATCTTGAAGGGTAAGGACATTTTGCTTCCTTAGAATTAGAGTGGTAGAGATACACCTGACCTTAAAGATCATCTTCTGCATTTTATGCAGCTGGGGAATAGGGAATAGACCTGTGGTTTTCTTGATATAGAGAACTCACAGATGAGGAAATTGCTTCCACCATTGTAGATTGTATAGTCTTAGAGTTGACTGGAACAGCGATATCAACCTTAAATAGAAACAGACCCCTCTATATTGACTTAGAAAACCACAAATTAACATTTTTCTTTTTAAAAACATTTGTATTTACTTTGTTAAACATTTCCCAAATACGTTTTAATCTGGTTCAGCTGCACTCCAGAGTTTAGCAGTGGTTTTCACCTTTCTAATGATGTGAGGCTTTAATACTTGTATGTGGGTGTATCTGCATGTGGATGGACCCGCCTGGAGACAGATAGAGGATCAGTGTCTCGGTTCCTAAGACCATCAGAAATATGTGTTTTTCAATGGTTTTAGGCGACCCCCAAAGGGGTCGCCACCCACAGGTTAAGAACCGCTGGTTAGTGCAAAGCATTTGGCCTGTGGGTTGTGAGTTTAATACCTCTGGACTGGAGCAATGAGAGGTTAAGGGACTCACCCAGGGTCACTCAAGTGTGTCTAGCTAGTATGTGTCAAAAGTGGTACATGAATTCACGACTTCCTGGTCCTGGGACTAGCTATCTATTCACTATACCTTGTTGCCTTTATAGATTTTATTGATGAGAAATGTCATAGAGAAAAGAGAAGAAAGAATTAAGACCAAGTGATCTATCTATTGTCAGTAGCTAGTTAATGGCAGATCTTCGACTAGAACTCATTTTTACAAAATCCTATTCCAGTGCTCTTTCTGTAATATCATCTTGTCACACACTTATGACTTCTCCCTCTCTCCCTGACTCAATTTGTATCTAGTCAGGGAAGGCCCAAAGCTCAGTCTGTGTGCAACCCCTCAATGATAATTCAATTTCTTAAAAAGTGATATGCACCTACTATATACCTGGTACTGTGCTAGTCTTGGGCATGCAAATAGAAAAATAAGATCATCCCTGTCCTCAAGTAGCTTATATTCTATTAGAAGGAGTACAACATGTATATAAAAATAGATACAAGGATAACACTGTGATTGTGAACCTTGGTGATTGAAGGGATAGTAGAGTTCTCAATAGAAGGGGGAAGGGCTGTGGGGGAAGAAAATCAATTCAATTCAGGAAATGAGTTTGAGATGTCTAGGGAACACCCTAGTAGAGATTTCTAACAGGAAGTTAGCAATATGGGACCGCAGCTTACAAGAGACTTTGTGTACCACTCTGACCACACGTCATTGATGTCATTGATTATTAGCAACTACCTCATTCAATATTGACACAGAAGGGAAATACAACCTTCTCTCAATCTTTACCATAGAAAAGAATTAGATGCTGATATGCTCTGTATACATATCAGCTTTGGGTCTGTACATTTGTCTGCTTCAAACAAATAGGCATTTTCTTCTCTCTTTTAAGTAGCCAAGGGAAGGCTCAGTGGAAGAGGCCTTGAACAAAGATGGCTAAGCAGGAAAATCTGGTCAAGAGAGATGACAGAGAGGCTCCGATACGCTTTGTTCCACTAACATTCTATTTGCCAAAAGCTGATGGCAGTGAATCAAAGAGATGAAATTTAACTTTCAATGGGATAGAGACAAGGAGAATGTGTGAAAAATTGCCCTGACAACATTGCATGATGGCTTGCAAGGAAACATAGTGAAATCCATGGTCAGCTTGGGGAAGGCACAATGCAGATAGAGATGGGACTTTATAATGAGCTGTCACCTTGTACTGAACCAAAAGGAGACTGGAGCCAATGTATAGCTCTTCTCAATAGTTGTATGCTCAGATAGATTTCTCAAAGCCACGAGAATCTCAAAGCTTTTAATTAATACTCTTAGTGCTGCCAATGGATGATATTGTGGTAGCCTGCCTTTGGATTGCTGTGGCAAATTGGGAAGAATGTGAACAGTGGAGGGCTCCATCTTTTTTGCTTCTGTGAGATCATAGCCAGCTATCACCTTCTTCATCCTGTGTGACACTGCTAACTGCATGCCACCTAATTCTAGAAAGAATATAACCCAGTAAGCCTACAAAGAAAATTTAAAAAGAGAGCTCTTAACGTGTTTCATCATTTTGATTTTAAATTAACAGATTTTCTTCAACTCATTCAATAAAGAAGGGAAATAAAATGTATTTTAAAGAAAAGAATGCACACAATTTATTATCTGGACTGTCTCTTGCTCAGTCATTTCTTCTCAAGAAAAAATTAACAGAAAATATAGAGATGTGTGGTACATGGAGGGCAGCTAGGTGGTGTAGTAGATAGAGTTCCAGGCTCAGAGTCAGGAAGACCAGAGCTCAAATCTGGCCACAGACACTTACAAGCTGTGTGACCCCAAGCAAGTATCTTAACTTTCTTTGCCTTAGTTTCCTCCTCTGTAAAATGATCTGGACAAGGAAATAGCAAACCACTCCAGTATCTTTGCCAAGAGAACCCCAAATGAGGTCACAGAGTCAGACACCTGACTGAACAATAAGAGGTACATAGCCCAGGCGCAGGAAAGGTTTCCCTTGTAAATATGAAACTGTCTATATAGTTTTGTAGAATCAGTAACTAGAGGGAAAAATCACATCAGATTAATTGTTGCAGCCAATAATTAAAGGAGCAAATCAAATTGGATTAATAGCTACTTATGACTCCAGTGACATGGACTATATAATCTAGGATGCTTTCCTTTAAAGGAGTCTACACTGTAATATCCCCCAGCCTTTATCTTAGAGTTTGTACGTACATATATTGTGGTAGTTTGATATCATGCAACATAGAGTGCTACATTGGAAGTAGACTTGGGTTCAGCTCCTACTTCAGACAGCTGTGTGATATGTGGAACTTTGAACAAGTTACTTAACCTCTCATAGTCTCAGTTCCTCATTTGTAAAATGTGGGGAATGAAGTATGTGGCCCTCAACTTCTAATTCAATGATCTTTGCATAACAGAAACTTGTACTGTGCCATGACAGGTGGAATGAATTATGGAAAAAGGATCATTTGTCCTATCAGGAACATTTGCTTTCATTATGTTATGTTATTCACTGAGTTTATTTATACTGACTACGCTCATGTGAAACATTTTCTTGTTCAGTTTTTTCAGTCATATGGTTCCAACTCTTAATGATCTTATTTGGAGTTTTCTTGGCAAAGATACCACAGTGGTTTGCCATTTCCTTCTCCACTTCATTCTGCAGATAAGGGAACTGAGACCAGCAGGGTTAAGTGACTTGCCCAGAGTCACACAGTTAATAAGTATCTGAGGGTGCATTTCAACTCCATGTTTCCTGAGTCCATTGCTCTATCCACTCTGCCACCTACCTGCCAACACTGAATCATAGAATTTTGGACTAGAATCCCCAGGTTTCTTTGAAGCTCAGCTCAGGTATCCTTTCTAACTCAAGGCCTCTGCTGATCCCTTCTTGTTTTTAGCACGCTCTCCTACTGAAATTTACTTGCTTTGCCTTGTATATTCTTTGTTCCCTTCTCTGTATACATGCCATATTCTTTCCAGTAGAATGAAAGCTCCTTGAGAGTATGGACTATTTTGTTCTTGTCTTTGTACTCTGAGCACATTGCAGTTCTTTGAACATAGTAGGTACCTGGTATATAGGATTGCTGTTCACATTATTGACTTAAAATAGGTGCTTAATAAATATTTTGAATTGTATTAGATATTATCAAATCCAAGCCACAAATTTAATAGGTAAATCAGATAAATAAGGCTCAGAAATATGAGGTAACTTACATTAAGTCAAAGAGTGAGTTAATGGCCTTAACAAGGCCATGATTCTAGGCTTCCTGTTTGCCAGTTCAGGGTTCTTTCTGCTACAGGAATCTGCCATTCATGCAGCAATTTTATTGTAAGTGGAACAACAAAACATTTTATCTGTAGGCTATTCTGAGGATATAATGATAGCTTTGCAACATAGACCATTGTTTGAAAAGGTGCAATTATATGACCCACCTTACTAACCTTGACTGGTTGTTAATGTATCATGATCAAGCCCCAGTGCAAAGTTGGGAAACCTTACAGTGACATTATTCTGCACTGCAGCACCCAGCCAAGACAGTGCTGGTCAAAGGACAATATAGCATTGTTTCAGGATGATGTATTAAGAATGTGCTGACCTCACAGTCCTGCAACTGTACTGAAAATACAGAGCCTAGCACTGAGTTAGAAAGAACAAGATATTGATATCAATATAGATTGATCTGTCCATCTATCTATATCAGTGGTTCTCAACCTTCCTAATGCCACGAACCTTTAATACTTGTTTGTGGGCATATCTGCATGTGGGCAGACTTGCCTGGAGATGGATAGTGTCTCAGTTCCTAAGACTATGGGAAATATGTGTTTTCTGATGGTCTTAGGTGACCCCTGTAACACTTGTGAAAGGGTTGCTTGACTCCCAAAGGAGTCACGACCCACAGGTTGAGAACTGCTGGTCTGTATGAAGCTGCATTATAATGAGCTTCCACCCAGTTACTGGAGAGCTAGGTGGTATAGTGGATAGAGCCCTGGGCCTGGAGTCTGGAAAACCTGATTTCAAATTCAGTCTTAGACATTTAGTAGCTGTATGACCCTGGGCAAGTCATTTAACCTTTGCCTGCTTTAGTTTCCTCAATTGTAAAATGGGGGTAATTATAGCACCTATGTCACAGGGTTGTGAGGATCAAAAGGAATAATATTTATAAGGTTCTTAGTACAGTGCCTAGTGCCTGGCACATCCTCACCCTCCACCATCCTTTTCAAGTAGATACCTCAGGTGAGTTTCCCTTTTATGTACTTCCCTGTTTCACTTTCCTCCCCAATAGTGTCCTCATCTGCGACCTTGAATTGTTCTTCCCGTCTACCTCACTGTGCTCAAACCGATTTGAGTGTGCCTTCCATTTTGTTTGCTCCAGGAACAATTTGTGGGGCTCTTCATAGGCACCAGAATGGCTAGCAATGACTAATTTGAAGCATTGTTCCAATGAAACAAATTGCCCTCTATTATACTGGTACCCTGAAAGTTGTATTTTTGTAAAATATTTTAGAAACATTAGGCCAGGTGTGAGGTTCACATTGCCAGTGGTTGTGTCATGCCATAGGGAAGTGTTTGAGGCCCAGGAATTAGTTGGGTCACGTGGAGGTCAGAGCATATTTCACTATCCCCGGCCAGGGGATACTGCATTGCTCAGGATTCTCTTGCTTGGGGTTACCCCGCTGTTCCTGATTGATGTCTCCACACCTTAGGGCCTTCATAGCCTTGTAATTGCACTCCCCCTCTCACAATTCTGTTCAGCTGGGTTCTATCACTTCTGGTAGGTGGATCTGGGGTCTATTTAAAACCCAGGGCTGGGAGATATCTTTGGAAGCCTGCCTTAGTATATGGCTTTGAGGCTTCCCCATGGAGAGACCTTAATAAACTTTTCTGTTTAGACCTCAGAGCTGTGACTCTTCTGTTCCTGAAAGGTATACTAGCATTGTTGAGTTGTGTGTGTAACCAGTTGCCTCTGCTGGTAAGTTAGGGTACTCTAAGAGAGAACCCTGACAGCTAGGCAAGCCATTATTAGCTTTATTGGGTTTTTATCTGTATCTTCATAGTTACAAACAATGTTCACAAGGGTCATAAGGGTGGTCATCAAACAGGCAGATATGTTCAGCAATCATCACAGGAAAAGAAATAGAAATGAAATCATAAATCATAATTAATCATTTATTCCTGTTCAATAAACATTCCTCCCTTATGCAGCCACCATCTGTTTTTGTAAATCTCTACCCTCAAACCCAAAACTTGAGTGTATTTTTGAGAGGAAGAGTAATATGTATACATGTGTGTACATGCATATGTATATATATATGTATGCATAAGTGTGTGTGTGTGTGTGTGTGTGTGTGTGTGTGTATATATATATATATATATATATATATATATATAAAATCCCTCATAATTTGGAACTAAGGATTAAGAATATTTGGAACCTCTTGTCTTCATTATGTATTCAGAGGTCCACAGGTAGTAGACAAGAATCCTCCCTGCCAATAGAACATAAACTACTTGAGGACAGGTATGACAGAGCCTAGCACAATGCCTGATGCCTAGTGGATACTTTTAAAAAGCTTGTTGAATTGGATTCAACCAGATCTATAAATTCTTGTACTCTGGCTAATTGTACATGTTGTTGTTCAGTCATTTTTCACGTCGTGTCTCACTCAATGTGATGCCATTTGGGGTTTTCTTTGAAGCTTATTTTACAGATGGGAAAACTGAGGCCAACAGGGTTAAGTGACTTGCCCAGGGTCACATAGTAAGTATCTGAAGACAAATTTGAACTCAGGAAAAGGAGTCTTTGTGACTCCAAGACCAGTATTCTATCTACCATACCAACTAGCTGACCTAATTAGCTTGCTAATTATATATCTAATATCAATTTTCAAAAACCATTTATAAGTCCATTTTATGTATCAGGAACTGTGCTAGGACAAAAATACGAAAAATGAAATAATCCCTACTCTAAAAGAGTATATATGTTGGTTTATGTGGTCAGATATTTTCACTAGAACATTTTCCCTTGAGTCAAACAAAATCCTACATAGAAAATGGATACATACTAGTCATTAGAGTTACCATGCAACATGTTTAATGAATTATAAGCTGATGAGTTTATTTCTTGGAGTTATAGAAATGTCCACAAAATCACACAAATGTATTAATAGACATCAGTTTTAGAATGCATCTGGTTAGAAAGCACAAACATTATTGCTTCTTTTATTTGTCTGTTAATGAATGTTGGCTTTATAGATTTATTTATACCCTTTCCACCTCATAAATTCATAGATTCTGAGAGCTGGAAATAAACTCAAAGACTATTTATGTCAACCCATACCTGACCAAGAGCCCCTCTTCCAATGACCCAAACAAATGTTATTTCAGCTTCTACTTGAGGTGTTCCAGGGAGGGTAATTCCACTTTCTCCCAAAGTCCTCCGTTTGACCACTAGATATCTCTAATTCTTACAAGGCCTTTGCATCGTCTCAACTTGCCTATTTGAAATGTAGGGTCATAGGATGTTGGAAATAGTGGTGGGAGAGATATTTCGCTTGGCTCTTTTGTTTTACAAATGAAATGACTAAGACTGAGAGAAGTGAATTGGTATTAGAAGCAACTCATGGCACAGTGACTAGAATGCTGGGTGTGAAGTCAGGCAAACTTGGGTTGAAAAAGAGCCTGAGATACTCGCTAGCTGTGTGATGCTGGCCAAGTCAATTAATCTCTGCCTGCCTCAGTTTCCTCAAATGTAAAGTGGAGACAATAACAGCACCAATTTCCCAGTATTGCTGTGAAGATCAAATGAGATATTTGTAAAGCATATAGTAAGTGCTTAATCAATACTTATTTCCTTCCTTCCTTATTGCTCCTAGTTCTGCCCTCCTGGAGTCACACAGCCTTTGTCTGAAAACTGCCATGTGTTGGGCCTGTCAAATAAAGCTATTGCATCTATCCTTCTATTCTTGAGGGTAAATATAACAAGTTCCTTCAAACAATTCTCTCATGACACGTACTCTCTTAATGACACATCGCAACTTAACGATTTACTAAAATGGGGCATTTAGAACTTAGGGGCAGCTAGGTGACACAGTGGATAGAGAGTCAGGACTTGAATTAGATAGACTCATATTCCCAAGTTCAAATCTGGGAATTTGAACTTACTAGCTGTGTGAACCTGGGCAAGTCACTTAACCCTGTTTACCTCAGTTTTCTCATCTGTAAAATGAGCTGGAGAAGGAAATGGCAAACCATTCCAGTATCTTTGCAGAGAAAACCACAAATGGGGTCACAAAGAGTCAGACACAACTAAATGACCAAAGAACAAAAACTCAGAACTTGACACGGTACATCAGATGTGGCCTTGACGGGGCAGAGAATAAGTATTAACTTCCTTTTTCTGGAAACAAAATCTTTCAATTCAAACTAGGTTAATATTAGCCTTTTGGTTGCCAGGTCATGCTGTTCATTTATATTGAGGTTGTTAAATAAACTCCCCTGTTCTTTTTCGCAGGGACTATAAGCCAAAGCTCTTTATCAGATATTTGTGAAGCTGATTTTGAAGCCAAGTGTAGAACATTACACTTATTCTCACTAAATTTCATCTTATTCAATTTGGCCTAATATTCTAGTCTTTTGGGATATTTTGAGGAGACCTATGATTTGTCATTCCCTGTGTTAAATATCTCATCAAGTTTCATGTCATCTGCAAATGCTGTAAGCATGTGATCCAATGTCTTCAGTCATTTATTCAAGAAACATTATTAGGAGGCTACTGTGGTTTAAAAATATTTATCCACAGAGGGTCAAAAATCAATCCCTGGGATACTCCGCTAGAGGCCTTTCTCCAAATGTGACATCAGTGTACCCATCACTAGTCTTTGTGTCATGTCATTCAACCCCTTCCAAATTTACCAAACTCTACTACCATCTAGACCACATTTCTCCATCCTTTCCCAAAAGTATAACATGAGAAATTCTTTTAAATACTTTGCTGAAGAGCCTGAAGAATTCCTCTGTCCAAAAAAAAATAAAAAAAATTAAACAAAAAAGGAAATGAGGATAATCTGGTAAGAATTATTCTTGATGCAATCTTGTTGGCTTTTAATGACCACTACTGCCCTTGCTATGTGCTCCGCTTAATGAATTGTTGTAGATTTTTCCAGAATAAGACTTTTTGATACTTCTTCTGTTTCATTTAATCCTCAATGACAACCCTGTGAGGTAAGCCCTATTATTATCCCCATTTTAGAAATGATGAAACAAATATTTAGAGAAGTGTATTAGGCAGGGTCACACAACTAGTGTCTAAGGCAGAATTGGAACTCAAGTCTTCCTGACTCCAAATCCAACACCCTGCTGAAGAGGTATGGAAAGGGGGGTGGATTTCTAGGAAATCCTTTGAGGGTTCTTAGTCTGAAATGAATTACTGGACTCAAGCAAATCTTTTGGCAGAGTTACAAAAGTTTATTGTTACGCCAACTTAGCAGTAGGCAGGAGAAGGTTAAGGGACCTGCAAAGTGCAGGGGTTAGAGATACAGTTTTTAAAGTCATAAAACTGTCAGTCAAAGGTTAATTATGCTAACTAGGTGGGTGAGGGTGGAGTTAGGAGGAGTTTAGGAGTGATCAGTGCTTAAAGGGACATGCATTTTTTGTAGCAACTGTGCAGGCATATTACCCATAATTCACTGGGATATCCCCCTTGTGGGGGCTATCAGAAGGTGTGGTTTTTTGCCTTGTGACATCACTAGGTTACTTTTGGTCAAGGCTGAATGAGATATGTCCAGTCTGTTACTCATCTTTGACAATATGGCTGTTGGGAGGATAGGTTTGATTGTGCTAAGTGGTGCCAAGTCTGGAAGCTAGACTGATTGGGGCTTCAGGAGAGGCCAAATTGGGAGGGAGTTATCTCTTCTGATAATATTATTCAAGGATCTTGGGTGCAGCTGACCACTTAGAACAAAGGAGGTATACATTTCTCTAAATTAAGGGTTTTGAATGTTTGGGTGATGTATTCATGGCTATGGCTAAACAATTAATGAACTGTAGCTAGGCAGACTGTTGGCTCAGGGAAGAGACTTTTAGGCTGGGGGCAGGGGAGAGGCAGAGTTAATGCCTTCATGGCTGGGGGAGAGCGTGACTTTTACAACTTAATTGCACAGGCTTATGACAAACTAATGTTACAGAGAAACCCGACCACAAAAATATGTTACAAAACTGAGGTTACAGACAAAACCATCCCAGACCCCATCACTATCAACCATGCCACCTACTGAGAGTCCATTTTTAATCACTGCAGTTTAACCATGTCAGAGACAATTTACAAAAAAAAAACAAAACCTTTTAAAATATGTATTTGTTTCTGTATCCTGAACATTCTTCACTATGCTTAAAAAAAATGTGTTTAAGGTTTGGGAGGGATGAGTTTAGAACAATGTAGTCCAATGAACTCTCTTGATGGTGGCATTAGCTGATGAGTAGGAAATGTAGTGAAGAGAGGCAGCAAGGGGATTGATATTAGTAGTACTGCTGGCATAGGCCAGGATAAATCTCTAGAGGTAGGTCAAAGATAGATAGGAATAAGAAGAAGAAATGCAATTAATTTCACTCCATTTCAAATCCTCTCTCAGGTAATAAGCCAGACTGCTCTAATAATGGTTAGCCTTGCCCTGTTGTTTTGCTATTGTTGTGTTTTGTTGAGTGATCTTCTGCTTCAAAATCATTTCAATCTTTACGTGCTTAAGTGTTATGTATTCATTTTAAACAATAAATTAGATAACTTCTTAAAATACACAGACACCATGAGCTGAATGTCAACGATGAACAAAACCGACATTCCTGTTAGAGCTAACTTTTCCCTGGCTAAATCAGTGATAAACATTCCAATTCTCTGACATTAAAAGGTATTGTGCTATGCATTTGTTTTGTTTTTCTTTAGATTTCAAGTTCTCTGAGGTAAGGGCTCCAGTAGGTTTCCTCAGCCAACTAAAATATACTATTGAATGTCATATGCACATGTAGAATTTCATAAATTATGCCTGGCCTAAGATACTTACTAGCCTTGTAACCCTGGGAAAGTCACTTAACTCTGTTTTCTTCAGTTCCCTAGCTGTAAAAATGAGCCGGAGAAGGAAATGGGAAACCACTACATTATCTTTGCCAAGAAAACCCCAAAATGTGGTCGCAAAGAGTGGGACACAACTAAAACATGACTGAACAAAAACAACACCAAATCAAGCTTAGTATTACTTAGCCTTAGCCCCAAAGATTCCATCAGGAGGAAAGCGAGAGGCTTTAGTCAGGCTGCTATTTTTATTACTGTTATTGCTGTTGTTATCATTAATGGGTTTTTTTCTCCCTCTGTTACTGATACTGAAAATGGTGCTGGTGAATGACCAGAGTCAGGGTTATTTTACCTAACTTAAAAGTAGCAATGTTGAACAAAGAAGAGGAACTTTATACAACTATCTTACTGGAATCAAACTCAACTAGAAATAGGGCCACTAATCCATATAAGAGAATTCCTGTGGGCCATGTACTGACTTAGTTTTAAAATGTAATATTATATATGTTTTATTTTATTTTAATTTATTTTGTTTAATATTCCCTAATTAAAATTTAATCTAATTCAGGCCATACTTAGGAGTGTTGTAGGCCACATGCAGCCCTGTAGACCTCATGTCTGATGTCCTTATTTGCTTCATCACTGTAAGACACTGAGGCACTGTTAACATATACTCAAATTAAGCACCAGATAAATAAAGCCACAATGACTCAGAGGACTGAATGCTTAGTTATGATCTCTAATCATAGATGTGTTAGGACTTCAAGTTTATCCAGTATTAAGCTATCTAAAATGAAAACAATTCAATTTTCCATAAAATAACTAATATGAAATTGTATAAACCTACTTGGCAATTAAAATAGCACTTCTCAAAGTTGTCCTTTAAATAGCTACATTTGGAACACAAGTATTAATAAATAATAATAGTAACTCCCTCAAAGTTCAACCCAACATCCATATCATTGATGGCATGTGGCATGAGGGCAGGAAAAACCTATGAAGACAAGAACAAATTAAGGGAATACCAGCCTGGGTGATTGTAATGCCAATGCAATATTTACAGCACCCACAATCATGATAAATATACCAGCAGTGACTATAAATATTCCCACATGGTGTTTGATTGCAAAATATAACAAACTCTCCATATAGAGAACAGAAGCAAAACATTTATTCAGACACCAGACACCAGAAAACAAAATCTCAACACCAGAAAACCAAATCCATCATAGTAACATAGAACAATGCATAGCTGACGATTATAGGTCAATTATATAGAAAGCTAACAAATAAATGAAAATAAGACTTCATCCCTAAACCTAGATCAGAAGAAATAAGGGATAAAATCTAGTCGCTGCTAAAATCTGAGTAGGGAAAATTAAAGACTCTGTGGTCATTAAAAATCTTTACTTAATGAAAATTTCAAAAATTATACTCAATGACAAAAGATAATCAAAAAATTCAATGTCTCAAATTATTTACAAAATGAGATGTACATAGTTATACTGGAATTCTGAAATTTTCTTTTTAAGTTTGATTGGCATGAATCCAACTAGTACGCCAGTTGCATAAAAAAATTAATTTGTAATACCTAATACCTATTTTCCTCAAAACCACCATAAATGCATTCTCCCACAGCATTTAATAGAATGTATAAAACACTTTCAATGCCTTTGCAGACTAGTATATCCATTCATCTATCTACCTATCTATCTATTGATCTATCCATCCGTCTATCTATCTACTAAGAGACATAGGAATAAGGTAAAACTATCAAGGCATACCTTAACTCCTTTGTCCAGTGGATTGTTTCTTCAATGATATTAAAATGTCATTTGGACTCTGAGAGTATAAGGTTCATGTACAGCAAAGAAAGAGAAAGAATGAAGAATTGGGGATTGAATCCAGAGGTTGAATACAAATACCTCAGTGTATAACACGTCAAGCTTAAAGGTATCAAGCAGATGTTATAGCTGAATATATTAAATATTAAAATATTACCACCATGTGAATGAGAATACATTTAAAGAGATATCAGTCTTAATGCATACTACTGGAAATGAAAAATGAACTATAACATATTTAGAAATTATCCTAATAAAAATTGTAACAATATTAATGAAATACAGGGACCATTAACCCAATAAAACTCTAGAAAAAATAGCACTTCCTTGTAAAAAAAAAATAAAAGGAGGGGGTAGGAAATAAACACTTATATAGCCCTGTTATTTTTCAGGTAGTATACTAAATACTTAAAAATACTATCATGTTTGATCCTCACAATAGCCCTGTGATGTAGGCATTGCTATTATCATTTTACAGATGAGGAAACCGAGGCAAATAGAGGTTAAGTGACTTGTCCAGGGTGACAAAGCTAGTAATTGTCTGAGACTAGATTTGAAATCAGTACTTCCTGACTCCAGGCTCAGTACTCTATCCACTGTACCACCTAGCTGCCAAGAAAGAAGAGAACTGATAGATATCCTTAAGCATTTGATAAACAGATCAAACATCTAAGAAAATAGTTTTGCAAAAATAGCATCATTTCCCCAAGCAATAAAGTCTAATAATAGATATATGTCATTGGATTTACCAAATGTAACAGAAAGTATTTTATTTCCAAAGGAAGCTTTTCAATATTACAGACCCTAAAATGAAATCAAAAGGCCTTTTATTGATGACAGCTTCACGACCTCAGCCAATGGCATGTTAATGAAGATGTATTAAACAAATGGCTATCGTGCAGATTTATTTGTGGATGGAGAGGTCTATGATGGCAATTCTGGACCATATCATCACCAGCAGAAATTACAGAATGGTTATCCTAAATAAACCCTTCTGACTTAGTAATCAATATAAATTATACAAAGAAATGATAGAAACCATGCAACACATCCCTAGGCTGCAAAAATTTAGTACCTACTTTAATACCTAATAAAATATATCCTTGTGGCTAAAATTATTTGTCATAAGTTTGCTATCTTTTATGAACTGACAGACAAAAGTCCCTGCATTATAAACACAAACTGGAAAATGTCCTTGGGAAGCCAGTAAATAAATTGCAAAATAAACATTAAGGTCTTCTACTGTTCTTGTGTCACTATGAATTCTTGAAGTTCAGTTAATTTTTCTATATGAATTTGGAGCACAAGTTTATAGAAGACCAAAGAACTATGGTTAGGAGACAACTGAGTCATGGTATGTATTTGAAGCACGAGGGATGATTTTTCTGAAACTTTTTCTGAACATTGAGATCGCCAAAAAAGACTCATCAATGGGAAAAGAGCCCCGCAGGAATGCAATTTATGGTTTGTTTCAGCATAATATACTTTATATGCTATGAGTGTGTGTTTATGTGTGTGTGTGTGAATTTTTTGTTTTGCTTCGTCTGATAGCATGGTTCTAAATCCTGCATCTTTGTATTCATTTGACGAGTAAATTTGGTGTAATCTCTCATTTTTATTCTATATCTGTCTTTGCTTTTTATAATTTTTTTTGGTAATTAACAAGTTCTCGAGATTTGCATCCTTATCCAATCTAAAATACTCATTTTATTGAACTGTTGAATCCATTTATATTTAAAGTTAGGGGGAAAAATTAAGTTAATAGGATGTGTTCTTCAATTTGTGCGTTTATATATGTGTGTGCACATACATGCATGTATACATATGTGTGCACATATACATATAGGGATTTTTGTTTCCCCTTCATTTATTTCAATACTTTATCCCTAGGACTAGTCTATCTACTCTATCTTAATACAACCCCATTCTCACAGGCTTTCCCCAGTTCCATTTCCTTTTCTGTTTGCTAGTTCTTTAAGTCTTATAGTTTTACTTAATTTATTGATTTTTTTTTTGTCTTTTTGTACATCAAAATTCCATCTCCTCTCCTCCTCCTCAGACTTCTTTTGATTGTTACTTCTTTCTACACATTTTTCCCCTAAGGATTTCTTTACTTTCTTCTCTTCATTAATTCTATCCTCCTTCTGTCAATTCTACATTTAAAAAAATTTTTGATTCATGTTTTATATGCCCATTTATTCCTTTTTAATCTATTTTTCTAAAGGAACTAAAACTTCTGAAGTCCCAAGTTTGAGTTCACTCTTCTCACCAATTTATTATTCTCTTTGTACATCTTGCCCCATGGTCCCTTTCTCTATTGTGCTTCAAGTTTAGAATCATCAATAAATGAGGAAAGTTAGGAGGATAGAAGCACTGCCACATTACAGAATTTATACTGTGTTCAAAATTGTGTGATCCAATTCCTACTTGACTCTTGTGAACATTCTTCTTTCCATTTGCCATAAAATTTCTATTAGTTTATGTCATCTTATACATCTGGATGTTTTCTGAACCTGGCTGAAAGCAATACTACTGAATACAGTTCTGTTGATTTTGAAGAAGTCCCACAATGCCCTATTTCTCTACCTTCATAAAGTTCACTCTTTATATATTATTTTCCTTCAAGTCTGTATCTTGGATTTCAGACCAATATATCTTGAGGCAAGTTGCCCCAGTCTGTGTTGAGTTTGCTTTGCAGCTTCATGGCCTACAATACTAACCATCATTCTAATATGTTCTACTCTTTGTGAGAGGTCTTACATCCACATTTTAAGAATATATTGTACTACCTGAGAATAATCTATTGTGCTTGGTGGAGAGAAACCATTTCTTAATTTTCAGAAGTGTATCTATCATACTTAATAAAGCCTGTAATTTAGAAATATAGATGAATTAACTTATTCCTTAGTATTGTTTTAAAAAAAATTTCTTTCATAAATAAATGTCCAGTATTTAAAGTAGACAAAAGAGTTATCTTAGTTTATGTGACTACTCTTCATATTGGTCCCTTGACTTCTCACTTTCCCTCAGAGTGCCTGCTTATAGATTTTAGTTTCCTGTTCTAAAAGTATCTTTGATGCTTTCTTCCTCTTGAAGGTCGGAATAACATATTTGATAGGTGAAGATAGAGTGTAAAGAACTCCAATATTGTTTATATAGAATAATGTCTGATAGTACTTAGCAGTCTTCCCCAAAAAGGCAATGCACAAACAACATGATTAAGTTTTCAAAGTAATAATAAAATAATTATGTCCTCATTCTTATTTAGGTCATTACAGTTTACAATAGAATATTTATATATGCTGCCTCACACAATTCCCTGAAGTTTTCATAGTAATTTTGGCCTGGCAAGGGGATGTTCTCTTTCAATCACTATATAAAGCCTCCTTCTGGAGGAATAGGACATATAAAGAAGGCCAGTTGTAAGAGAAGAGAGTCACTACTAAAAGTTAAGGGACTAGAATTCTGGCTAAGATGATTGTCTGAATAAGGCCAGGAAGATTACTTTTCCTATATCTACTCTAGCAAAAAATTAACAATGTGCCCCAGGCCAAATAATGATCAAGAAGCCCAATGGGAAAATACAGTGAGTGACATTTTCTACCTCAGACAGAAGCCCGTGATCAGTAAGAAAATAAACCATGAGTTAAGCCAACATTAGTGTAGACAAACATATATATGTGTGTGTGTGTGTATGTGTGTGTATGTATTCATACACACATATATATGTGCATATATATATAAATGTGTGTGTGCATGTATGTATGTATATATGTGTTTATTCAGTGTGATAGGCTCTGTGTCCAGAGGCAGCAAGAGGGTGGGCTACCCAAGAAAGCTTAATACACAGTAGGGACAGTAGGGTCCTTGTTCTCCACCAGGAGTGGTAGTGACCAGTGTTGGCATGGCAATACTCAGGGCTCTCCAGGGCTCTGAGGTCCCTAGCAACCTGTCCTGAGATATCATTGAGGACCTTGAAGAAACAGCACTAAGAACCTCAAAGACTTGTGTGGTGGGGATATCTCAGGGAGATGATGGTAAGTACAGGAACCCAAATGACCCAAGTCAAGACCAAGCAGAACCAACCATTTCACCCCAAAGTGTAATAGGATGGAGAACTTGATCTCAACACTAAGTCCCAGGTCAGGAACTAAAGCTAGAGAAATTAGTAAACTAAGAACATATCAACCATTAAAAAAAAAATTCTAGAAATGTCCCAAATTCAGCATAGAAGGAAATAGTACACTATAACAACTGCAAATAGAAACTCAAAGAAAATATATGTACAAAATTTCAAATAAGAAATAAAAATTAAATAAGGCATAAAGCTCTAAAGGAAAGAAAAAAAGGACAATAAATAACTGAGAACAGAAAATGATAAGTTTTATTCAAGTAAAGAAATCCCCCAAAGTAAGAATAGACCAAATCTATGACTAGGCATGAGAAAACAAGAAAATTTAGGACAAAATTAAGATAAAGAAAAAGAAGAAAATGTAAACTATCTGATTAAAAACATACCTGGAGGTGCGGCTAGGTGGCGCAGTGAATAGAGCAACAACCCTGGAGTCAGGAGGACCTTCATTCAAATCCAGCCTCAGACACTTAACGCTAGCCGCGTGACCTTGGGCAAGTCACTTAACCCCAAATGCCCTGCCTTCCCCTTCCAAAAAGCAAAACAAACAAACAAAAACTATACCTGGAAAACAATTCAAGGACAGATAACTTTAAGAATCATTAGACTCACTAAAAACCATGATTTACAAAACAAACAAACCTAGGGACAATATTTCAAGGATTCTTAAATCTATAAGCTCTAGATCTCTCAGAACCTGATGGCAAAATAAACAGAAAAAATCCAGTAATCATCTCAGAAACCCCAAAAGACAAAAGTCCCAGGAATGTCATAGTCAAAATCAAGAGCTCCTAGGTCAAAGAAAAATTTCAAGAATGCAGAAAAAAAAAAAAAAGTTTAAGAACCAAGGAACCACAGTCAGGATCATACAAAACTTGGTCCTACAAATAAAGGAGAGATCTTATAATACAATACTCCAAAAAGCCAAATATATCAGTTGACAAGCAAGAATAACTTATAATACAAAGCTGAACACATGGATAAAGAACTATTCTCAGACTGAGGAAGACAGGTTTCATTTCTGCCTCTGACAGGTATTGATTGTGTTACTCTGGGCAAGGCACTTGATCTCTCTGTCTTGTAACAAATGCTGACCTGGGTTGGCAGAGAAAATTTCTTTACCTGGGGTTTCCCTGTACTGAGGAAATTCCAGGTCTAGTCCCTGTCCAATTTATTTTTTAGCCCAGAACCTGTGATTTAATCCACATAGGAAAATTTCTGGTGAAGAAACTCCCTCTACCAATGTAGACTAGCAAAGGAAGTCAAAAGCTTGAAGAGGGCTATGAAGTTCTCCTTTCTGATGCTCTGCCCACCTCTTCACAAAGGCATGAGGTATTAGTCTCCACTGATGTGTGGAGAATTGTGATATGGAACTGAGTGTTCCATACCAATGATTTGGGATTGGGTTTACATTCAATCTTACAGAGTTACTTACAGGTATAGAAGGGTTCAGTGTCTTGTCTGGGGTCATGCAGTCATTTTGTGTCAGCACCCAAGTCTTTCTGACTCCAAGGCTAGCTCTGTATCCATTTTATCACCCTGAAAAAATAAAAAACAAATGCATTATTTCTATTACATTAAAAAAAAAGTTTCAGGGCAAATTATGGAGCTCATGGTTTTGAAGGTGTTGACAATAATTTAACATGTGTCTAGATAAGCCCTGGTGTCATATATTTAAAACCAATCCATAGTGGAATTTGAGTGAGGTACTTTAGTTAGTGCTCTCATCTAACTATTACTTGAAGTGTTCTTGAATCTTCTATACCTAAAATTCTTTTGTCTTGTTCATCGTGAACTGCATCCTGATTCTTTATCCAACCTTAAGGGGTAACAGTAAGCATGACTTTGGTTATGCTTTTTTAAAAGCACATTTGGTATTAGGTTGACTGTTCATAAGATGAACAGTAATGATTTATGATTTCATGGTGTTGTGAACTGCCAGTGTGGAATCAGCCACCTCTCTACTCCATTTCTCCACTGGATTCTAATATATACCATTAGATAATTTAGAGGTCAAATGGAAGGGAATAAGCAGCTATATGTGCCAGAGGGCAGCTAGGTGATACAGGGAATAGAGTACAGGGCCTGGAGTCAGGAATGCTCATCTTCCTGAGTTCAAGTCTAGACTCAGCCATTTACAAACTGTGTGACCTGGGCAAGACACTTAATCCTGTTTGCCTCAGTTCCCTCATCTGTAAAATAGCTGGAGAAGGAAATGGCAAACCACTTCAGTATCTTTACCAACAAAATCCCAAAAGGAGTCACAGAGAGCCAGAAATAATTGAAAAATGACTGAACAACAACTATATGTCAGGTACTGTGCTAAGCATTTTCTACAAATAATATGTTCATTTGATCATCACAACAATCATAAAGTTAGGTGCCATTATTACCTCCATTTTACAGAAGAAACAGATAAATAGCAACTTGCCCAGGGTCACACAGCTAGTATGGCTCTGTGGCTGGATTTGAACTCAGGTCTTCCTGACTCCTGGTGTGGTGTTCTATCCATTATGACATCATCAGCCTCTGGTTAAGATATTAAAAGACTTACCGAGGGTTATATAGATAGTCTGTATTATAGTCAGATAGGCACAACTGGAATGCAAGGCTTCTTGACTCCATGGTTGCTCTTGGATCCATTACATCCACTCCACATCTCTAGGTAACATTTAAAAAATAATACTGTTTGCAATGAGAACAGTACAATTAATAAAAAATAGATTCTGTGAACTGTGGCTTTAAGGGAAATAAATGACTAATAGCTGATTGCTGTGTCTCTGTTGGCTTTTCTATATATGACTATTTGTTTTGTTGTGTTGTGTTAATCCTTGAAGTATTTTTTTTTAAGGTGAAGAAATTTAGTTCTTTCTTCTAACAAAGGTTGACTTTAGTCATGACTGAAAAATGGATTGAACTTGTTGTCATTTGAGAAAATTGATGATTCCTGCTGGAACATGTAGAGTTCTTTGGGTGTTCTCAATGAAAGAATCATTCAGTTTTAAAAGAAGGTGATAGCATCATAAATTTTAGATTCTTTTAAAATTTTAAACGAATAACCTTCTGAATTTGATCTCTTTGACAAAAGGGAAGTAGTGTGGTACAAAATAAAGAGCCTTAGTTCTGCAGTCAGAGACATGAATTCAAATCCTAGGATTTAACCTCCCTAAATTTCAGTTTCTTCATCTGTGAAGTAAGATCGTTGGACAAGGCAAACTCTAGGTTTCTTTCTGGCTCTAGATCTGTGATCGTATGGCTAAGACTTTAGAATTGTGGAAATTGTTAGAAAAAAAGTAAAAAGTTTGGCCTGGCCAAAAAACAAAAATCCATTTTTATGGGAAATGAAATATTTTTGTTATTGGCAAAACTATAACATGTATTAAAATTATGAAACATACAAGAATTTTGAATTATGGTATGAGGGGAATGCAAGTCATTCTTGGGAATGTACTGAGCCAGAAAAAAGGGAATCTAATGCTTTAGTAAATATATGATTATCCAAAAACAGGATATGAAGACAATACTGTAACATCCGGCTGTAGTTTAAGCCTACTTATCTTAAATGTAGAATTCTTCTATAACAAAGGGTTAGACTCTTCTAAATCTACCTGTCTTTTAATATCGAGTTCAGACTAGCAATGACATTGATGTTACTTCAAGTTACTTAGTCATCAGTAACAAAGATCTCCACTGAGCCAAACTGGTTGGACTTGTTCTAATTATTGTGTTTGTTGATTCCTCCTTATCTTACAATGACTGAAGGAAATTCACTTGGCTAGAAGGAAAAAAGACAAACTGCCAAGTCAATGCCCTAAAAGTTACCCATTTCACCTCACAGTACCTGGTAATAATTGGGACTCAAAAAATCCAAACAATATTGGACTACATTGATCCTCACTGAATCAAAAGCTGCCTGAACTGTCCCTCTTGAACTAACACCTCATTGATGCCAATAGAGGGGTGGTATCATGTTAAGATTCAGAAGTTGTCAGTAAAATTCAGTCTTGTCACCAGAACTGCCTGATATATGAGCCAATAGGATCTGGAATCCAGCTGCATGTGATTAGGCTTTAAAATTTGGAGCTAGGGAGACGTTTTATACTCTTGCTTTGGGTCTCAGGGTGCTGGCAGCATTTTCATTCTCTCTCTTGCAAGTTCTTTGGCTGCCTGTTCATCCTAGATGATTTGGAAACAGGCCCCAAACTGTTTAGCACCTGGAATAAGCAGATACTTCTCATTTTTATTTCTGCAAAAAAAAAAACTACACATACCACCCCCACCCCTCCAAATCTTTGTACCATAGAGGGAATGAAGAATATTTGAATGTTGCTTTTACATAGGGAAAAAGAAATGTTTCAAAAGCATTATTGGAAAGTAGTTGGAAATGTAAAGGGTTCATATAAATGAGCTAAGAAACAAACCAACCCCCGTGCTTCTTTGTAATGACTATGAATGTAGTACTTAACAACGTTTATTACTATGGGAAAAGTTGATCATTATTTACTGGGTATATTTTAAAATTCAATTAGATTTAACGAACACTTCTTAAGCACAAACTATGTGCCAGACAATGTGCTAGACTCCAGGGATTCCCCCCCCCAAAAAAAATAGTTCTTGACTTCAGGGAGCTTACATTCTAGCAAGAGCAAACATAAACCTTTGTTCTGAAAGTTAACTTATTGCAATTTTTGTTGATATTTTATGTATTTAAAAATTCTCCTTGATTCAATTTATTCCACTTGCTGGTTGCACCCAATCCAAGGTTTGGGATTGACTCCATGGTGTATCTTTAAACTCCATCCTGCTTACAATTTTTTGTGCATTCTGACTTGGACTCTCCCTACTTCATTTAATCTTCTGAAATG
>CM053586.1:124653905-124670618 GCA_028646515.1 Pseudochirops corinnae
GAAGATGTCCTATTATGTTGGTAGCTACCTCAGCTTATTGGATCATTTGCAAATATTACATTTCTTAGTTATTTAGACACTACTGTAAAAGACAGAATGGCATAGTTCTTCAGCTAGTCTTTTTTTTTTTTTACCATATAGAAAAGCCATTTATGTATGTATACACATATACTTCTATTTACATGATTTGCAATGTCAGTACTGTGCACACATCTCTACTCTGTGATACCAAACTTGAGAATAATTCAAGTGGCAGTAGATTTAGTTATAAATAAAATATCATGTTTTTATAGTGACTAATTCCCTCTTTCAATTCAAAATTTTCGGAGCACATTTAAGTATATTCGAAAGACAACATTCTCTGAGGTAAGATATAATAATTTTCCAGCAGCAGTACCAAAACTGTTGCAGTAAAGGACTAGAGGGAAAGTTCTCTACAAACAGCTGCAGTTTTACTCTATCTTTAATAATTTATCATTTGATTTTTAGAGAAACAGTTTGGATATTGGGGCTTATTGTACAAAAGTCTTTATTTCTGCGTGGATGCCTAGGCACAGTACAAGGTGATACAAAAGGAAAATTTTTGAGGTGGAAATTTGATAACTTTAAGTTCACTTCTCTCTACTCCCTCCCTCCCCACGGATACCGACTTCTTACTATTCACATGTTTATCCACCCCATTCAACATATATTAAATGAAATCATAAGATAATATCATCTTGAAATTTTACAATGGATCAGTCTGTTTGATTCAAAGGTAAAAAAAAAAAGTCAATTGATGGAAAAAATTATTGACCCCCCCTAAAACATACAAAGAAGTATAAGACTGGCTTCTTGTCATCAAAGGGCCTGTATGTACTTCAGGTATAGACACAAGATACACAAGTATAGTATAAAGGAAGGCTAGCAACAGTTTATATGATAAAGGTCTGAGGGTATTGTACCATGATAAAATTCAGGAATGTAACATTATTTTTAAAAATTAATTAATTAATTTTTAATTTTCAACATTTACTTCCATAGGATTTTGAGTTCCAAATTTTCTCTACCTCCCTCCTTTGCCCCCACCTGAAGAAGGCATGCAGTCTGATATGGTCTCTGCATATACATTCATATTAAACATATTTTCAGATTAGTCACATTATAAAGAATTAGAGCCAAAAGGAAAAACCACAAGAAAGAAGAAGCAACAACAAAAAAGAGAAAAACAATCTGCTTCGATCTGCATTCAGACTCCATAGTTCTTTTTCTGGATGTGGATACTGTTTTCCATGAGTCTTTTGGAATTGTCTTAGATCCTTGCATTGCTGAAAAGACCTAAGTCTCTCAAACTTGGTCACTGCTCAGTGTTACTGTTATTATGTATGGTATTTTCCTGTTTCTGTTCACTTCACTTAGCATTGTTCATGTAAGTCTTTCCAGGTGTAACATGGTGTTTAAAAGAATGAATATATCATAGTCTGCAATAATGGAAGCATAGGTTCTAAAAAACAAAAACACAAAGTAAACGACTTGCTTCATGAAGCTTTCCTTGATTACTCAAAAAGAGCCTTATGTAACAGGGGCAGTAACCACATTCTTGCCTTATACCTACAGTCCTCATTGAAGGGGAACAATGCCTTTAGAGATGGTGACCAACATTCCTACTACCACTGCCACCAATTATTGACCTTAACACCCATCTCCCCTGCAGCCATGGCTATTGAAAGAAACTCTCACCCTCAAAAACCCAAAGTCAAACTTTCAAATGGTCCAAGATCCGAAACTGATGTGCTTTTATAAATAGAAGTGACATTAAAGAAGATGCATTTAAATGTTCTCCCTCCTCCCCAATTTCTACTGATTTCCCTGGCTGCCTTCCTTCAAGACTTGATTCCAATTTTAAATTTTATAGGAGGCTTTTCCCAGTATCCCAATTAGTGCATTCTTTTTGAGATTGTCTTCCATCTACCTTGGACATATCTTGTACATACACAGTCATTCCCCTTTTGTTTCTCCTACTTTAGAATGTGAGATCCTTGAAAGCAGGGACTGTATTTATGCCTATCCTTGTATCTCCACTGACTAACTCTTTGGCTACTACACCTTAAGGACCACTGGATCTTTCCATCTGACTTGTGGCTGAAGCCCCTAAATTTTTTGTCTTCCCCTATTAAAATGTGAGCTCCTTGAGAGTAGGGGTTCATTTACATTTTATCTGTATCCTTAATGCTTAGCACAATGCTTTGCACATAGTGTTTAATAATTAAAAAAAATTTATTTGCTTGTTCCTCTACAATCCTTGTTAAAAAAAAATTTAAATCTAAGACCAATAAAAGACCTTAGAGGCAATCCAAGCAAATTTAAAAGAAGAATCACCTATGTAACCTACATGACAAGTTACTTGAATGCTTCTGTTAGGGTGAGAACACACTATCTCACCAGGCTGTCTCTTCCACATTTGGAAATTGTTAGAATTTTTTTCTTCTTATGTCAAGTCTACATATGTCTCTTTAGGACCTCTTCCCACTGCTCTTAATTCTGACCTCTAGAGGCAACCGGAACAAATCTAATCCCTTGTGTCCTAGGGCCCAACCCAGTTTTTTAGTGATTGCATGCCATCAAGTCCATATAGTCCACTATGTGTACTAGCTGGTGACATACATTTAACTCTGCTTTGGCTTCACATCACCTCTAACCATCCACTCAAGCCATCTCACTATCTGCCTGCCACAGAGCAGATAACCTTCTCTCACTCCCATTCTACTTCCCCAGAACAAAATAGCCTTCTCAGTCACCACTCCACTAAATGTGTTGTCTTCTCATTCATTAAATAATAATAATGTATTCTTAGCAATTAGCACTATTCCTGGGACATAGTGTTTACTAAATTCTTTGTTCATCTATTCTGTTCTCTAAGCTAAATATGTCCAATTTCTGCAACCTATTTTCATATAGCAGTCTTAAAAACGTTCGTTATTTTGTTTTTCTCTTTCTGGACACTCTTATCAATGTTCTTCCTAAAATTCAGTATCCAAAACTGAATATAATACTTTAGATTTGTTCTGACCTTTCTTTTTTTGTTTCTTCGACCCTCCCTTCCTTCTTCCTTTCTCCCTCCCTCCCTCCCTCCCTCCCTTCCTTCCTTCCCACAACTCTCTTAATATAATTTAAAATAATATTAACTTTCTTGGCTGTCATAGTCCATCATTGGTTTATATTGAACATATTTAGTTTGTAGCTCTTATCTTTTTTTTCAGACAAAGGGCTATCTAGGCATACCTCTCTAATTTTTTTCCTTATGAATTTGATTTTTGAACTGAGGTATAATACTTTACTTTTGTTTCTATTAAATTTCATCTTATTAGGTTTAGCCCATTGCTCTAGCCTGCCACAAACTTTATAAAGCTCAACTTTCACTGGTAAGTTTGCTATCCCTCTTAGGTTTGATAAATTTGATAAGCATATTCTCTGTAACTTGATAAAAGAAATG
Source organism: Pseudochirops corinnae (assembly GCA_028646515.1). Taxonomy (NCBI): domain Eukaryota; kingdom Metazoa; phylum Chordata; class Mammalia; order Diprotodontia; family Pseudocheiridae; genus Pseudochirops; species Pseudochirops corinnae. The sequence continues at coordinate 124,657,378 of CM053586.1, forward strand.
GACTAAAAGAAAAATAAATTGAAAAAGGTCAAGTCTAGATTCCTGGGGCACTCCATTAAAGACCTCCTTCCAGGTTGACTTGGAATTATTATTGAATGTCATTTGTGTCTGGCCATTTAACCAGTCTGATTTCACCTAATTTTCATTTTGTCTACTAGAATAATGTGATAAACTTTGCTTTTAGAACAATCTAAATAAATGATAATTATAGCATTTTCCTGGTCTTTTATTCTAATAACCAGCAATTGTATAGGTAAATATTGAACAATGAGCTCTCTGGTTGGAAAATGTCTCATGACATACTTTTAAGTTTAATCTGCCTTATTAACACTTTCTTAGGACTAGACAACCACCATCACCACCCCCAACAAAAATCAAGCCCTGATTTGTAGGATTTGTGATTTTTGAGGTATCAATGTTTACACTGAAAATTTAGCAGTCTTCTCTCACAAGCTGGTTCAAGTTGGCTCCAGTAAACTGTTGCTTTTGTTGTTGCTCTTGCTGTTATTCAGTAATTTAGTCATGTCTGATTCTTTGTGATCCTGAAGACCCATGCTGTCCATGGGGTTTTCTTGACAAAGTGGTTTGGAGTGGAGTAGAGTGGAGTGGTTTACCATTTTCTTCTTCAGTTGATTAAGGCAAAATAGAGATTAAGTGACTTGTGCAGGGTCATACAGCTAGTAAGTATCTAAGACTGGATTTGAACTCAGATCTTCCTGACTCTAGCCTTATAATTATTCACTGAGACACTTAGCTGCCCCCAAACATCTGATAACTCTATCCAAATAAAAAAGGAAAAAAAAAAATTCTGTCATGAGCCGTTCAGCACAAAGCCATGCTTGCTCTCTGGGTTCATAATTTCCTTTTCTAAATGTGCACTAGCCAACATATTCATAATGTGCTCTAGATTTTTGCTAGGAATAGAAATGAAGATCAGTGGCCTTTTGTTAGAAGACACCATTCTGTTCTGTTCCTTTTTTTGAAAATCAAGATCACATTTGCTATTTTCCTGTCTTGCTACACCATCCTGTTCCATCCTTTATACAACCTTCCAAAGATTACTTATAGTGTCTTAGTTCAGTTCATCAAAATTCTACAAGTATTTGATTATATGTTGGTCCCTGTGCTGAGTGCTGACATATGAAGACAAAAATGAAATTATCCTGTCCTGAACAGGAACATTCTACTCTTGGGAAACAACATTCCCAGATAAGAAGTCTAAAAATATGTAAATAGGAAATACAAATTCAATTCAGGGGAAGAAAATACTAAAAATTGGGGGGCATAACAAATAGGCTTATATGAGAGGAAGTAGTTTGTAAATCCTGAAGGGATCTACAGGTTCCAAGAGGTAGAAAAGAAGATTGAGAGCATATGAAGGAAAACCTTCAGAAAGGCACAAATGTGGCATGCGGGATATTATGTCTGGACAACAGCATAAAGGACAGTTTGGATAAAACAATATAAGGGTATCATGTAAAAGTTGGCTAGACAAAGTTCTTTTAATGTTGTGGGATGTAGTCCATTTAGGTCTGCTCACTTGAACTTATCATGTGCAGTTAAGTAGGTGGTCTCTTATTATCTCCGTACATATCTTGCTTTCCCACTCATTATTAGTTATTTTGGCTCTGCTTTTTCTTGTCCTGAATTAGTCTCCTTATCTAAGAAATAGAAACAAAATACAGATTGCTGAAAGAAGTTTTCTGGAAAGGCATGCTTTCTCTTAAACCTTACAATGAAAGTTCACCAAGGAGCAGCCTTGACTTCTTACTAAAGATTTTAAAGAGGGAAGAATGGGAAAGAAAAATTCAAGACACCGTGCATTGTAACATTCAGAACAGCATTTCCAGCCCTCTCCCCCCACATACCCTCCACACACCACAGTAGGTAGAAAACCATGATAGTTTAAATATTTACTCCTAAATCGTGTCATTTCAAATATGTAACTAACAAGTCAGAGCATACCTTAAAATGGTTACTTGAATGTTGCAAAGCCTGTAATAATAAGATTACACATTTCAGCACCTAAATATGACACTTTCTAAAAGATTTTCAGTAAGTCTTTGTGAAAGGATCACAATAGGCAGAACTAAAATTTGAGTTCCTGGCACTAGGAAGAAAGTTGAGCTACACTTTCAATTGGAAATTCTCTTTTGATCTTAGGTAAATGTTTTTTTTTTTTCTTAACCCCATTGTGGTTAAAATAATGAAATTGTTTGTTTTGTCATTAACACTAATCCAGCTTTACTTTCTTTGAACTATTGGCAACAAGTAATTCAACTTAAATCTTTTCTGAACAGGTTTGTACTTTGTTGGATATGGACATTTCTGTTGTATCAACTCTTAAAAAAATACATTGTATGTTTCCCTTTCCCATTTTAAATTATCAGACAAATGGTTATTCTAAAGAAAAGGAACTATGTTACTTTTTGAACTGATGAATGGATATTCACTTTGGCAACTTCCGTGCTTTTTGAAAGGAAAATTTAAAAGAACAATAAGAAATTACAACTAAAATACATGTGCAAATTGTTACACAAAGGGTTTAGTTGAACAAACTGGTATATAAAGTTAATGGAATATTATTATATACTAGGCAATAATGATTATGGAATCCAGAGAAATATAAGATTTGTATGCACAATCAGAGAATGAAATAAGCACATCTAGAAAACAGTGAGTACAGAAATAGAAAAAGATCGTTAATACTAAAAAACCTGATAGTGATCACAGTGAACAGATAAAGAAACAATTTTCCTTTCTTTTGGCAAATATGGATGTAGGAGAGAAATGTTGCATGTGTTTTTTGTTTATAGTTCAGTTTTTGATATCTAGAATCAGTTGTGGTTAAAAAAAGGGGGGGTACAAAGGAAACATTTTTTAAAATGATGAGATATCTTGTGATGTAAGGAGCTACCTTACCCAAACAAACAAAATCCCTGAATCATTCAGTAAATCACTTCCACAAATAAAATAATTTTCATTCCCTGATAACTTTATCAAGCAAGAGTACTTCTTTTATTGAGATATGGAATTAATCAAAGCAAGGTATAAAAAATTACACACTCCATGACCATTCTACTGAAGCAGTCAGTCAATATAACCTGTATTCAAAAGAATCTTTAATCATTTTGGAAGGAGTAAAATGCTTGACAATCATTGGATGGAAAGAGATGTCACTCTCTGGAAGTCTATTGTTATTGGTTAAAGAGAATCAATTAGGCCCTCTCAGACAAAATTCAGGTAAGACAGAAAACCAATTTGGAATCCAATGTTCCAGTAGTAGGCTAGCCTATAGTAGAAGAGTTTTATCCAGGCCCTTGAGAAGAAATCATTTGGGAGGGAGAGGGTATTTCTATCTCCTACTCCCTGTCTTCTTCAGACCACAGAAAAATCTCATGATATTCAAAAGGCCATAAGACTTGGACTTCCCATAAGTGACAGTAACAGTGATTGACAGCACTATTTTCATCAGGGGCTTGGGATAAACTAGATGCTGAGAAGCGAAACTTCAAGACTAAAGATTCTAGCAAGGATACATCAAAGGGGAACTTCTTGAGAACTCCTTAGAAGGAAAAACAAAACAAAACAAGGTCAGGATCTACAAGTCACCACTGTGCCTCGTGCAATTTGAGCCCACCTTTCCCTGGACTTCGTATGTACTTGTTGGAAGAGTGAGTCTGAGACTTTGGTGGAGATGTTGTACTTCGGTCCTCACGACACCTTCTCAGTAAATATGCTTTTGTTAAGCTTTGTCGTTGTTACTGAGTTGTTTTTCAGTCATGTCCAACTCTTTGTGACCCCATTTGGGTTCCTTTTTTGTTTGTTTGTTTGATTTCGTTTTTGGGCAAAGATGCTAGAGTGGTTTTCCATTTCCTTCTTTAACTCATTTTGCAGTTGAAGAAACTGAGGCAAATAGATTTAAGTGACTTGCCAGAGTTGTTAACTAGTGTCTAAAGTCAGATTTGAACTTGGGAATACCCTGTCTTCCTGACTCTATGTCCACCCATTCTATCCACTGTATCACCTAACTGTTCTTGTAAAAGCTAATTGCTATCAATTGGTTGAATGATATTGAGAAGGTATGAACTAGTTAAAAGATAATCAGTCACTCAACAGCACACCAGTAAAGGCTCATGTGTAAGAATATTAGAAAATACCCCTCAAGATTAACCCCTAAAACTCTAATGGGAGGAATAGTAATCACCCTCTGGGTACTCAACCTCCTAGTCTACTACAAGTTAAAAAACTTAGCCCAGAGCCAGTCTTATAATGCCATAATTATTGCATTATTTAAATGTGATACTTTACCTTCATTTCTTTATCATATTATTGTATTATCAATTTTTTGAATGACTTTGAATATCAATTTCTACATTTGGACAATTTTTCTCTTAATTTGTCAATACACAATATACAAAAATACATGCATACATATATATATATATACATATATAATTTTTATTAAATATTTCCTCCAAAGCTGTACTTTAAGAAAAGTTTAAATAGTATCTGGATCAATATAAAAATTAACTGCTACATTATACATAAAATGTCATTAATTTTTAGTAATCTGGTATACCATTAGGATAATCCTCAGTACATTTGATACGTATGAGTTAAATTCATTGGATAAAATCTTCCATAAATAGTGTGCCAAAACCTTTGTGTAACAAGTACTTAGGCCCAATGGTGGCTGTTTGTTCTTTTCCAGTTCCGATGTGTTTTTTTTCAACAATGGATTATATTCACTCACACTGGTATATGAAATATTGAAGACAACCTCATTCAGTGCTGGAAATGAAAGATGGAGTGAACATATAGAGAGATCCTTATCTATCAAAAGTAGCAAAATGACAGCTGTGATTTTATACTTAGTTGCCCCACTATAAAGAGCATAAATAGTACTTTCCATTCCGTCTAAGGGGATATATTATGAGGAGAAAAAGTATATGTACAAACTGAAGGACCATCTTCCTGAATGTTTAGTTAATGGCAAATCTATGTGGTTTTGAATGCTCTATAAGGCTGAAGAAAGGAACAAGCCCAGGATAGTGGCAGGAAGCAGATGGACATTCCACTTAGGGACCATTGGAGAGGTTGACATTTTTCCCTAGAGTGGACAAGGAAACAAAGGGTTATCTTGGAAGCTGTTTGAAGATATGGTTGAGGTGTTCAGTTTGAGTGTTGACAAGCAACTGATTGGCTTTAAAGAGGCCCTAAACAGTGGTTATAAGATGTCTGTCCTTAAATAGTCTTCCTTTCTCTTTCAATATCTTTAAGTCCAGACATATTAAGCACAAAATACTGCACTATTGCATGCTTATAGAATTCATTACTGGTTTAAAAGGATGTAATAAAAGTTGTAACTGATGAGAACAAGGAGATATATATATATATATATATGTATGTCCAAGGCTAAACTGTGAGAAAAAGTATTTTGTGTCTCAGGACAGGCTATGAAAATAATTACATTTTAGATTATATACCATCAGTGACTATGTTTTGACCCAACCATTTATTCTTCCTAAACAGTCTGAAAGAGCACAAAGGCAATCTGTCTCTTTCCTTGTAAAGAGTGTCATCTTTATGCTTGTACTAGCCAAGCCTGTTCAGGAAAAGGCCCCTTTGAAGCTCCATTTAATTTATTTGGTGTCTCATAAAACTTGGTACAAACATGCTCATAAGTCCAGAATAAATATAATATGGAGAGTTCTTATCTTCATGGATAACTCATTTAAGATTTATTCTTTATTTTATTTTTAATCAAAATAGGTGGAATTTGTTCTTGGCATTGCTTTGAATTTTGTTTTTAAGAGTTTTCTAATAGTGCTCATCATTATCACTTAATTGAACATTTAGGTCTACTTTCTGTTGACATTGTATGCTATCAGTGTACTGCGGAGATGACCTTGGATTGATTCTTAAGGCCTGTTCTAACAGGTTGCAAGCTCTAGAAATAGTCTTGTCAAACTCGATATAATTACCTACCAGTCTGTTAGTGATCTAACCATATTAATTCCCTACTTTAAAATCTTCATTGGCTCTCCATTGCCTCTAATCTGAGATACAAAATCACCAACATTACATTTAAAGTCCTCTACATTTGCTTTCTACCTCTCATTATCATTTTATATCATATCATTTCCCTTCACATATTCTCCATTTTTGTCAAACTGGCTTGCCAGCTATTTTCCATATAGAACAGGCCATCTCTTCTTACTGTGTCTTTGCAGTTTCCCTATTCCTGTATATACTTTCTATTCATGGTCACCTCTTGGAATCCTTAGATTCTTTCAAAACACAGCTCCTACATGAAGCTTTTCTTGATCCCTCCAGATGTAAGTGATCTCTTCCATTTGATATTATTTCATATAATTTTGTAAGTATCTATTACATTTACTTATCTGTGTACATGCTGTCCCCCCTCTCCAAAATAAAATATAAGCTTCTTAAGGCCAACGACTGTCAATTTTTCTGTACAGCCCCCAGCTTCTAGCACAGTGTTTTTGTTGTTGTTGTTGCTGGGTTTTTTGTTTTGGTTTTGGCAGGTCAACAAGCATTTATTAAGCGTTTAGTTTGTACCATATAGGGCAGCTAGGTGGCACAATGGATACAGCACTGGGCATGGAATCAAGAAGACCCATCTTCCTGAGTTCAAATCTGGCTTCAGACACTTAGTAGTTGTGTGACCCTGCACAAGTCACTTAACTTAGTTTGCCTCAGTTCCTCCTTTGTAAAAAATGAGTTAGAGGAGAAAATGTTAAACCTCTAGTGTCTTTGCCAAAAAAACCGAACAAACCAACCCAAAACTGGGTCAAAAAGACTCCAATAGGACTGACAAAATTCAACAACAACAACATGGGTTATGTACTTTACTAAATAGTAGTGACAAAAAGAAGGGCAAAACAAACAAATCACCCCCCAAAGCAAAAAAGTCCCTGCCATCAAGGAGTTTACATTCTGACAAAACAGATGAAAGGAAGTTTAAAAGGGAGAGAAATAAAGGCACTTGTCATGGGGCGTGGTAGAGCCAAGCACAGAGGAAAGTTAGTAGCACAGCCAGGAAAAGAATGTCTCGCAGCTAGCATGAGAATTCTTTTTTTAAATGGCAGCTCAGGGGAAAATCAGTTAAAGAGAAATGAAGTACTTATGATGGTTAGGAAGTAGTTCCACTGTGTGAAGTGAGTTTCCACAATGAAGAAATTTTTATGGTATAACTATGTTATGTGGGCAACCTTTTCATTTTTTCTTGTGGGTGAAGTATGTTCTCCACTGGTGTCCTCCTCTGGCAGGAGGGCAGCCTGGGGTTCGATTGCAGTGTATCTTTGTGATAATGTGTAAGTGAAGTGCCTTGGAGAGACTGTTGAGCATCGGTGGATATGTAATTGGTTCTGGTTGCCTACCCATGTGTTTGGGAGAAGCATTTGTTAATTGACTATCTAGCCAGAACTTTAGGTATTTTTGAAGGCTCTGAGACAGCTTTAGCCATCTCTTTATCTCATTTGCAATTCTTTTGCATTTATTATCTACTTAGCTCATGCTGTCTGGTGACAGACCATGCTAGAGGGACAGAAAACACAGAGCCTTCTCCCCTTCTGAGGCCTTATGAGCTCCCAAGAAATGGGCTTCCTTCCTTGGCCTCTTCATGCATTGTTTTCTATTCCTGGTACAAAAAAGTATAATTCCTGACCTTGGGCAAGGAAGTGAGCCACAGGAAACTGGGAGTCTTAATCCAGATAGGCTCTGAGAGCCACTGTAGCATCTATACCCTGAGGAACAAGGAGAAATCCCGGGGACCCTAGCCCAGCAGGACTCATTTAGCAGTCAAAAATTTGGTAGAACTAATAATTCTATGTAGCAATTGAGCTAAGTTTTGAGCCTACTCCAATGAGAGACTGATGTGGTGCATATATCCTGTAAATTATTTGGGGAAATGTTTCTATATTTGGAATTGCTATTTCTTTGTAGTAAATTTCCATTTGTAAAAGTTACCCCAGATTAAGGGATTAAATGGATTTGGGGTGCTAATCACAAGTGTGAGCAACACAACCTGGGGAACAAGGGGTGCAGGGTTCAAACCAGCGACAGTAACAGAAGAGTCGTTTTGATACCTCAGGGTGCCCCTCTGTCACCCTGAAGGCCTGTGTAGTAGACCTGATCCTGGGCCAGAGTGTACATATTACTTATGATAAGCCATTTTTCCCTGAATTAGTTTTAAATCTTATATAGACATTTTCTAATATCTACGTATCTTAATATCATAAGCCAGTTATATAATACCCCAAAAAAGCAATTTCACCCTTTAAAACTAGAGAGATTGAATCAACGAGGCAAATTGTTTAAAAACCACCAACATTACAACCCCAACCACAACAACTATTGCTGCTGCAACCATGACCACCATCTCCACCACCATCTTTTGCAGAGCATAAACCAACGGCCAGGGTATAGAAATGTAGCCCTCCAAGTCCTTGTTCTGCTCTTTGCACTGAGGTCAATCACAATACTACCCCCTGTGAGAATAAACAGTTCATCAAATCTTAAAAGCTATCTTCCTTTCCTGAAGCCAGTTCATAGCATACCCCCTGAAGCAGAGAATGAATTTAGCTTATTCCCGAAGAGTCAGACATGACTGAAAAACAACTGAACACTAACAGTTCCATGACTGAGAGCTATGCCTGCTCTTTAAGTAATTAATAACATATAGTTAAATCAACCCCTCATGACCCAAGTCTTGAGCAAAGTAAATAAGGCCTAAGACATTTGATATTTTGTCATTTATGTCATCTAGGAAAAAAGAGGCCTTTCATGCATGGGATACTTATATCTTGACATTGATTCATAAGAGAAATGACTAGATCTTTATATGATTTCTCTCCTCATTCTGAAGATGATCAATTTCTTTGATTCCAATTTATAGAAAAAATAGTTTTTGGAAGAAAACTGGTATGTTACTGATAGTCTTAGACAGTCTTCCTTCTAGAATTACCTTTTTTTTTTTTTTTTGCATTAATAATAAAAGTAAACCTCTCGTTTGGGCAGTAGAGAGATATCCAACTGACATGAACAAGTACAACATTTACAAGTTTACCTGATGGATGATTCCCTCTTGATTCCATTTTTAGGCCTACTTCTGAATTCTCCCAAGGTCCCCAGATCAAGATTTGGAGGACAGAGAAGAATAAGGTCATCTATCAGACAAAATCTACTTGTTGCAAACCAGCTGTGTTCTCAGTCTGTGAGGAGATACGTGGAATTTGGGGAATAGATGTCATATTCCATTCACTCAGTGACAGCAGTGTTTTCCTAAGGGACCCAGAAAATTCAAATTATCCTGGATCCTAATTCTTTTCTTCAATATCTTCCACAGCTTGATTTGTGAAAAATAACAAGTTTTACATTTATGTAGTAAATCTCCTTTCAAATACTTACAGCACCTTACAAATTTGAGGTTTCCCATTGGGATAAAAAGTTAATTAACTCTAACTGGTAGGTACAAAAACACAGGGCAATACTCAAGAGAAAATATTTGTCTACAGTTTCCATCTTATCCTCCAATAAGTAAATTAAATTATCTCCAACTAGTGAGTTGCTGGTAAAACTTTAACAACTGGTTCTATGGGAAGAAATAAATATACTAGGGACTCTTTTTAATTGAGCATTAGTAAATTTTTCTCTATCACTGTCTTAATTCTAGACAGTAAAGCAAAAGCCCTGATTTGTACCATTTGTTCATTTCCAGGGTATAAATGCTTCATGCCGAAAATATAAAAATCAACTTTCCGAAGCCAGTTTGAGCCAGCACTAGCATAGTCCTGCCCTGAAATGACCTTTAGGAAAAGGGTACCTCCAGAAGAAGCAATTAATTTGTTAAGGAGAACTCAAATTAAACAGGAATTCAGATCCTATATTTCAGCTCTCTTGCCTATAGGGGAAAGGACTACAAAGAGAAAAAGCATTGGATTTGGAACTAGATGCCTTGGGTTGAATTTTTTTCTCTGCTATTTAATATCTAGGTGCCATCAGGCAAGTCATTTCATTTCTATGAGCTATCATTTCCTTACTTGTAAAATGAATGTGTTAGACTACATGGCCCTCTGAGGTCCCTTGCTATTCAAAATCCTGTGACTCCAGCCCTTTTTCCTCCAACCTCTTAGAATAAAGTGCTATAAATAATCATTTGTTTGGTAGTAAATGAGAAGTCTTACTTTAACATCTGGTACAGCGGTGGGGAGCCTGCAGCATTGATGCCATGTGTGGCTTTTTAGGTCCTTGGGTGTGGCCTTTTGACTGAGTCCAAATTTTACCTAACAAATCCTTTTATTAAGGGGATTTGTTCTGTGAAGTTTGGATTCAATTAAAGGGCTGCACTTGAGGACCTAGAGGGCCAACTAGCCTCAAGGTTGCAAGTTCCCCAACCCTGATTCTGGGAGATATGGAAAATAGAATGAAGGATGCATGAAGAATAGAAGAGTAAATATGTGTGAGGTGAGAAGGAAAATAGCAATGAGTAAGATTCTCTATTCTGCTAGGCAGGTATATAGAATAGGGGGTAGAGGGCTGTACCTGGAATATGGAAGACTGGGTTTTCAGTATTGACTTTGATACTAACTTTTTGGCTCTAGGCAAGTCACTTAACCTCTTTCAGCCTCAGTTTCCTTATCTGGGAGTTGGAGAGACTAACAATACCCAATTCACAGGGTTGTTATTAGAACCAAATGAGATAATATTTATAAAGTGTTTTGCAACCCTTAAAATGCAATAATGGTCATCCCTTCCACATTGCAGAGCTTAAGAACATGGTACCCTGGAGATCTGGAAAATCTGTGTAAAATTTCTTGGCCCTTCCTTTGTGCCAGAGAAGAAATCTGAATTATTATGGTATTAAAAGATGAAATATGTTGATATTGTACAATACTCTACATATATCTTATGTATTTTTGAATTTCTAAACTTTTTCTTTGTCATCTGCTGGCCTTTGCATGTCATCTGCGGTTGCCACAAAACTTCCCACAAATTCCCTTTTAACTTTTTTTATGCTAACCCATGCTATATTGAAACCTCTATGGGCAAAGTGGCAGTGTGGAAGGGATAACCGTAAATTTTAGCATAATATTATATTGTTTAGCATAATAATTTTTATTTAATACAATAAAGAAGCTCATTACTTCATTCTCATTGTTTCCCTTGTGATAGGACTCCTGTCTACATGGTCATTGCCTAGGATCTTTAGCATGAGCATACCCCAAATATTGTTGTGCCCTTGAATGAATCCTTATGGTGCACAAGTTGTCTCCTGTAACATTTCCCTCAGATGTGGATGTGGAGCTAGAGTTAGTGGTGCATGCATATATTCCTTGCTACTGGAGTCAGCTGGATGGCCTGAGTTCAGGAGTTCTGAGCTGCAGGAAGGATAAAGCCAATCTAGTATCCATTTTAATTCTGGCACCAATATAGTGAATCTTAAGAAACATGGAACTAGCATGCTGCCCATGAAATGGCCCAAGTCAGAAAAGGAGTATGTCAAGTTTCTGGGATTTTCAGTGATCAATAATGAGGTCTATTTTTAAGTGGTGATTATTCTTTCAGCCTGTTTGAGACTGGGAGACCTATTTTTCTTTGTTTTTTTTAACCTATTTTTCAATAAATAAATAAATATGTAAATGAATTAATGATTGAGTAAACAAATAAACAGATAAGAAAACGAATAACTAAGAGAATGAATGAACAGAGGAACAAACAGATAAATGTGGCCATTGATCATTTAGGACCATCTTTTCAGTTTCTCTAGGGCAATAAACTGTAAAGTGGGGTATTTCTAATATTTGCTTTGTGGAAAAGCATCCAAGCTCATATGTTCACAATTAGCATTCACAGAAACTGATATTTGCTTAGTTTCCATTTGCTCTGATTCTCCAAATTTGGTTTAAATCTCTAAAAAGGATAAAAAATATCAACTCTTTAAAGACCTTATCTTAGGCTTCTCAAATCAGTGTTCTTGAAATCTACTTCATAATTCAAAAGAACCTTTTCCGATGAGGCATTTATATTTTCGAGAGCTTGTTTGTATATGTGCTGTGATAAAAACTCAAGGATAAGAAGCAGAGAGACTGTGTACTGCAGTGGGAGAAAAATGAAACAAAACAAAAACACTTTACTAGACCTGAGTTCAAGTGCTAGCCCATCACTCACAAGCAGGTCGCTTATCTCTGGGTTTCCATTTCTCCATCTATGAAATGAAGGAATTGGATTAAAGAACCTTCCCCCCTTTCCAAGAAAAAGACTCTTCCATTTGAATTGAGAAGAAACATTTAAAAACAAACTGGAAAAAAAAAAACACTTTAAAAATCCTTTGATCTGACTGTAGGTGTTGCCAGAAGATAATGTTTATCAAAAAGGTAGTAGAAAGAACTGAAAAATAGATATATGCATAATATGGTTTTACATATATTTCTGAATCTGTGTCAAATGGTGGCCTTCTCTTGTGGGGTAAGGAGGGAAGGGAAAGAGAAAAAATTAAAATAAAATAAAAAGAAAGAAGGTAGTAGGTCAGATCTACTTAACACTGAATGGTAGGAATGAGGTTCTCTACTGTTTGTGGATTCAACTGGCCAGTCCAAGATAAAATTAGAAGAAAAATGGAGGAAGAATAAAGATAATAGGAGCATGAAGAATAAGGGGAAAATAAAGAATAAAGATTACAAGAGAAAATAAGTTGCACCAATTGCTAGAAATGTTGTCTTGTCTTATCAAGCTCTTAAATATACTCCTGCCCACTACATTCACAGCCCATGACCTCATGTCCACATAACATAGGACCCAGCACATAGTAGGTGCTATATAAATGCTCATTTCCCTTCTCCCTTTCCTTTTTCTTCATGTGATATTTTACTGAGATCAAGGCCAATATGAACAGAGACTTCACTTGCTTTCCCCCATATTGCCTCTGCTAATTTTCTCCTCAAAAGAAGTAGTTCTATTCCCTCTCAAGACTAAAATGCCCTTGAATCCCGTATTCATTGCTAACTCTTGATTTCTTTGCCAGTTCCTCCATGACCTGGCTGCATCAATCATTCCCTTTTGTTCAAGCATCTTCAAACCATTCCTTTTCACTACCTCCTTCTCATCTGCCTAATAGCATACTCAGGTCTCCCAAGTAACAAAAAAAAACAAAAGAACTCTCAAAACTTTGGGCCTCTTGTGTTACTGTCTGTAATAGTAATCAGTTTAGCAGGATA
>CM053586.1:124671118-124717005 GCA_028646515.1 Pseudochirops corinnae
CAGATATAATATGAGCTTTACTAGAATGACTATAAAATACTCAAAATTACAAGCATTACTTAAGCCTTGCTGGTTACAGAGTAAACTCAGTGTGCTGGTTACAGAATAAGCTTTGCCAGAGAGAGTGCCAAGACCCAAGAGAGAGTCTTCTTCCTGTCCCGAGACTTTTATACCCTCTTAACTCCACCCTTCAGCGGGGAGTGACAACCGCTGACTGAGCCTATCATGAGCTGTCCTGAAGCTGAGGAGGTATCTCTTGTACCACCCCAGTTACGTCAGAGGGGCAAGGACCTCAATTCCAGCCCCAGGCTGCCACGTAGCACTCCACAGCTAATTGTCTGCGGCCTGCTATAGGAAGTAGGCCTTACAATTACCTTTTAAAAAAAATAAATACTCCTTAGGTCAACAATAATTCAATCTACATAGATGAATAACATCAAAGATAAAACTATGTACAAGATTCTATGTTAAAATGAGAATATAAATATTCTAAGTGCATATTCTGTTAAGTATCTTACACAGTATTTAGAGGGAATAGTTTGTAGTAAAATATTTCTGACATTAATATTATCACAACATTAAATCCTGTGTTTACATATATTTAGAGCCAGCCTTCAATTTTGTTTGTTTTTATAGGCTATTTCAATACTGTTGGCTAAGTTCACTCACCTGCTGATACTGTCATTAATGTACTTCCACCTTTTAGGATCATTGATCATAGGATCATAAACTAGTGCTAAAAGGGGTCTCTGAGATCATTTATTCCAAGCTCCTCATTTTATAGATGAGAAAAGTAAAGCCTGGGGAATATAAGTGATTTGCCCAAGGTCATATACGTAGTCATGTTATGAGTACTTTTTCTATGTTTTTAAAACTTGTGTTAGCCATTAAAGACTCATGGTGCTCTTTGAAGAATATGTCTGATTTTCCCAAATAATTCAATAAATAACACATCAGTGCCAGTTTGCATGCTTGAACTTCTTGTTCTTTTTACTCATTGATGACTGAATCTTTCTTTACAAATTTCTATAATTATAGCCATCATCCATCCATCAGCTACATCCTTTTGATCTGGCCCATCCTCAGGAAGAAGATTAGCAGTTTAGTGATGTCACTTCCGATAATTTCCATTATGTAACACTGAGTACAATGTGAGTGAAGACTACACATTTCATGCTCCTCAAACCTCATCATATGTACTCCCATATAGAATATTATGTCATACCAGAATAAGCTTACTGAAGTGTGTATCCTTAATAAATGCTAAGTATAGAATAGAAAAGAGAATATTCAGGAAATATCTAGCTATGTATGAGAAAGGAAATAAAGTTTTTTAAAATATATTTTTGTTTATTTTGTCAAATATTTCTCAATTAAATGTAATTTTTAAACAATCATTCAAAAAGTTTTTGAGTTCCAAATTCTCTTTCTCTTTCCTACCCCTCCTCCCTCTTTACAAGGCAAGCAATTTGAGATTGATTATACACGTGAAGTCAAGCAAAACATATTTCCATATTAGTCATGTTGCAGTAGAAAACAGACCAAAAAAAAAAAAAAACCAAAACAAGAAAAATCAGGAAAGTTTTAAAAAAGTATGCTTCTATCTGCATTCACAGTTAATCAGTTCTCTCTTTGGAGGTAGATAGAACTTTTTATCATGGGTTTTTTGGGGTTGTCTTGGATCATTTTCTTGATCAGAGTAGCTGAGTCTTTCACAGTTGATTATCCTTATAATATTGCTATTAATGTGAACAATGTTTTCCTGGTTCTGCTCATTTCACTTTATGTGAGTTCATATAAGTCTTTCTGGGTTTTTCTTAAAATAATTCTGCTTGTCATTTCTGATAGCACAATATTATTCTGCCACAGTCACATAACTTACTCAGCCATTCAGAAATTGATGGGCATCCCCTCAATTTCCAGTTCTTTGCCACCAGAGAAAGAGCTGCTATGAGTATTTTTATACAAATTAGTCTTCTCCCTACCCTCCCCCCCACCCTTTTAAAAATTTCTTTGGGATGGAGAAAGGGAGTATTTTTTTTTTAAGAATCTTTTAGATTAGGTGTGTAGTTAAGATTATTGAGATTATGCTGTTTAGTGGTGTTCAACTCTTCATGATTCTATTTGGGGTTTTTGTGGCAAAGATCATGCAGTGGTTTGCCATTTCTTCTTCAGTTCATTTTATAGATGGAGAACTGAGGCAAGCAGGATTAAATTACTTGCCCAGGTCACACAGCTATTAAGTAACCAAGGCCTGATTTGAACTCATGAAGATGAGTCTTCTTGCTTCCGCGCCCAGTATTCTATCCACTGTATCACCTAGCTGCCTAGATAAGACATGGTCACATTCAAACTGCAGCAGTGTATTGTAGCAGTAAAAAAAGCTAGTGTGATCCTGGGCTGCATTAAGAAGAGCATAGCTTCCAGGCATGGGAAAGTTGGAGTCTCACCATGTTCTACCTGCATCAAGCTTCATCCAAATTATCATTTGGATAATTCCATTCAGCTCTAGGTATCCTGCTTTAATAAGGACTTTGATAAGCCAGAGAGAATCCAAAAGAAGACAACCAGGGTGGTGAAGGGCCTTGAATTTATGTCATGTAAGGATCAGTTGAAGGAACTCAGAATGTTTCTGCTAGAGAAGACCTGAGGGAATAGAATACTCATCTTTAAGGTTTGAAGGACTTTTAGATGGAGTCACTTGATTTTTTCTCTTTAGTTCCAGAAGGACTAGGAGCAATTTCTGGTAGTTTCAAGGAGAAAAAAAATTAAGTTTTATGTCAGGATAAAACATAAAAAGAAAGATCTAGCCAAAAGTGGAATTATTTGCCATAAAAAATAGTGAGTTCCCTTTCCTTGGAGGTTCTTCAGGAAGAGTCTAGGTGATCACCAACCATCTCACATTGAAGATTCCTTTTGCATATAGCTTTGACTAGCTTCAGTGCCTTTCAGGTTTGACATTCAGTGATTCTTGGATTCTGTGGCATTACACATATCAAGTGCTTGAAAATTTTGCTGAATGAGTAAATAACTAGACGGATGAATTAATGGACTGTAGCAGCAAGCACCCTAAGCATACCCAGGGTGGCTGCTAGCACAGGTTCTTTCATCTGCTTTTCTAAAGCAAAGCAACTCACAAAGGGGTTAACAATCTTACTTTAATCAAACATATATCATTTACCTAGTTTAGAGGAAAGAGTCAGCACTCTGAACTTCAGAGAATACAAACACAAGTTAACAAGCAGAAGTTACAAGCAGACAAAGAAACAAATGAGCAGACAGGCTTCCAACCAT
The DNA here is from genome assembly GCA_028646515.1 of Pseudochirops corinnae. Lineage (NCBI taxonomy): Eukaryota > Metazoa > Chordata > Mammalia > Diprotodontia > Pseudocheiridae > Pseudochirops > Pseudochirops corinnae. The sequence goes on from CM053586.1 coordinate 124,674,413, forward strand.
CTGACCATTACATCCATACCTACTTAGTTACCAGAGAGAGAAGCACCAACATCTGGATTTTCAAAGCTGGTGGGGCTCAATAGCTGCCCAGAGTCTCATCTGGCCAAATTACACAACTCTTCCTATGAGTGAGCCCTAAAGCCAAACCTTATATATAGCTTTCTCCGGGGTCAGAGAACATCACAACCCTCGTGACCTACTGCCCAATCACAAAGTAAAAAGGTGTGGGCATTCCTGAAAAACAAGCCTTCCACCATAGGCTCCATGTGGCCACATTCAGCCAATTAGGAGGCAGAGTATATTTTCAAATCAGGAAACATCCTCAAATTCACTTAAGCCTATCAAGGGACAGGGAAGATCTTCAAATTACCATTACCTTACATGGGTTTGTAATAAAATGTTCATAAGATCATAGGTTTAGACCATTGGGTTCAGTTACCTCTTTTTACAGGTGAAAAAACTAATGCACACAAATATTAAATGAATTAACTAGAGTCAGATGGCTAGTATATGTGAAGTGAGTATCAAACCCATGAATTCTTGACTCCTAACCCAATGTGCTATACACTATTCCATACAACCTCTAAACCTGTGAAATTAACATAGTAGAAGGAAGCTGCCATATTCTCTGAAAAAAGCATCCCTGGATACCAATATCAGACAGAATCATGGGCAGTCTGTAATTTGGACTGATAACTTTTAGAGTTTTTTTATATGTTCTGATGCATTTGAACAAGATTCTGATTAGTTCATTCTTGTCATTTTTAAACAACTTTTATAGCTAAACTGAATCTTCACTAATATAAACATCTTGAAGCTCATATTTTGGTCTAAAGTGTATATTCTGAACCCAACCCTTCTTTTCATGATTTCATATAGCATCTTATCATTACCAGAGTCTGAAAGCCAGATAAGCTGAAGATGAGCCTTTGCTATCAGTTTTCACCACTTCATTCCCAACTCTGGCCTGGCTGTGCTCCCAAAATCCCTATAGGCCAGCCACTTGTGAAGAAAAAGGAACAGTGCTACACAGGCTAAATTTAGCCCAGGGATGGTGTGATCAGGCCTGAGCCAGCCCTGATAGTGGTACTCAATTCTGCCAAACCATCATTTATTTTTTCCCACCAGAATATAAATAGCATGAACAAGGACACATGGAAAATAGCCAATGAAGAAAAGATTTGGAGGAATATTCAGATGGGAACTGACTGGAGCATTAGAGTTCTGAGGATATACTCTAATCAAATGCAGGTTTGAAAAGAAGCCAGATATTCTAGGCATGGAGAGGACTGCCTTGTAATTATAGGCTAGGTTAATGCTTGGCTTCTCTGGCAGAGAGATATACTGGCTACCTTCTCTATATGTAGGCCAGGTCAAGTCCCCCACAAAGAACCTTCTGTGCCTAGATAACAGAAAACAAGAGAATGTTTTTGGTGAAAGCAGGGACATAGCCAATGTTTTATGAATGGCATGTCACAATTCTTATATGAAGCCACTAACAAACATCTTAAAATTATTGTTTTGTATAATTGAAAGGGATCATCAAGAGCAGAGTGGTGATAAGCCAAACTCCTGTCTGTTATAAGTTGGCTTTAGAAGTTGTAATTCTCCTTCGTTCTTATCTGGCTTCAAGTAACACATAGCTCTAATAACCCGCTGATATTTATCCTCCTCAAGCCCAAACAAACAAGAAAATAACCCATTTCTCTGTAGAAAGTTTATGGTGTTAAGCAGATGTCTAAAGCAGCTGACAGGACATGAAAGTACCAAAGTATACCAGTACATTACTTGGAATGTTCTGGCTGCCCTTGATTCAGCAAGCCAGTTCAGAGAGTTAGTACTTCGAACTGTGACATATATTTAAACTTTGTGCACTGGGTCATGTAAACATTCTCTGGGTAGAAATGATGTAATAAATCTAAAAATCTCTTCTCTCACCTCCTACATCCCCCACTTTTTTTTGGGAGCTGTAGCATGCTGAGACATAAACATCTACTGCATTTTCTAAGACAATGGGTCTGGGTTTTCCAAAGGAGAATGGATTGTGCTCATCATTGGAAACCTAGAGTATTCTAAAATTGTGGTTTGACACCATTCCCGATGGCACCTCTTGTGTTTTGCAGGTGCAAATTCTTTAAGCTTATTTCAGATAACAATACAGTAAAATTCTGCTCAGGAAATCTATCTAAATTGGCATAAATAGGCATATATGGGATGATGTATCCCCAAAGGCCTAATCCAGTAAATTCCTCAACTGGCTGCCACACAGCCAAGTGAAGAGAAATGGTCACATTTAATTGTCTTCATCTGTTCTCTTCTATTTTCATATTCTTTAGGAGTTTTAAAAGAGTGCTAGGGAGAGGGGGAAAAAAGTAGCGAATGATAGCTTTAAAATTCTAGTCATTCTGATGTTGTCTTAAAGCAATATGTCATTGCTTTATCTGTCAGCTGCACTCTTGCCTGATACTAGTAGTAGTCCTCTAGGGGATTTCATGGTCACTGAGTGTGTGTGTGTATGTATATGTGTGTGGGTTTTCTTCCTTTTGCCTTACTTTAGCAGGTGTGAAGTTATCACAGCTCTATTAGCTCTGCCATGACTGTAAAAGCACATTATTGTAATAGAATTGCATATCTGCTCATTACTAGGGAAGTGACTTCCTTTAAGACTTGAGCTATCTATATATACGACATATTTTTCTGCCAGCCCTCTTTTAGAAGAGGCCAGAGAAATGAAGACATCAAATGCTCAGTTGGAATCTTATAGCATTCCACTCTGCCATCCTCACAGATTGGACCCAGTGAGCCAGCCTCCTCTTGTTTCAGTCCTAACAAAGACTGAACAATGGGTGGCCACTGGCAAAGTCTTCTCCCCCACTCCCACCCCCATCAGTGCTATAGGCATTATCCCAGGAATGTTCATTCATATGAAGATAATGCACAGTCCCTCTTTCTTTGTTTAGATTGAAGCTCACTCTTAGACCCCCCTCTTACTTGCTTTCTAGCGTTTTCACTCATAGATACACTGATTGAGCTACCAAAGAATTAAAAAAACTAAACAGAAAATTGTGATAGATATCAAAGCATGTGACTCTTTTAGGTAAAATTATTTTGCCCTTTATTCCTCCCACATTCCAACAATGAGTTTTTGCTCTGTGTCTTTGCCAAGGACTTTCCAAAGAGATGTATTCAATGAGCTTCTAGAGCCCAAGAGGGACCAGCATCCTTTGCAGCAGTCACTATCCTCTTGAGTAGAATTTCATTGCCCACAAATCTCCTAGGCATTATCTGGATGCCTTTGTTCCTAAGGGAATCTTAAAAGGCAATACTTGTCCCTGGGGGAAAACACTGCATTTTAAGATGTAAGTTTTTATATTTTTCTTGCATATAATTTCCATGTAAGAATGAGTCATAATTTCATTTGGAGGCAGGTGCTAGTGGGCAAGAAATCTTCCCAGAATTCTGTTAAATTTTCTTTTCTGATTTCTTTCTTTTGGTTTGTTTGTTCTGAGTATACAGAGTTTTCCTCTGGGAATGGCCTCAAGAGAATTATTCTCTCTGCTGGAAGGTGATGAGCAGGAATTTGGGAATGTTTTGGTTACCATTCAAGTCATAATTACATTTATTCAATTAACCATATCTCTGATGAAAATGAAAAGAGGTCCAAATTATCACTCATTGGTTATATTTGGAATGCAAGGTGAGTATCTGTTGGCTTGAGAGAAAACTCTATAACAGAATAGCCTAGTGATTGGAAATATTTATAAAAGAATGGAGCTTTAAACCCTGATTGATTAATATTATTGATTTAATTCTGATCTTGGATAACAGGCTCTTCCAATATTTTTGATAGCCTCCACCATGGGGATACACTCAATTCTTAGTTATTCAGAGGTGAGTGAGAGAGTTCATGGATTTCCCAGGGTGTTTCCTTTCCTTTTGCTAATTTCCCTAATTTTTAATTGCTTTCCTTTTGCTAAATTCCCTAATTTCCCTAATTTTACTATTGTTAGCATTAGTTTCTCCAAAAAGGGGATTGGAAGAAATGAAAATGAAGTAAACAGTGGATGTCAGAAAGATTTGATGACCTAAAGTCAGGAAGACCTAATGACCTCAGACACTTACTACCAATGTGATCTTGGGCAAATCAATTAACCTCTGTTTCCCTTAGTTTCCTCATCTGTAAAATAGTGATAATTATATGCAATGGGAATAATAATAGCACCTGCCTCCTAGTGTTAATTGGATCAAATGAGATAGTAATTGTTAAGCGCTTAGCATAGATTCTGGCATATAGAAAGTGCTATAGAAATGTTAGGTATTATTATTATTATAGTTCTAGTAAAATGTTTTATTATGAAGAAGAAAGAAATGGTTGGTTAAAATGTGATTTTTTTGTGGGTATGGCTTCTCTATTAAAGCCATATCTTTCCTTGTCATTGACAGGTTCAGCACTATTTAATAAGGACCTTAGAAATGAATACATTTGCTTGAAAATATCCACAATTTTATTGGCATACATATTACTCTTGAGAAGCAACTTTGGAGTGGAGGTTAGAGAGCTAATTTAGAGTCTGAGAGAATTGGGTTCAAGTCCCTCTTCAGACATATACTGCTTGTATGACGCCTGGAAAGTCATTTCATCTGACCAGGGGGTATTCTTCTTGACTTCATCAATGATCTCTGAAATTGCATCATCCTACAGGATAAAATCAACCCTGAAACTCATACCTTCTAATAACTCCTGTCCCTCGGGCCCATCCCTCTTTCTGATTCATCTGAGTGAAGGGTGGTTGGTTATGAACTCCTCCTATATCTTCCATTTAAGGAGAGAGCCCAGGGTAGCTGGGCTATTATTTCCCAACTGGCTACAATCTTATAGACTTTATCATTGTAATGGTTATGGGATTTGAAGATCTTCCATGCTCCTTGACCTTGCTGATATAGCAGGAAGGAGTGGGGCAAGAGGAAGCCTGAGCTAAGCTGGAATGAGTGTGGTGACTGGAAGCAGTGGGCAGTGGCTGTGGCACAAACTCCTTTTTAATTTGAGCCAGACATAATTTCTGCTAAGGACTCCTGGGGAGGATTGCCAGGGACCGGAACTGCAGGGGTGGGGGGAGGTGGGGATCGGTGGGGGGAAGGGGGAGTGGAGTTAATCAGTTGCCGTGAGTGAGGAGAGGAGGATCTTTGAGGTAGTCGCCTTTTCTGTTTTGAAGGCTTGAGAATGTGGGTGTTTACTACAACTATGTGTCAACTCCGTAACTACTGTGATGGCTTTGACTTTCTGGTTTTGGGACTCAGTTTTCTGGTATTTGAATAAATGTTCTAGCTATAGCCCCTCATGCAGAGAGCCTGTTACATTCTGTGATTAATAACTATATCAGCATATCTATAGTTACTCTAGGCATTATGAATACTACATTGTTGATACAATCATACTCCATTCACCTTCATTAGATGGTAAGCTCTTTGATTCTAGAGACTACCTTTTATAGGTAGTCTCTTTTCTTTATATCCCCAGCTCTTAGCTCAGGGCCTGGTACATAGTTACGTACTTAGTAAGTGTTTACTGATGGTTGACTTAACTTCTTGGTGCCTTTGACCAACTCTCTAAGACTATAAATTTCAAAGTATGAGCCCAATTGCATTGGTATATGTGGTCTTTTCACTAAGAGTTCTTTAAAGTGAAGTCTAAGGAGGAAAAAAGTGTGTATAGACACAGACAGACAGACAGACACACACACACACACAATGACATATTATCTGTTTCAACCCATCAATCTAACCTGTCTAGATGTTATTGGTTCCCTCTTCTATCTTCCAATGTTAGCCACATTTCCTAGATTTGTGTAATCTGAAAATTTAGTAGATGTTAATTATTATTTTATCCAAGTCATTGATTAAAAAATAAGTTAACTAGCATAGATTCAAGCACAGATCACTGGGGCAATTCACTAGAGACCCTATTCTAAGATAATACTACACTACTCACTATTCTTTTTATCCAGCTTTTTATGCAATCATTCAGGCAGTTCCACATTGACCTAACTGTATTAACATCCAGTCCAAATAGCATTGCCCTAAATTGCCTAAGAAACTATTAACTGTTTTCTTAAAATCTAGGAAAGCTAACTGTATAGCAGCCCTCTGATCCTGGCAGTTTGGTAATGAATGGGAAAAGAAAAGCAAGACAAACGTGAAGTCAAAAGCATGGAGTGGTGGTAGGGGAGGAGGTCTAAATCTGGCTTTTTAAATGTTATCTTTGGCATTTGATTTTTATCAAAATTTGCTTGTGATAGAGCTAAGGCAATTACTTGGGTTCTTTTAGCCCAACGATAAGGGAGATGGGAATAGAAAGTACTAATAGAGGGAAGGGTGGAATGGGCAAAGATAAAAGAGGGTAAGATTGTTTAAATATTGCTGTTTAAATAAGGAATAAAGGTTGATGTAGTTTATCTTTCTTCCTTTAAGCAAAAAGTATATCTAAACCATTCCAAGCAGATGGAAGTATGGTTTACTATAACTCTCCAGGGTATTTTCAGTGACATCCCTTTACAAATTTATGCCAATATTATTGGAGGTATTTATGAACTATTTTTAAAATTTATTCTTGCTATTAATTGGAAAAAGTAAAATAAAGTTCTTGCAATCAGGAGTGGCTAGGTGGCACAGTGAGTAGAGCACTGGCCCTAAAGTCAGGAGGACCTGAGTTCAAATCCGGCCTCAGACACCTAACACAAAACTAGTTGTGTGACCTTGAGCAAGTCACTTAACCCCAATTGCCCTACCTTCCTCCCTCCAAAAAGCAAAAAAAAAAAAAAAAATTCTTGCAACCAACTCTAGGATTTTTTAAAGGATTTGTTCTTTTCATCACTGTGCATTATTAACACATTTGTTTTCCTCATAGTCACATGTAAATTAGAATTAATTATATGTACATTAAAGTTAGAAAGTTAGATAACTTGCTGAGATTATAAGTTAAAAAGATGGTTCCAGACTGCATTGATAAGCTAATATATATATCAGAGCCACGAAATGTAGAGCCCAATGGATAGGGAGCCATAGTTTTTTTTTTACTTTGGTGAATTTCTTTGGTCCTTTAAAAAAAATCCTCAGTTCTTTTTGTATTTTGAGTTATCCCAATTCTGAGAAGTTCTATGGAAAGAGACATTGGAGTCACTTTTGCCTTTTGTTCACTTGCTAGTTAGAACTCAGCATGAGTCTTGACACCTCTCAAATCTTTCTCCATCTTGAATTATACTTCCCATCATTTTTGGTTCTAATAAAAACTGGATGCCATCCAACTGTGTGGAAGTAGCATACTATATAATGTAGCTTATACCTTCAAATCCATACTGAAAACCATTACAGGAAAAAAAAAAAACGTTCTTCCTCCCCAAGTGCAAGTGCAATGTCTCAATTTCTCCAAATCAAAAGTCCTGGAGTAGTGCACATAAAAAAAGGCTCCGACTTCCTCTGCCAACTAACTGTAGTTTTCAGCTTTGCACAGGACAGAATTTCTTCCTAGCTGATTTGATTCTCAAAGAGTTATACACAAATCAAATCAATAGACATTTAATATAGGTTTACTATAAGTCAAGAACTACGCTAAGGGCTGGAATTTCAAATAAGAAAAAAGACAATTTCTGCCCTCAAGGGGGTTACAATGTAAAGAGGGAGGACAGACAATACCCTCAAGGAAACTGGTAAGTGTATATATGTGGGGAGGGAGGTCATGATGTTCCTGAAGTAGAACTGTTACTAGGAAATAATTAGTTAGCTTGAAATTCTGAGCTCTCTATAAAGAGAGGCTTTGGAAAGTTTTTGCTTTGACTCTCAGTCCACCAATCTGAAGGAAGAGGCAATTGTAAATATTAAAGAAGTGTAGAGTACCAAAGCTGAAGCTGTTTCTGTGATGAGCTTGACTTGGGGAAAGGATGATGTTCATGAAAGAGAAACCAAACAGGAGCCCTTTACATCATTGAAATCATTCATGGTAAAAACAAATGCATGAATGGATGAATGCATAAATAGATAAATAATTAGTTTATGTCAATTAGTGTACCTTTCAAAAATCATTCTTCATACGGATCCATGATGTTAACGCTATGTAGGAAGTTTTCCTTATGAGTAAATTTCCTCTACCAATGCCAGCTAGCATCTTCTCTTCAATTTATAATTTTAGAGACTAGCCTAGGGTCATTGAAAGGTTGAATGATTTGGCCTGGATCACACAGCCAGTATGTGTCAAAGACCTGACATGAATGCTGGTAGTCTTACCTGTAAGGTCAGCTAGCTATATACTATGCCATGCTGACTCTCAAGTGTAGAATTAGTGTAAAATTAGTCATACGTAAAGTAGTGACATACAAATCTCAGTAGTGACATGTAAATTTGCTTGGGTGTATTATCTGCTTTATTGATTATATTTATTAAGAGGTCATCCCTAGTGTTTTCTTTGGCCGAGAAGCATACATACTCTGTGATATACAATTTGGCCATGGGGGCACAGAACTCATTCAGTATCTAATGATTCCCAGGATAGTTTTCCTAGTCATAATATGTACCATTTCCTACCAATGAGTAGGCATCAAAAAATAATGACTGCTTTCAAGCCCTTAAAATTTTTTTCTATAATTTATTAGGTTTTTTGAGTAATTTATTGTAGAGCTTTTATCATCAGTGAGTGTGTCAGTGTGAGTGCTCCCCTCCACTCAAGAGGATTGAAGTTCTTCTTCCAGGACTTAGCAGCATCCAAAAGTTGCTATAATTTTTTTTTAATGACTCTATAGATAACTTGTGATACTTCGTACCAAACTTGTTGAGACTGATCTATAGAGGACAGACCCACAGTTCGTCCTGGGAATTAGTACTCAGAACCTTTCTAGCCAAGGCAGAATCATTAAGCACGTACATTTCACTAGTATTTGATTACCTAGGGTGACCTTTGCACTCTGATGAGACAACTGAGTGGAATTTAATGAAAGATATCTGTTGACGTGGTAATGTTGTCCTCAAATTTAATAATAATGACAGTAAGGACAGCTAACACTTACACAGGGCTTACTGTGCACCGGACACTGCTGTTTCTCATTTGATCCTCATAACAACAATCCCACGTAGGTGCTGTTGTTATTCCCGTTTTATAGATGATGAAACTGAGCCAAAAAGAGATTCATTGACTTGCCCAGTGTCACTTACCTAGTAAGTATCTGAGGTTGGATTTAAATTCAGGTTTTCCAGACTCCAGACCTAGCACTTTCTATCTTTTGTTCCATCTAGCTGCTCCCTATTTAGAAAAGTGAATGGCTTTTAGTTTAGAATCTTAAACAAAAAAGGTCAGTACTAATGTGATCTGAAAAGGTCTACTCTAGCTTGTGGTTTTGTACCTTCCTCTGTTATGTAGATAATACCTTCAGGGGGTTAAAAAGATCTCTTTCACCTCACCGCCTTTTGATTGGTGTGGTATAATGAAAGTCTGTATCAGGATTATGGTATTAGAATAGACAGAGTGAATTTATTCCAGAGATATTAATGAAGGTAGAATCAACAGAATTTTATAACTGTTGAAATGCGGGAGGTGAAGGAATAAGACAATCCCAGTGCCTATTGTATTTCCCTCCCATACCTATTGAAAACCTTCAAATCCCATCTGAAATCCTTGTTGCTTGAATGCCATTTAATATTGTGTGACTTCTTACTTTCTTTGCCTATTCTATTTTTGTCATGATTATTTAGAATGCTGTTTATTTAGTGTATCTCCCATACCTTTCAGCCCTTGCTGGACTGAAAACTCTTTGTCTTTTTTTTTTGTTTGTTTACCTTCCCCAGAATCTAGCACAGTGTTCCATACTTAATAGGCTGATTTACTGAATGAAAGAATGTAATCCTGGAATTAGAACTGGATTTACATGACGTGATTTCTAAAATGTTGCATAGGTGCTTCTGTCCCTCAAAATACCTCTCTGTTTTTAGTCACTGTTGCCTGAAATTCCCTTAATAGAAGTGTTTTGTGGGTAAGGAGGAAATTAGGCTACAACGAGTTTGAAGGGATAGTATGGAGCACTCTATGAGTGAAAGATTCTAGATCATAGGATCAGAGATTTAGAGCCTAGAAGGGATATTAGAAGTCCTTAAGTGAATCCTCTTATTTTACTGATGAAGAAAATGAGCCTGAAAGATATTAAGTGGTTTGTGCAGAATTAGCGAGCTAGGAAGTATCTGAGTCAGTATTTGAACTGGGCTCTTCCTGACTCTAAGTTTAGTGATCTATTCTCTAAGCCAATCGTTCAAGAAATATTTAATAAGCACCTACTATGTGCCAAGCACTGTACTAGGTGCTGAGGTACAAGAATGAAATAGTCCTTCCTCTCAAGGAGTCTAAGTTCAATTTTATACCTCTTTTCTTTAAGATATAATAAGTTGTACAGACCTCTACAATCTTAAGAAAAAAACAGTTTTATTGCTCCACCTCCTAACTTTGCTATACTCCTTTGCTCATACGTTTCGTTTTACTGCTTCATGAGCTACTTTAGTACTAACAAAGAGCAGTTTCCACAACCGTGTCCCTTCAATTTTTCACACTGTGCTGTGTCCTGGATCTTCCAGGAGTCTCATTTCCCCAGGTCACCGCTACAACCAACGACTTTCTAATAAAGCACCCTCTCAACCTCTGATTTCTATGGGAATTTCAGTGCTTGTAAAAGATGCCTGATTGACAGCTGGAATCCTTCTCTTTATCCAGAGCACAGAAGGAGTAGGCCAGGAAAGCCTTTTTGCGGTGCTTGGCCAATAGAATGACTCTTCCTGGTGTGGCATGAAAGTGACCTGAACATTGCCTCCCCATTGGTTCTTTGTCTTTTCCTGAGATTAGGAAGGAAGGGGGAGGGGGGTGAGGGGAGGACGGGTTGAGGGCCATCTGTAATTATGAGCTCAGCAGTTTGGAGCCCCAGCCCTGATACAAAAGGTAGACAATGAATTACCAAAGTATTTCCCCAGATTCTAATTGTGGCTTCGGAGTTTTCCAGCTAAATGCATTTTGGATTTGTTGCCAATCACCCTGCTTACCTGTCTCCTGACGTAGAAGCACCTGAATTCTCAAGAGATGGAATATCTCAGAATAATCCTCAGTCGGTCTGTCAGGGCTGGCTGAGGAAAACCAACCAAGGCACAAACCCATCTTTGCCTCTAGGGCAGCTAGTTTATCTTGGGCTGGTGTGGGGGTGCGGGAATGATTAAAGATCAGGTGTGCACAGATGATTTAAAAATGAACCCAGCACAAACCAATTTGTATGACAAATTTCTGTTTCCAGGGCAGCAACCTTAGTGTTTGCATGGATAGCGTGATATAGAAACAGGCAACTCATTCTAAATCTCATATGTTGGAATTTTAACTGTAGAGGAATGTTACTGTGCCAGATTGTATTTTGTTTTGTAGAGTGTGTGTATGTGTGTGTGTGTGTTGTTGTTGTTGTTCCATGTTGTTCATGGTGCAGTGCAACGGGATTTATTTTCTCATTTTAATGACAATAAAGATCCAAAATGCTAAAATCTCAGTAGTAATTCTTGGCAGTTAAATAGTATCACTGTTACGTGGTCCCTCTCAAAAATGCTTTATGGTCAGGCAAATACTGCTTTGACTGAAAGAGAATGCTTTGCTTTCCTCTGTTCTCCAATTAATCCATGGGAAAAACTGTCTGTTTTTTGAGTGTGAGAGTCCAGGGAAGAGTGGGATTAAAATCATTATCTTATATGTGAGAAATTTTCCATTTCAATAAGATAATTAGCATCAGGGCTGGTCCCTTGAGTAGGAAGAATAGGCAACCACTTACATGGTGAGATTTCACTTTCAGAGAAGGACTCTCTGCCCCAAATATTACCCCCACATGCCTGGCCCACTTTCTGAAATTTCCACCTTTTGAAATAATCCCATGACATTATTAGCCCTTCTAAAAAGAGTCTTACCTACATGGGTAAGACAATAAGTCTTGATGGTGAAATAATTTATCCTATGACCACGTTACCTTTCACAGTCTAAAAATCAATGAATTTAGAAGTCAGTCAAAGCAACTGGTTTTAAATTCTAGCTCATCTGTAAAATAAGGGACGTACAGTTAATAATATCTAAGGGTCCTTACAACTTTAAACCCTCTGACAGAAGGCAGAAACATTGGTTATTCCCGGGGGTAATAGGACAAGAATTACTTTAAGGAATAGTTTTGTTGAAGCTTTTTATTGTTATATTGCATTCATTCCTGTATCTTATCCCACTGAGTCTCTACTTTGAACAAAGATTTTTTTTTAAAAAGCAAAAAAAAATAGTTATACAAAGCCCACTGATACTTTTTAAACCAATAAACATTTATTAAATTAATAAACATACCAGGCACTGTGGTAATTGGAATCCACTGACCTTCTTTCACCTTTGCAGTAAGGGGAGGGAGATCCTTTTCTTAAAAACTGATGGGAGATAAGTTTATAATAATGGAACATTGTTTTTTTTATTGCTGTTTTTATTATTATTCTGTAAGGTGACATTATTGAAATCATTATGTATGTTGATTTCCTAGCTTTTTTCCTTCATGTGACTTCAGGTCATATAATTTTTACCTGGCTATTTGATATTTTTTTTATTCATCAATACTTATGTTTCAGTACCTTTCAGGTACAGTAATTGGCTTAGTCATTCCCCCAAATGCAGTGGGCACCTATATTATTTCTACTACTTTTGCTTCTACAAAGAGTGCTCCTATGGCTACTGTATTTTGGTGTAAAAGCCATTTATTTGGGGTCCATGTCCTATCAGTGGAACATTTAAGTAAACATTTGTGAGAATTTTAGTCTTCTTTTATTTTCTAGAATAATTACAATTTTTTCAGAGTGATTAAAATATTTCGTAGCCTTACTAGCACTATATTAAAATATAGCTTCAACGAAACTATTCTTTAAAGTAATTCTTGTCCTATTACCCCCAGGAATAACCAATATGTTTCTGCCTTCTGTCAGAGGGTTTAAAGTTGTAAGGACCCTTAGATATCATTAACAATAGGTTCCTTTTTTTACAGATGAGCTAGAATTTAAAACCAGTTGCTTTGACTGACTCTAAATTCATTGAATTTTTAGACTGTGAAAGGTAACATGGTCATAAGGATAAATTATTTCACCATAAAGACTTATTGTCTTACCCATGTAGGTAAGACTCTTTTTAGAAGGGCCAGAACAGGAAAGATTTGGAGCAATGGGTAATAAAGGAAAGTGGCAAGACTGGCAAGAATTTAGGCATAGATACTCAGTAGAGCACAGCACTTAGTGAAAGGCTAGGTATGAGTCTCATACGGAGGGAAGAGGAATTGCTTAAAACAAAATTTATTGAGTTCACAACTTTACTCAGGATCCGCCTTGGGAAATACTGTGATTTTTATGTCAGTTACAGAAACTTTAATGGTGAACAGTGTGATCTTTCCTTGTGGAAACACTTTAGAAGCGCTAACATTTTTAAACCATTCACTTGAAAATGATCTAGAAAGCATGGAGATACAGAGTATCAAGAATTCCTTGGTAAGTTCTGCTCTTTATCCACACTGCTGAAAGTGGCAGGGTGAGAAATTAAAAAAAAAAAACAAACCAAGGGATGTCATTATAATTGCATTATTTGATTTGTAAAGGAGGATGTGAAGGTGTGGAGACTCTGAACATGAGCATTCAATGCTAAAGTGTGTTTTTCTAGAGTTGAATGTTAGAAGCTGGAGGGAGCATCACTATATAGATGCTTGAGATAAGGATAAGCTCTTATGAAATAGCAGTCAGTATTCTCAGCATGCCCCACTTTCCTTTTCTTTGAGACGATTGTTATGAAAGCACATTGCTGCTTGCTAGCTCATAATTATATTCTAAAGCTACCAAGTTATATAGGCCATGTTGGGGCCACATTTATAGTTCTCTAAACATTAGTTTCTTTCCATAGGGTAGCTAAAGGCAGGTGGCTATTTTATTAGCTAATGAAAAATTTAGAAAACTTGACTTTAAACTTATCTAAGTAGCATGTAGGTGTTTGACTCTGAAAAATCAATGGGAGTAAAGTGGCTAAATTCCCACATATTGCTTGAAAATGAAGCTATATCAAAGAGTACTTCCATGTTCCCATATTTCACAAAGATGAGGCAGCAGGTTTTGGAAAAATGAATTTTGCTTTACTAGGCACATACACAGTATTCTCTCAGTAGTAAGGTTATCTTTGAGCCTGAGATATTGGAAATGAAATGATGTTGCTCAACATTTACTTGCTGTGAGAGACTTGACTGATGTATTCATAAAATGAAGATTGGAGAGTAAATCTTCTTTTTCTCTTTCTTCTTTCACTAATCTATAGTTTTATGTTACCCTTCTTGGTCTCAGATTTCATCTCTCTAATTCCAGTGTTTTATACTGGCTTGGTACCCAAAGGAATCAACGCTTAGGGCAAATTTATCTCTGTGTTGTACATTTTTGTACATTCATTCAAGTTGCATCTGCATTTAGATGATGTAGTTGTTTGCATAGGGACAATTCTAATTCATCTATGAGAATTGTCCAGGAAACTAAAAAATCTAATGAGGATTTTTGTTTGAGGTCTGACTTATTTTAAAGTAACTGGGTAGTTTATAAGTTTTAGTAACAAAACAAAAACTAGATAAAGATTTAAATAAGTTTATTTCTGGCCAACTAAACATTTCTCAGAATAGGACTGATCACAGTTACTTAGATACAATTTTAAAAGCATTACTTGTTGAGTTTGACTTATGTTGGTACTATCAGTGCCCTTAGGAAGCATAGTAGTAGAAAAAAGGACAATTCTCAAAAAGAAAAGTCCTTTTCCCTTGGGCATGGAAAATAATTAAAGTTCATGGATGTATCTGTTAATAACATATGTACCATCTAATAGGGGAACAAAAGCTCCATAAACTGTACTTTCTTCTCTTTTCTCTTATGTTAAGGGACAAAATATGTTACGATTTTAATTTTAAACCAAAGTTGGAATAGATATGCCCTTAGTTTTGTAGGTGTAGTCTCTTTATCAGCTCTTTCTCTGGATGCAGATAGTGTCTCTATCTTCATATTTTTTCTTAATAGTTAACTTGGATATTTATAATAGTTAATATAACTTATTTGTTCAAAGTTTTTTTTTTTTTTAAACAATATTGCTGGTATTGTATACATTGTTCTCCTGGTTCTGTTCATTTCACTCTTCATTATTTCATGTACGTCTTTCCATGTTTTTCTAAAATCATTGACCTCATCATTTCTTATAGCACAATAGTATTCCATCACAATCATATATCACAACTTGTTTGGCTGTTCCCCACTTGACGGGCATTCCTGCAATTTCCAGTTCTTTGTCAGCACAATGATTGCTGCTATCAACATTTTAGACCATGGGTTCTTTTCCCTTTTTCCCCTAATTATATTCGGAAATAGGCCAAGTAGTGGTATTGCTATATAAGATAGTTATTAGAAAATTACATAACCGCTGGTGTCCATTTCTGTAATGAAGTGCCTTAGAGATGATAACTTTAGTTGAAACCCCTAGTGCTTCAGAAACCAATAAATGTTATTTTCAAGAAGTAATGAGTGAGATTTCACTTTCTTTATAAAGTTAGATCTAGATAACTCTTATTTCCTCTTTGTAGATGTTATCATTGGATAAAGTTCATATTGGCGAAGAAGGAAGAGAATTGGTTGTCTTTTGGACCTAGACAGTACTGAACTCTATTTCTAGTAGCAAATAATTAAGAATCAGCATGGTGCAGTAGAAAGACTGCTGGCCCTGGAGTGACAGGGGCTCAGTTAAAATCCTGCTTAGAAGCTAGGTGGCAGACTGGAGGGGAACACTGGGCCTAAACTCCGGAATTTGACCTAAGACAACTTTGTATCCAGGCAAGTCACTTATATTTGTTTCAAATTCCTCAACTGTAAAGTGTGAAAAATAGTTGTATCTTCCTCCCAGGGTTGTGAGGATCTGTTTGTAAAATGCTTAGCTAGCTGGCACAGTGTGTAGAGTGCTTTGCCTGAAGTCAGGAAAACTCATCTTCCCGAGTTTAAATCCAGACTTAGACATTTATGAGCTATGTGACCCTGGGCAAATCATTTAACCCTGTTACCTTAGTTTCTTCATCTGTAAAATGAACTGAAGAAGGAATGACAAACAACTCCAGTATCTCTGCCAAGAAAATCCCAGTTGAGGTCAAAGAAAAAGACACGACTGGAAACAACTGAAGAATGGCAATAATAGCACAGTGCCGGGCACATAGCAGGTGCTTAATAAAATATTCCTCTTCTTCCTCCTTCCTGCCTGTGTGACCCTGGTCAAGTCACTTAATTTCTCTCAGCTTCAATTTCTTCATCTGGCAAATGAATCAGAGGTTGGACTAGGGTATATTTGAGGTCTCTCCAAGTTTTGATTCTACAATCCTATAGGGAAATGAATGCTGACGTTTGTCAGATGATTTGAGTTTGACTACCAGCTCTGCTACTTATCACCTATATGACGTTGGTCAAATAACATAATTTCTCTGGGCCCCAGTTTCTTTACTTGTAACATGACACAATTAGGCTGCAATAATCAAGCATTAAAAAAAATATACCTACTTTGTGCTATGCACTAAATGAAACAATCCCTGCCCTGTACATCAGATAAATGTAAAACAGTTATATCATCTCCAAGACAGCTGTGATCAGAGTCTATGATTCTTTGATCCACATCTTTGTACAGTGAAATAATGAAGCATAGATCTTTCATAGGAAAAGTCTGTAGTACACCATGCTTCAGGAGAATTGCATCCTTTTTTTGTTGTGGTAATTGATCCTCTGATCCCATTGTGACTTCCTCACATTCTGTATTGGTAACCTCCATGAATTAGACTCTGATGAAGATCAGCACAAGACCACACGTTTTATCTCTATATGTTCCAGTTAACTTCACAGTGAGTAAAGTGGCATTTCATAGCCATCTAGTACATCCCCAAGGCTGACCAGCTGCCTTGTAGAATCATGCTATTGCTCACAAGGTGGGTTGTGTATAAAATAGATGACTCAGTATAACCCATCACCATGAAAGGAAAACATTCTGAAAGTATATGTCCTACAGATAAGAGGGAAGAGACAGAACATTTATTCTTGGTAATGCTTATCATGAGCTTTACTGATAACATATTTTTGTGAAAGCACATACTGTTTTGTTTGTGGATGCTCAGAAATGCAGTCCAGGTAGAAACTATTCTTTTTCCACCAAAATTGGAAAACCTTGGCACAATTCCAGAAATGAGAATGATCTTTTCAGCATCAATGTTGAATGTTAAAGCATTCATAAGAAAGATGTCGTCGTTTGAGAAAGCAGAGTTCAAAACAGGAGAAAATTAAAAACATAACCTTCTCAGACCACTCCCTCCTCCCACCTTCTCAAATTGCAAATACAATATTTCTATTATCAGAAGATCCATTTTCAAGGCAGTATTGCTGGTAAAAACAGCCAGACTTGGAGAGAAAAAAGGTAAAATGGTTGAAAAAAAAAAGCTTGTTAAATTATCCTTCAAATGTTATATGGTGAGGAATGTGATATACCTCTGTGTCTGAAGTGTTTAGCAAATAATTTCGCTCTGCATTCTAAATGTGGCTTTCCATTGTTTACCTAATTACCAAAATATGTGCTGCAGTTTGCAGAACTTCGCCACTGTCATAACTTTTCTTGAAGTTCAGCCAACCAGTGATAATAAAACTGTCACAAGATTAAAGGTGGCTACAAGTCATTGCTTCTGGCAGTTATATGTAACATGGGAAATGCAAACAAGTATTGGAGTTATTAGTAATATTATGGCCTTTGGTTCCTTGTACTAGAGTGCTATAGGCATTTGCTTAGGCAGCATGGGTGAAAGGGAGGTAATTGCATGCTGTGCCCTCTTTGGACTAAAACAGGAAGTCAAGGATTTTCCCAGAAGCAGTGTTGAATATAAGAGGTACATCCTTGAGATGCCCTTCCTCAGAGGAGATTACCATATTTTGGAGGTCAAAATTGGAATTGAGACAATTCAACACAAGGTGGGAGGGAGGTACCCCATGTTGGAGTCTGATGCAACATTCCAAAGAAGTCCAAAAGCTGGGTGACTGGTGATAAATGGGGAGAAATACTGTGCTAAGCCTCCCTCCTTAAATAGAGGTCCTGAAGCCCATGGCTTGGCTCTTTCAGGGAAAGGGTCCAATAAGACGGACAATATGGAAAAAGACAAAAAGTAGGTCTTCTAGTATTGCCCTTTAAGAAAAATATGTTGTGCTTGTGGTGACATGAGAGATGCTGAATTAGCAGATCCAGGCTATAAACAATGTTATGTCAATTTTAAAAATAGAATAGAACATTTTTGAGTGTATGTGTTTAATTGTCTCAGGTGGTTAATGAGTATTCACAGGAGAACCTTTAACAAGTTAAAAGACATCTTTTGGTATAATTTGCACAAAAGAAATACTCTCAATTCTACCTTTAAATCTGTGATCCTATGTTCTTAATTGTCTTAAGTGACAGTAAATTGCAGAGATCCGTTGATTGATTTTTAGCTCTTATTTTTATCTAGAGGGAATATTCTAGCATATTGGGAAGGCCCCTGTGGGGAATCTCTAGGGAAACACAGAGAAGAAACTTAGGTAAAATGAGTTGTGTATGGGCTGTGATCCGTACCAATGTACAAATGGAGAAATTACTCGTATCAGTGAGATCACTCACCCATTGAAAGATTCCTAAGAAACAGTAATACTGTATATGTCCTTAGTGCTATGTTGGCACTCTGATCCAGTTGACAATTTCAGCCTTGGAAATTACCAGTGATGAGGGACAGAATACAAATATGATGACCTGTCTCCTAAATTTGAAAATCTGAGTTCATGAACAGGATCTCTAAAGCTTTATTTTTGCTCTTGAGCATGCCAATCTTAAAAGTTTAGACTAAAACTTTAATTAGATGCCACATTGGAATAATTAGTGCTGCTCTTTTTCAAAGAAACAGCAAGGAGTAGTGAAAATAGCACAGGACCAGGAATCAGAATGGATCCCAGCTCCATAATTCACTATTTGTGTCACTTAATCATGAACAAATCGTATAACTGGTCTGGCTCTCACTTTCCTCTCTTGTGAAATCATAACAGTGGACTATATAGCCTTTCAAAGTTTCCTTCAAGTACTAACAATTTGTGATTTCATTGGTATTTATTTAATAAATGAACATCATCGTGACAAGTTGATAAGATTCTGTTCTCTAAGTCTTGCAGATGCTAAGTAGCATGTAAGTATATTGAGGTTCTTTCCATATCTATTTGGAATTTAACCTTCATTATCCCAGTTCATATGAATATTAATATTAACACAAAAACACCCTTCCATTAGGTTAATAACTACCTCCTATTACTCAAAGATTCATTCTGCACATATAATGAGAGAATTCTTGCCTTTGTATTTTAACTACATTTCAGCACACACAATTCCAGTTCCCTGCGTTGTAGAGACAGTAATGTGTCAATGAATTTACTGGGAGGAAAGTTGCATGAAGATATTTTCATCAAATGGGCAACAGGGAGAGAATAATAAGTGGTTCTGTCCTCAGTTCTGACCTGAATTTCTTGGGGGAAATGCAGTTTATTTCATGAAGAGGAGTGAGGTAACCATTATTTGTATACATTTTTGTTTGATTATAGATACTGCATTAACCATATGCATTTAGGATATTTCATTTAAAATCATTAGAAAGGTTATCTAAAACTATTTTCTGACTACCTCTTTTGTTTTTTTTTAAGTGAAGAGAGGGTTATGAAGGGAAGTAGGCTAGCTCTTTAATTTAATTAATGTGGGGACAGTTCGTGATGTGGAAAGACCCTCTACCAAGCCAACTGCCACTACACTGTAATTGTTAGTCTTTAGAGAGTTCCCTGGGGTAGTAGTAAAAGATTAAGTGGACTTACCTATGTGTGCTACAGACAGAATTGGAACTCAGATCTAGGCCTACTCTCTATCAACTCCATTGTGCTTTCTTTGTATAAATAATCCTTTGAAAGTTACTGAAATGTTGAAAATAAATTTGTCTTAACATTAACAGTAGCTGGCATTTTTATAGCACTTTTTGTCATTCTGTGATTTGCATACATTATTTCTTTTGATCTTCACAACAATAACCTTTTGGGGATAGATCCTTCACATATTATTCTCCTACTTTTACTGGTGAATAAACTTATGAGAGAGCTTCAGTAGTATGTCTAAGGTCTCAGAGCTAGTAAGGAAACTGTTTCATCTGACTAAAGTGCTATGCTTTTTCTCCTAGAAACTCATAAATTGCTTGTTTTTACAAAAGGAACTGGACCTGAGATTTCAATGTTACAAAAAATTTCTAGAGAGGAAACTTCTACCAATGCAGGTTAGCACCCTCTCTTCATCTTAGTCTTAGAGAACTGCCTAGAACACTGAAAGGTTAAATTACTGGCCCATGGACACACAGCCAGTTTGTAGGCTTTCCTGGCTTTGAGGTCGCTCCTCTATCCAATATGCCACATTGTTTCTCTTGCTTATATTTAAGAGACCATAAATAATCCTTTGACTTAACAAACTGCTTTTGGTACACACTGTAATTCATAATAGAATAAATATAAGTTAATGTAGAGTTCCAGAGTCAAAGAAATCAGTTTGACCCTAATATAAATCAAGCTGTGACATGTCAAAATCTTTCTACAATACATATTGCTGATACCAACTACAGGAGGTATTCTGTGTGTGCTCACTGTTATCAGATATTTCATTGTTCTGCTTCTAATAAATGCTGGTAGGGCTCATATTGGCTTGTGAGTCCAGCACATTTGGGGATGTCTGATGCATTAAAAAATATCCTGCTGTAAGACTTCATGAGTGACTGAAGGTTAATAAACCAAGAAGCAATTTGTTGTCTTCTCAGAGATAGAAAGGAGGGAGCTGCCTTTCCATAATCCTATCTACTTGCTATTATAACTATTATTACAAAGATAAGTAAAATAACATTATACCTGCAAAACTGCTGTTGTGGGAAAAAACTAGTGTCAAGCACAGAATTTCGGGAAGTTGATTCATACATTTATATCAAATTCCTAGCTTTGTAAGAAAACATTTTAATGGAAGAGTGACACACACACACACAGAGACAAAGACAGAGAGAAAGAGAGACAGAGAAGAAGGGGAGAAAGAGAGACAAGAGACAGAGAGACAGAGAGAGGGAGGTTGAGGAGAAAGGGGGGGAGGGCTGAGCTAGAACCAAAAATGAAGTGTTCACAAATTTTTTTTTTTTTTATCCCCTTGTAAACAGGTGGCTTTAGGTTGTGAACCTCTAAGTAAATTACTAGACTGCCAGAGAGATATTTAAACGTGCGTTTCGAATCTCCATGAAGGAAAATCCTTCTGGGCATTAATACTCCAAGCCTTGACTTTCCCCTGACATGTTTGATGTGCATTTTCACATGACCTTTTCAGGGTTAGGACTCCAACTAAGACATTTTACAAACAAGACAGAAGAAAAGAGTTAGGCAGAGGGGCAAAGCAGAAGTGTAAACAGTGAGAGCAGTTTGGAATGAAGATATTTGAATCTGAATGGCCAGTTAATGATTCAATTAGTTTTGCACTTTGTTAAACTACCTTAATCCTTCTTTTCCAGGTCCCCATATTGAAACCCTTTGAAAAGAAAAATGCAAAGGATCTTAAAAGAAAAATTCTAAGGGCTGAAGCCTTTTAAAAATCATTAATGCTTCCCAGCAAAATGCCTTCTATTGCAAATGATGTGGATGCAGAGCAGATATTGTCTTATGGAAGGAAAGATCTGAATAGGGTTTCTTTGAATAGATGTACAGTAATGATTACTTTCCCAAGTAAGCTTATGAAGTATGTGCTCTGTTTTTAAAATATGGAAGAATTCAGTCATTTTAAAAAAGAAAATGGTGCATGTTCATTTAATTAAAACATAGGATTTAGAGACCTGCTAACCAGAGCAGTCTCTAGTATATAATCTGAATACCCCAAAATAAATTATTACTGGGGAGTGGGGGGAGGGGAGGAGAGGCTAAATAATAAAATGACCATCTTGAGAAATGTCTTAAGTTGTTTTTTTTTAAATTATCAGTATTTTTGCTTTATTCTTTTAATATATAGAATTCATTTGTTGTTTCAATGCAAATGTATGTGAACTAAAATCATATGTAAGACTGTGTATTTAAAGAAAAATTTAAAAATTCCACTAAGACTTTTGGGACAATGTGTATGTATGTCCTCTAGTTCTAATTTTCTTTAGTTTATAGAATGGTAGAGCTAGAGCCAGAATAGCTGCTCTGATGTCATCCAAAGTAACCCTCTCTTTTATAGATGAAAAAGTACTGACACCTAAAGAGGTTAAGTGACTTGTCCTTCATACCCATAAGTAAGTAGCAAAACCTTTAATCAAACTCAGGTCATGTGACTCTAAGTTCAGTGTTTTTTCCATTGTACCATGCCATCTTTTTCTTTTTTTTTCTTTTCTTCCTCTTTCTTTTTTCTCCTCCCTTTCTGTCTTCTTTTCTTTGTCTTCTACTTTCCCCATTTTTCATCATCTTCATCATCACCATAAAGAGATTTGATTCAGTATGCAAGTCACTCTGAATTATATTAAGAATTTTTTTAAAGAAGGCCTTGTCTATATGGAAGCACAAACTTAAGCGTATACAAAATTGTCAAAGATACAGATTTACATAGGATATGTGTAGAAATAGAGGAACCACAAAATGTGTTAAAATGCAGCAACTAGTTTAGACCAAGAAAAAAGTGGACAAGAGTGAATGGAAAGAGACTGGCTCAAATAAATGAAAGTCTCAATCACAGAACTTTTTTAAAGCAATGTTCTAATGTGCTTCTAGGTACATGTGGCAACTCAAACTATGCTAACAAAGTATTGCCAAGCATTGGTCCTTTGGGATCTGCTTTAATGAATAGATGAGAGTAATTTATAATTAACATTTCATTGTTTATATGCAAATGAGCACATCTAAAGTCTTTGAAAAACAATTTGTTCTCCTAAGTAGGTTAAGCATTTCATTGCAATCTTGTTTACATTATTAATTTGCTTAGAAAATTCTTTTTAAGTAGATAAAGTGAAGGTAAACTTTAGCCCAACCCATAGCTGAATTATCATAACTCTTGAATTATTGTAGTCTGAATAAATGAGTTTTTACTGCAATTAACAGTGAACAAATAGGTTTAGTGTATAGGTAAAAGAATAAAGAATCAAGGGAGTTACATGTTTTATATGACTAGGAAAGGGAGAGTACTGTCATTTCTTCCTGTTAATTAAGAAGAGTTCCATATAGGAGGTGAGATTTCAGAAACTCTTTTGAATGACAGAAGGATAGAAAGAGACTACTTTGTGTACTGGGTGGAGAATAATGTAGGCGGAGGGCATGCTCTGAGTAGAGGCTTAGAAATAAAGAGGATAATTGAAAGAAAGACAAGTTGAGTGAACCTGGGTTCACACAAAGGGACCTCAAATTGGAAATAACTAAACTGTTTGGTGGGACTGATTTGCCATGACATCCCAGTATCTGAAGCTGATACTTTCAGATTGTCTTTTGAGGATGGAGATATATGGACTATTAAACAAATAAGATTAACCTTGTGTTTTGGTCTTGACCACCTCTAGTAAGAGCAAAGCTAGTCCAAGTCTTTAAAAAAATACATAAGAGAGATACAGGAAAATGAAAAAACAGAAAATAAGACATTATATAGAATTATGCCAAAGGATTTAAGAAGAGGATTTCAGACTGGTGAGGCAAGAGACCTGTTTTCAGTTTAATTCAATGAGCAATTACTAAGTGCCTTTTGAAAAGTATGATTTCACTGGATGGATTTGAAGTCAAGAATACCTAGGTTCAAATATGATCTCTGATACTATCAGTGTGAAGACTGAGAAATTTACTTAATTTCTCTGAACTTCAATTTCCTTGCCTGCAAAATGGGTGTTAATAATAGCAGCTACCTTGTGGATTTATTGTAAAGATCATATCAGAATTTTAAAATGCTGCATAAATATGAACTATTATTATATTGTTCCTGTTGCTATAAGCATCACATGAGAATTTTCAAATGCTATATAAAATAATCTCTTATATTGTTACTGTTACTGTCATTACTAGTATTATGAGCAAAACATTATGCTGGGCTCTAGGTGTACAAAAATAAAACAGAAAATAATCTCTGTTCTCAATGAATTTAACATTCTACAGGGCAGAATCAACATTTAAACAAATAATCAAAAATGCAATATAATTTTGGGACAGAGAAACACTAACAGCTTGAGGGATTGGGAACAGAGTCTCAGGAGATAGCAGGAGCAGAACTTTGAAAGAAGATAAGGATTCTAGGCAGAGGTGAGGAGGTAGTTCTTTCCCAGTCAGTAAGTATTTATTGAGTCCTTACTGTGTGCTAAACACAGTGCTAAGCACTGGGGTTATCAAGAAAGGCAAAACAAACAAACACAAAAACAAAGGAAAACAAAATTCACTTTGGTGAGTAGAACTCAGGAGATTAAAACTGGATATTTGGGTCATCCACGTTGACCAGTGGTTCTCAACCTGTGGGTTATTTTCAATTTAAATACATCCTGCGTATCAGATATTTACATTATGATTCATAACAGTAGCAAAATTACAGTGATGAAGTAGCAACAAAAATAATTTTATGTTTGGGGGTCACCACAACATGAGGAACTGTATTAAAGGGTCGCAGCATTAGGAAGGTTGAGAACCACTGACATAGACAAATGATAGTTGTTGGTTGTTGTTGTTTTTTTTTTTTTATTTTGGTGGCAATCACGGTTTAAGTGACTTGTCCAGGGTGGTACAGCTAAGTGTCAGTGGCAGTTTTGAACTCAGGTCCTCTTGAGTCTAGGGCCTGTGCTCTATCCACTATACACCTATCTACCCCTAACAAATAATTCATGAGAGCTGATGGGATCACCAAGAAAGATAGCCCTGAGGGAAAAGAGAAAAAAGCACCAGACCTGAGCTTTGGGAGGCACCCAGGTAGTGGGTGTAACCTGGATGAAAAGCCAGAAATGGAGATTAAAATGGGGTAATCAAAGAGGTAGAAACTAGAGAGAGGGAGAGAAGAATAAAGAATGATTTACAGTTTCACAGGTCACAGAGAGGGATTGGGAAAGAATGAGAATTGAGAAAGGATGATAAAATTTGGCAATTAAAAGATCATTAGTTACTTTAGAGTCTATAGTTTCAGTAAATGATGACAAAGGGAGTGAAATTCCAGAGGACTTTGAAGAGAATTTGAAGAAAGGAAGTGAAAACATTTAGGGTAAATGTCTTTCTCAAAGAGTTTATCTGAGAAGAGGCAAAGAGAAATGGCGTGATAGCTAGCAAGAATGCTTAGATCTCAAAGGGTTGTGTTGTTTTTTTTTTAAGTTGGGGGAGAAATCCACATTTTTGTAGGCAGCACAGAAGTAAGAAGTGGATACAGAGAAATTGAGAAAGATAATGGGTGCAATCTGTTGGAGGAGTAGATGGTATCACGGTTCACATAGAGGAGCTTACTTTCCACAAGAAAAAGGAATATCTCTTCTTGTGAGACAGGTGAAGGTAGAGATAATGGGAGAAATGGCTAAGTGATATGAGAAGAGGTGGAAGCCCTTAATGAATAGCCCTTTAAAAAAATAAAAGGATGAATTGAGGTCCTCAACCAAGAAAGCAGAATAAAAAGTTGCCATGAAAGACTTGAAAAGTGAAGAAATGGTTTGGAATAACCACAGTGGTGAGATAGTGAATTGATTGGAGCTGTAAAAAAAATTGCCTTTTTGCCATGAAGACCCAGTTGAGATTATGTAACATATTTTGTAGTGGACTTAAACAGTATGCTTTCGTGATTTCCTCTAGCTTCATTCATTAGCATATGAACAGGAATGAAGGCAGTAGGTAGTAGTAATAATCCAAAGCTAAATTCTAGAAAAGTCTGAAAGGTAGTAAGATGACAAGGCAAAGGATTCAAGTGTAGAGGGAAGAATAGTTGAACTGATTAACCCTGGGGTTGAGATAAAGAAAAGTAGAGAATGTAGCCAGTGAAGGGAGGATGGCCTGAGGGAAAGCAACAACAACAATAACAATAAAAACTAGGGGTAAAGAAATTAGAAGTTACAGTAGGGACAAAGAACAGTCGGGGTCATAAGGCATAGAGAAAGATGTGATAATAAAGTGTGATCAAATAAAGGAATTCCAGTTACATAAGATAGCATGTGTAAAGGCAAAACAGAAAGACAGGAAATGTAATGGGAATAGAAAGATGTCCAGGTTGGCTCAAATGTAGAGTGTGTAAAATGTGAATAGTATGAAAAATGACTGTGAATGCAGACCTGATCCAGTCTGTAAAGGTCTTTAAATGCCAAACTGTGGAATTTATAGTTTATCCTGGGGACAACAGGCAGCCATAGAAGATTCTGAGCAGTAGAGATATGTGCTTTCGGAAGATTACTTTTGACACTTGTATGGAGGGTGGATTTGAAGAGGATAAGTATAGAAGCTGGGAGGTGATTAGGCAGTTATTGAAATAGTACAACTGAGAGGTGATGAGGGCCAGAAGGAAGGTTGTTGGCCATATAAATGGAGAAAAGGGAAAGGATGCAGAAGGATGAAAGAAGATGGAATCAAAGATTATTCTAACAACGGAAAGATGTTGGTACCTTTAACAGATTCTAGAGAAAGGATAGATTTGGAGAGAGGTGGCAAGGGATAATCAGTTTCATTTGTGGAATTTTAAACTTTAAAGTGCATTGGAATGTTCTGGCAGTGATGCCCAGTATGTTGTTGGTTTAGAAATGAAGCTTGGGATATGTGTTTGTAGGCATGTATTGTGTACATGCTACACATGCATGCATGTAAATACGAACACATGGTCATATAATATTCATGCGTGTGTACATATAGACACAAACATATTCTATGTATATATACATATATATCTCTATAAATCTAAATTTGTGCATATATGTAATGCAAATGTGTATATATACACACATACATGCACATACACCTGGTTGTCATTTATTGATATGATAATTTATTACATATAATTATATAATAATAATTATTATTATACAATAATTGAATTAATCAAGTCTATTTAAAAAGTTGTAGAAAGAAAAGACTGGTCCCAAGAAAGATGCTTGAGGGGAGGTACTCACAGTTAGGGCCCATAGGAAGAGAAATAAAGCCTATATTAGTGAATGATCTAAGTTATACAGAAGAAAAAAATACTCACCTTAAAATCAAAATTAGACTTAATAGTGATTACAGTGTTTTCTAGTGCTTAAGATATTTTTACTTTCCCTTTAAATATAAGTGAGACAGATGAGATAATTTAGTGGTATAAAAATCTTAACAGAGACTTCCATTTTGATTAGACCTATGAGTAAAATTAATCTTAGGAATAGAAGATAATAAGAACCCAGTCAAATAGTATGATATTTTATCCATATTGAATAAATATATGTGGATTGTAATAGGCAAGCTACATGATACCATTAGAATTATAATTAAAGTGGTACAGTTGAGATAGTGCTGGGTTTGGAGACAAAGGACCTGGGTTCAAAATATAGACTCTGCCTTCATGACCATTAACAAATTACTTGCTCTCCCAGAGTTGCATTTTCCTCACTTGTCAAATGAAGAGGTTATACCTGATGACCTGTTTATGATCTCATTATCAATAGTCTTGTAGACCTCTGTAGATTCCTATCAATTCATGTCTTTTTGTTCTGATTCTTATCTATGTCTTTCCATAAATCCTCCATAGAAGATGTCACAGGATCCCTTCCTATGGTTCTTTTAATATTCCATAGGCATCATAGCAGTGGTATGCTTGATTGTTGCTAGGCACATAGCACAGGGCCTGCTTCATAGCTAGCTTATTGATTAAACTTCTAAAATTGTTGACTCTTCTTAATTTTCTTGACTTGTATGAATTTCATGATATCTTTTATTTAAAAAAAAGGATTTCATTATTTTATGTTAATTCTTTTATTTTGGCACAACAAATATCCCAAATGAAATCTCTTCCCCTGAAATGTAAAATTTTACAGAAACAGTTAATTGCAACTCTCCAATAGAATACTTGTGATGGCTAGTAGATGTTACACGTTTGTATTTGGTCAGTTAGTAACAAGAAGGAGACATTTTGGTTTAGTAGAACTAGTAATGGCTTTGGAGTTATAGACCTTGGGTCCCAATATTGGCCTGGCTACTTAGAAGCTGTATACTGTTGAATAAATTGCTAACTCTCTCTGGATCTCAGTTTTTTCATCTGTAAAATAAAGAGACTAGATTAGATGACCTCTAAAATCCCTTTTAGCTTTGGCTCTATGACCCAATATGTGCTTCAACTAAAAAAAAGATCCCTATGTTATCCATTATAGTTAGCCAGAGTTTCATTGCCTTTTAGTGTTTTCTTTACAATGTTCGAGTCATTGTGTATAGTTTTCTTTTGGTTCCATTTTTATCATTCTATATCACTTTATATATCTTCCTTGGTTTTTCTGAATTCTTTATATTTACAATTCCTTATGGTCTAATGTTATTTAATTACATTTATGCACCCTACATTGTTCATTCACTCCTCCGTCATTGGGCACATTTTTTCCCCAAGTTTTTTTTTTGTTGTTGTTATCTCAAATAATATTGTCTCAAATTTTTGTGTACATTTGGTTTTTTTACTCTTAATAACCTTCCTAGAATTGATGACATGTTTGTCTAATGGAATCACTAGGTCAAAGGGTATGAATAATTTTGTTAACTGTTCTAATTTTGATGATCTATTTTTACATCACTTTTAATCTAATAAGCATTTCATTGAGCAAGCTTTGTAGTTTTTTTCAGGACTGAGGTGATAAAAATTTCATTTAATAATAAAGAGCCTTTTAAGAATCTGGACATTAATAAAGCATCCCTCTTATAATTGGACTCTTTGACTGAAATAGTTGTATAAACCTATGATCTCTGTAATCCCTGCTAAAAGTAGATTAAGGCTGATGGATCACTTGAGTTCAGAACTTCTGACCTGTAGTAGGGCAGATGCATATCAAATGTCTTCACCAACTCTGGTATCAGTATAGTAAATAGGGGCCAACAAGTTGTCTAAGGCGGGATGAATGACCTAGATTGGAAGTAGAAGAGGTAGAAGCTTCTATATCAATTAGTAGTAGTAACTCTATTTCCAGGCTGAATGAGATAAGGAGAGAGACCCAGTCTAAAATAATAACAATAATAAGATTCTGTGCAAGACACCCTTAATAACGTTAGTACATTCCTTGGGTAAATTTATTCCTGTAAATTTATCCATAAATAAGACTGTCTTATGACCAACTTGGTTCATAGAGAAAAGAAACTGAAACTTGAATTTCTAAGATATGTCAAGAATACATGATTTGATGAAGAGATGCTCAAAGTTGATGTTTAAGCTGATAATGATATTGTTGATATTTTTTTCTAACTAGCATTTCTTAGTCAGTTGTATGTCTATAAAGATATGGTCTGTTAGGGATAAATGTCCATAGAAGCCTGCTTATAGTTTTCCCTATAGAATTTAAACTCCTTGGGGTGGCTAGGTGATGCAGTGAATAGAGCACTGGCCCTGGAGTCAAAAGGACCTGAGTTCAAATCCAGCCTCAGATGCTTAACACTTACTAGCCATGTGACCTTGGGCAAGTCACTTAACCACAATTGCCCTGCCTTACCCCCTCCAAAAAAAAAAAAAAGAATTTAAACTCCTTGAGAGAAAACATTGTTTTATTTTTGTTATTGTATTCTTGCTACCTAGCACATTGATTGGCAAAAAATGGCTTAGAAGTTATGTGTTGATCAATTGATTCTTTAAATTTACAATTTGCTCCATTGAAACAAATGCTTTGGGAGAGCCAAGATGCCAAAAACTCATTTGAACTCGCCCAAATTCCTCTTTCAACAACTTTAAAATAATGCCTCAGATCAAAATCTTTAGGGGACAAAACCAACAAAAAGGCAAGGTGAAACAATCTTCTAGCCCAAGACGATTTAGAAAGTTATCAGGAAACGTCTGTCTTACCAGTGTGGTGGTCTGCCTCAAGAAAACAGCATAGGCTGCCCAGGTCTCACCCTGGTCATGACCACATGAGCAGGCAGAAGCTATGGGAACTCTCATCCCACAGAGAGTGGAGGAGGAGAATCAGAAGGAGAATACAGGGGACCTTTTGCTGATACTGTGGAGCACAGGTCCCAGTCATAGACCTAGGGTGTAAAAGAACACAATAGCACAATGGTGCTTGTGGTTGTGGGAGTGGAGGAGTTCTAGTCACAGTTCTAGAGCAGAGAAAAGTGCTCATGGAGGCTCCCAGGACATAGTATAAACCAGAAGAGCAGTGACCACACCTCTCCTTAGATCATACAGTCTTGGAAAAACTGAAAACTTACAGAATCCCAGAATTAACTTTGAAAACAGTAGCACAAGAATCCTGAACTTTGAGACAGTGCTTCCTCCATTCCAGGAACAGAGCCCAACTTTAACATAAAGTTTAAAAGTCAAGAAATAGCCTGGGAAAATGAGCAAAAAACAAAAACAGAACCTTATTAGAGAAAGTTAATAAGGAGACAAGGAAGATCAAGACAGACTCAGAAGACAATGAAATCAAAGCAGCTACATGCAATGCCTCAAAGAAAAATGTGAATTGAGCACAAACCCAAAAAGAATTTCTAGAAGAGTTCAAAAAAGATTTAAAAAATCAAATAAAGAGAATTAGGGGAAAAATGGGGGGGAGGGGAATAAATTATGTAAAAAATTATGAAAAGAGAGTCAGCACTTTAGTACTGAAAAATACTGAAGAAAATAACACTTAAAAAAAAAGAAAATAGGCAAAATGGTAAAAGGCACAAAAAAATCCATTGAAGAGAAAAATTCTTTAAAAAACAAAATTGGCCAAATGGAAAAAGAGGTACAAAAGTACACCGAAGAAATTGAACCATTTGAAGTCAGAAAGATGAGCCTTCCTGACTTTAGACCCAGCACTCTTCACTGAGCCATGTAGCCATCCCTGTCACCTCATTACCTCCCAAAATTGTTGTTGGTCAATCACAGCTGACGCTTCTCTATATGACCTTGTGGATTATGCTGTTCATGGGATTTTCTTGGAAAAGATACTGGAATTGTTTGCCATTTCCTTCTCTAGTGCATTAAGGCACTAAGGTTAAATGACTTGGTCAAGGGCACACATCTAGTAAGTGCTTGGGGCTAGAGTTGAACTCAGGTCTTCTTGATTCCAGGTCCACTACTCTACTTAGCCATTTAGCTGCCTCCTGAAGCAGTCTCAAGAGAAGCATAAAAAGGTAAACATGAAAGAGAAATCATAAGAGATTGATAATTTCACACTGTTTACTTTCCTATGTGGGAAGATGATACTTCTAACTACTATGAACTTTATCATTATTAGGGCAATTAGAAGACATACCTAGAAAGATAGTACAGAACGGAGTTGATTTTAATGGAAGGATTTTTTAAAAAATAAATAAAATTAAAGTGTGAGAAAGAGATGCACTAGGAGAAGAAAGGGAGTAAAAGAATGGGGGAAAATTATCACACAAAAAAGATGTGAAAGGAAGAGCTTTTACAATGGAAGGGAAGATGTGGGTAGGTGGGCAACATTTGAACCTTACTCTCATAAGAACTGCCTCAAAGAGGAAATAGCATACAGACTCAGTTGGGTATAGAAATCTATCTTACCCTTCAGCAAAGTAGGAAGGAAAGGGGAAGAGAAGCGGTGGGTGTGGGTTGGGGGTGACTCATAGAAGGGAGGGAGGATTAAGGGATAGGAGTGTTCAGAAACAAAATGAGGAGGGACAGAGTTAAGAGAGAAGGATAAATGGGAAAAATAAGATGGAGGGAAATACACAGTAATTATAACTGTGGATGTGAATGGTATGAACTCACCCATAAAATGGAAGTGGATAACAGAATGGATTAAAAACCAGAATCCAACAATAGGATGTTTGCAAGAAACACACTTAAAACAGAGAGGCACACACAGAGTAAAATAAGAGACTGGAACAGAATCTATTGCACTTCTGCTGAGGTTAAAAAAACAAAGAATGGGTAGCAATAATAATCTCAGATAAAGCAAAAGTAAAGATAGATCTAGTTAAAAGAGATAAGTAGGGAAATGATGTTTTGCTAAAATGTACCATAGACAATGAAGTCTATGTCATTACTAAACATATATGCACCAAATACTATAGTACCCAATTCTTAAAGGTGAAAGTTAAATGAGTTGCAGGAAGAAATAGATAGTAAAACTCTACTAGTTGGAGACTTCTACTTTCACCTCTCAAAACTAGATAAATCAAATAAAAGAAATAATCAAGAAAAAAGGGAAAGATATGAGATAGATGCCTTTTAAAAAAACATTGGAAAAAATTGATTTTACTTTTTAGTTGATTGTGTGACTATGAAGACGTGGAAAGTTATTTTAGGAAGCTGTCTACAAAAGTCTTGTTTCCTTTTCATAAGGATTACTTCTATTACATGTGTAGTTTTCACATAAATAGGCACATAGCTGGCATTTTTATAGAACTTTTTACAAAGCACACTACAAACAGCTCAAAAATGTTTTTACATAGGTTTTATAGGAGTGATTACTTCTATTTTACATATGGATAAACTAAGGATTAGAGAGGTTGTCCACGGTAACATCGCTAGTAATTGGCAGAAGCAGTACTTGCACACTAACATTGTCTGTCTGAATCTAAGTTCATCATTCTTTCCTTCATACCAGGATACCTTTAGGTTAATAGTAACTGAGGTTACTGATAGTTATTGATCACTCACCATTTGGGGTGGAGTAATCATGAAATCCTTATTTTTTCCCCCTAATCATTTGCTATCTCCTTATCTTTGAGATATATTGAAACTTTTTTCTACAATGCTTTCAAAATTGTATCACTTCTAGAATGGTTTTCTTCTGTTTGAGCTTGATATGGTTCCATTGTTTTATCTTCTTAGATACTGTTTTCACTTCCTCATAAAGAATATTGGATATTGAGGTATTGGAGTCACAGACTTGCAGAATCAAAGAAGCAAATAATTTTAGAGTTGGAGGGAACTGAGTTCAAATGATTCTTGAAAAGGAATCTTCATAATAATATACTTAATAAGTTGTCATCTAGTTTCTGCTTGAAGATATCTAGTGAGGGTAAACCTGCTACCTTGTAGGGTCATTCATTGCACTGCTTTAATTATTAGGAAACTTTCCCCTCCCAACATCAAGCCTAAATCTGTTTCTTTGTATCTATTTCAGGTTTTGATTATGCCTTCATGCCAGGTAATTTGGATTCTTCAAGGACACTGAATGCTCTGTTATTCTCTACTTGCTTAGCTTGGGCGTCAAATCCCTGTTAACTATTTTCTCACTATTATTTCCAATCAAAAGCTCTTTTTCTTCACATGAAAAAAGCCAATGTAAAGTGAGATTTAAACAGTTCTGCCTTGTCTTTGCTGTCAGTTGTCATGACACTTTTCAAGCAACAGTCTTGCTTCTCATTTTTTTTCCTGCCTTTTCCTCCAATATAACTAGATAATCCCAGATATCCCCCCACAATTGTTCTTCTGGTGCCTTCTGATAGTAGTTTTATGGTAGGATTATTTAATTACTATTCATGATTCCATCTCAGTAAATGCCTTTGCTTTGAACGTGTACCTTCCAATTGACTATTAAAAGTAAACACACTGGGGAGCTTGTGAACTAGAGATTTAGGAGTATGAACCCACAGAGTACTTTGAATCCAAGACAGTTGCCACCTATAGGAACCCAACCTGTCAATACAAGCTGTACAAGGTAGCCCAGAGGAGGGACTACACTTATTTACAAAATCATGGTATCAGACACAACACTATATGTCCCTTGATATTTTTTGTGGTTAGTGGTAGAGTAGTATGTTGGCTGTGGGATGGGGATGACATTAGAAGAATCCTATTAACATCCTAAAAGAAAAGCTAGAAAGGTAAGCATGAGCCTTGTGTGTGTATGTGAATTGGCTGAGCATTCTATGGAGGAGCATTTAGCAATTTCGTTGTGCTTTTAATATGCTAAACAAACCAGTACTATAAATTGAGTGTAGGTAATCTATAAACATGGTCAGTTTTGGAAAGAGAGTAGGAAAAGGTCCCAGATGTGGGGTAAGCATTCCAGGCTTCGTATTTTTGATATTCTGTGTAATCAGTTTCATTCTCTAAAGAATCAAGGATTCTTAAACTCTTTTTTTTTTTTAACATCATATGCCCCTTTGGCCGTATAGTGAAGCCTATAGGCACTCCTTTTCAGAATAATAGTTCTAAAGACATGAAATATATAATATTACAAAGAAAACAAATTATGTTGCTATTTTTATATACATACATATATATTTACAAAAAAGAAAATATTAAAAAAAAATAGCTTCTCAGATTTCCAGTTAAGAATCCCTACCTTAGATCAGTTTTTCATTAAAAAATTTGCTCAGCTGAGGGATCAGAAATGACAGTGAGAGATGGGGATCTCTTATAGATTTATCAGAGCGATTTTGAGGATGTCACATTGAATTTAGATTGACCATAGTGTCAGTGGTAAGAAAATTATGTAACTTCCTCTTTGGTTACTTTGTAAAGTGACTCTGTCTTCCTACAGGCTTAAGGAAGTTGGTACATTAGCCAGCGTGAGCTACTTGAATAAGTGCTGTGTCCTGAATGTCTCATGGGAAACCCACAAAGTACACACTCTGTCTACATCCATATTACATGATAAAATCAGCTCCGCCAACTCATTTGTTTATTTCTCCAAAAAGAATCTGTAAGAAATATTTCTAAGTTACAGTTTCCCTGTATGCTCTAGTTTCATTTATAGTAGAATGTCAGTGACTGTGGTTCATCTCTCCCAAAAGAATATCAATTCAAATATCATTGGATAAAGCTTTTACAGAATTCCAAAAGTTTGTTTAAAAACTGTGTGGTTCCTTGTACTCTCTTTCTTCACTCCTTCTCCCAGTCCTGACACAGTCTCACTGTCTTTGAAGTAATGGTAAAGGACCACACAACACTGAGGACTGTTTTGCCTTTTTTGTTTTTTTAAACCATCTACTAACCTATAGGCCAGGAACTATTCTGGTGCTTGGGATAGAAGATGCAGTATTCTGACAGAGCCAATATGGCAGAATATGCATGGGCTCTTCTAGTATAGGCTTGGTGATCTCAAGGAGTCAAAAGAGTAGGATTTCTGTTGAGTTTTTCAGCCCAAATTGGAGAGTTTCCTCTTTTTTTCCCAAGTTGAAAATAATCTTCCCACTATGACCTTAAATAACATTTTGTTTTGCTACTCTCATTAAATTATGATGCGATATTGTATATTTGTATATGCATCTTATGATAAGTTTTAATTTTTCTCCTAGTGTCCACTTCTTTTAATAAATGCTTCTGGAGTGAATAATTAATTTTGTGTTTGTTGAATGAATTGATATTTTAAACACTGATTCTACGGTGCCTTGAAAGTCTCATTCTCTCCAACATCAGTTTTGATTTGGCAAATTCTGGTCAACTATTCTTCCTAAATACATTGTCTTCAGTATTAATAATACTTGCTCAAATTATAACAGGAACTTAGGTGTTGGATCCAAATATGATATTTCCAGATTTGTCAATGAGGAACATAGGTTACTTAAAAAAAAAAGATGTCTTGTGTGAGATGTGGAACTTGAACCCAGATACTCCAACTCCACAGCTGGTCCTTTTTTCCTTTTACCCTGATGTTAAGGTGTTTGCTAAAGCTTTTTTTTTTCTTTTTTCTTTTTGTTCTCTTCCTTATTTAACCTTAGTTGCCCAGGAAAGTGTCTGAGACTGTAAGTAATAATATATCTTCATTGATAGAAGAGATTTCCTCATTAATAATGGCCTAAAATCAATTAAAAAAAACCCCAGATTTCAGATCAGGGGAGAAAGATCTCAAACAAATCATGATAGGTATTGAGAGTGATCTTTGTTCTAACCATTTACTGACCTTCCTGAACTGGTAAGACATTCTGCTATCATTCCTATATCAGTAACCACTTATTTTCTTTCAAGATATACAAATTTCATTTTGCATGTGTATGAGAGAAGATATTAGGTTCTGATTAATCCAAGATCTTTCTGATTCTTTTTAAAAAGAAAATATTTTTATGTACTTATGAGACCCATCTCCCCCACTACCTTTTTAAGTCTTCTTACACCTTGACCTTTCAATCCAGGAACTTACTGGATTGTCTGCAAGTCTCCTTACTGCTCCTTGGAACTGGCAAGAGCTTGGGAGAGCTTTTTGATATTTGTTCTATTTAGTTGATGATCCAGTTAGATCTTTGACTTAGCACTTCCAGCTCTGTTGTCTGGCTTCTAGCTCTGAGAGAGAAGATGCATGATTCCATATTCTTTTCAGGGAGAGGCCTCTAAAGGGAGAGAGGAATGCTAGGAAGAAACAGTTATGTAGCAGAGCCGGTTCCTTAGTCACGTGCCTATTTTCAGCTTACTTCACAAGAGATTTTGGGAAATATTCCTTTGAATGAAATCTGAAATGCTGTCTTGGTTGACTTGAGATATTTTGCTCCCAGTGGGAGAACATATTCATTTTGTGTATTGTCTGGTATATTCTCATCTGTATACTTTTTCTGATTTTTGTTTGCTATGGGCTTGAATAAATGGGCTTACTTGCTATTCACTCTGTGTGGTCTTCATGTCAATGCATTTTATGGGAAGACAGTCAAGCCTTGGATAGATAGCTTGTGGTTCTTCTTCCCCATCAGAAACAATGAATTCAGCTTAAACCTTAAAATTATTTCTCCTAGACTAGAAATAATTAGGGGTGGGTAGTAGATATAATTTTGACCTGGTATTTGTCTCTGAAAAGAGTCAAGTGGCCAGCATAATGACCCCTATTTTTGACTCCCTATCCCAGACTGATTATTTTATGAAGGCAAACTAGACCATCTGTTGCTGCAATTCTTACCTAGCCTTTAATTACTGAATAGACATTGCTTCAGACAAACCAATACTTGGGAAAGGCCAAGGTCCCCCACTGCATCTGGGGCCATTGCCAGTCTTCTTGATCTATGTCTTGTCACTGAACTCTGATGACTCTGGAGGAGAGAGTAAGGCCAGTGACTTTGCACAGCTCTGCCTCACTTCAATCCTGTTCACTTACAAATCAAGACATCACCCTCCTGATGTCACTGGTCTTCTTCCAGAGTGAAGGATTAACAACAGTCTGTGAGTAATAGTTGCTGCTTCCTGAGAACCCAACTAGCCAGTCCTAGTTAAGCAATGAAGGATCCTTTGGAGAAGGTTGAATAGAAAAGATTCTGGAGATATCAATTTACATCTCCATGCTATAATGAGGCATCAGAGTAGGACCTTTATGACACATTTAAGCATATCTTACTGCATATCAGTAATGTTTTTGATGGTACTCTTTCTTACGTAGGAGAATATAAAAATAAAACAGGAAACTTTTAAAAAGATTCTTTTTTTCCATCTTTACTGTTATTCTGGCATAGTAGATAGAGCATCAGGCCTGGAGTCAGGAAGACCTGGGTTCAGATCTGGCCATAGACACATACTAGCTATGTGACCCCAGCCAAGTCACTTAACTCTTTTGGCTTCAGTTTCCTCATCTGTAAAATTAACTGGAGAAGGACATAGTAAACCACATTAGTATCTTTAAAAAGAAAACCTCTCCTACGTAAGAAAGAGTACCATAAAAAACATTACTGATATGCAGTAAGATATGCTTAAATGTGTCATAAAGGTCCTACTCTGATGCCTCATTATAGCATGGAGATGTAAATTGATATCTCCAGAATCTTTTCTATTCAACCTTCTCCAAAAGAGCCTTCATTGCTTAACTAGGACTGGCTAGTTGGGTTCTCAGGAAGCAGCATCTATTACTCACAGACTGTTGTTAATCCTTCACTCTGGAAGAAGACCAGTGACATCAGGAGGGTGATGTCTTGATTTGTAAGTGAACAGGATTGAACAGGATTGACAGAGTTGGACATGAGTGAAATGACTAAACAATAACAAAAGTACTTGATAAACATAACCAAACACAAGCATTTCCAAATATAAAGACCAATAGAGATTATGGTATGACTGTTGAGAAAAGATCACATCTGAAAAACAAACATTGGTTTCAAGGCTGTTGCACTTTTCTGACTCATTTGGAACCTTTTCCCAAAATATACAATTTAAGAACTAACATACATCTTCTGGACTCATTGTGGATTATTTGGTCACATTTGGTCACATAACTTTTTTGGAATTGTCATACTGATCATAATTGTCATTCTGATCATAAAATGGATGGCACATGATAGACAATGACCTTGGAAAAATCATATTTCAGAATCTGTTATCAAATTTGTTTTGCTCCTTGCTACAGTGATTAGAGTTACATATAGTTTGTAGCACATGCTTCCAGCAAGCCTCAAGTACACATCTTTGTAGAAATCCAATGCCAAACACCCAAAACTTCCACCAAATTAATAACCCTTAACTTTGAAGAGAAAACAATTAGAAACATGGAACTGATTAACTTGCAATATGTTTTTATTGGGTAACTTTTGCGATGACTGGACATTTTTCTTGTAGAGAAAATTTGAAAGAGGATTCTGGAAAGGAAACAGAGATTACAAAAGAAGCCAAAGTTGTGAGTGTTCTTTGAAATGCTGTAGTACTTCATCAAAAATGAAGTTTTTGTTTGAGCTGCCATTTGCTAAACATTTAATCATTGCTGAAGAGTTTTACAAACAACCTGAGTGTTGAATATTTGGTCTTTTGCCCAAGGCAAACACTTTTCATTCTGATTCTAAACTACCCCAGATTAAGATAGTAAAAGGGAAAATAAATACTAGACACATTCCTATCTTTCATAATGGCGAAACATATTCCTCTAATATTCTTGACCTTCCTTCTCAGAAGCAGCATTGTACAATGGTACAAGCCGTGACTGAGGAGGCAGAGCATTTGAGTTAAAATTCAGGCTCTGCTTACTGCCTGTGTGACCATGGAAAATTTGTTCACCTTCCTTGGTCTTTAGTTTCTCCATCTATAAAATAGGATGACGACATTACCTTCAAGGTCTCTTTTAGTTCTGAATATATGAAATGGTGCCTATAGAAACCATTCACTGACTGCTTCTAATGACTCCTCCCTTGGCCATTTTCCATTATTATCTAGCCCTTTCTATGATTGTAGAGATTCTCAAAAAAGCTACTAGTCCAAATGAGTCCCAGCTAAATACAATCTAGTATCACATCCATACTTAAGACCTTTCCAGCTCGAACCCATCAGAGATTGCGTTCTATGGCAGAAATTTGAGAAACCATAGTACCTACTACACAACAATGAGTCAATTGAATAGGACTTCAGTGGGGAGAAGATTGTAGAACTATTGAAAAACTTCCTGTATCCTTTTCTTATGGTCGAAGCTTTTAGAGTCTTGGAACTGGTTCTTACAACTGTGGTGACCTTCTGTAATGAAAGCTAAAAGAATTTGTCCTTTAGAGATTACCTCATATTAGTGATTACAACCATTTTTAACTTCTAAATATTAAACAGCTATATTAGGATGTATATGGGATTTCCAGCGTTGCTATTCTTAATTCCTTCTCCTTATGGATGACTTTTGTGGGGCAAGGGCTAGTTTAATTGAGGCCTTTTGTTTTTACATCACATTTATTTCTGAATGTATTCCTCTCCTCTCTCTTCCCTTCCCCTAACAAGCTTTTCTTTGTGACAACAATTAAAAAACAAAATTAAAAAAAAAACAACTGTTCATCAAAATCAATGAATATATCAACTGTGTTTGACAGCATATGCAGTAAAAGAAGGGAAGGTGTTTTCTCAATTCTTCTTCAGTAGGGTTAAACATTGTTATAGTCATCCTGCCTCCAGTTTTATTTTATTATTCTTTCAATTACATTGTTGTAGTCATTGTGCATATTGTTCTGTACTATTTCATAAAAGTTTCCACATGCTTCTCCAAATTTTTCACATTTGTCATTTATTACATTTTTTATTGTTGTCATTTTTCAGTCATGTCCAACTCTTTGTGACTACTTTTGTGTTTTGTTGGCAGAGATACTGTAGTGGTTTGTCAGTGCCTTCTCCAGCTTATTTTATAGATGAAGAAACTGAGGCAAACAGGGTTAAATGACTTGTCTAGGGTCATACGGGTACTATGTCTCTGAGGCCAGATTTGAACTTGCAAAGAGGCCTGGTGCTCTATTCTCTACTCCACCTATCTGCCCTCGTTACAGTGAATTATCCAAAATTAGCCATTCTCCAACTAATGAACACCTATGTTCATTAGTTTCTAGTTCTTTGCTACTAAAAAGAAAGCTGCTGTGAATGTTTTGATATATATGGAAACTTTCTTTTTGTCTTTGAATTGCTTGGATCAAATGCCTGGCTGTTAGATCTCTGGGTCAAAGAGTATGGTCATTTCAAAGGTTATTTTATATAGTTAGACAAAAACAACAATTTTTTTTTAGGGGAACAAAAGGTGTAGTCTCAAGGGAAATAATGAAAAATAAAGTAGGAACGCATGGAGAATAATCCCTTTGTTGGTTGATTGGTATGGCACTAAATCTATAAATTAATTTAGATAGTATTGTGAATAACTCTTTGGAGCAAGAAATCAATCAAAAACAGCTGGACTAATCAGAGGCTTAGTTATTACTTTTTTTTAGAACACTAAAGGATCATAGATTTACACTGGAAGAGACCATAAGAAGTCATCTAGTCAAACTCCCTCATTTAACAGATAAGGAACCAGAAATTCAAAGTGGTTAAAGTTACTTAAGTATATAGGCAAGGCAAGCTTTGAACCCCAGTCTTTTAGTTTTTTGGCACTGCAGTCTACAGAAATGAGCAGCATACCTGAAATCAGGAGAGTGTTTAAGTTCTGACTCTACCACTTGTTAGATAAATGCCTTTGGGCAAATCCCCAAGACTCAGTTTACCCAACTGCAAAGTGAAGATCATAATTCTTGTACCCCACCTACCTGATAGTTGTCTAGTGAGAAAAGTACTTCATAAACCTAAAAAAATATGAACTGGGACTACTATTATATCTTTTGGGTATTTTATTTACTCGACTATCTCTTTCTTTTGCTTAAACACTTGTTGCTGACTTCT
Source organism: Pseudochirops corinnae (assembly GCA_028646515.1). Classification (NCBI taxonomy): domain Eukaryota; kingdom Metazoa; phylum Chordata; class Mammalia; order Diprotodontia; family Pseudocheiridae; genus Pseudochirops; species Pseudochirops corinnae. The sequence continues at coordinate 124,715,673 of CM053586.1, forward strand.
ATATTGAAACATTTCCACCAAAATAAAGTGACTCATTTATCTGTGTACAGGCCCACATGTTGTAGCACTGTGTGCATGTTTGCATTACTATGAAGAATTGCAGTGGGAGGTAGAAGTTGAAGTGAGTAAAGCAAGATGTGCTTCAAAGGAGTCCTTCCCTTCCACTTTAAAAGCATTCTATTTCTTATTAATTGTGGGCCTCAAAGCACATGTTCCTACTTACTAGCAGATAAGCCTGACCCTGAAAGGCTAGCTGTCATCAGTGACCACACTTTACAAAAATGCAAAGGTCATATGGAGTTAAAGATCCATCATGATCCTTGGTAGATAGATTTGAGGCAGGGGAAGGATGTCATTAACATGCACAATTATTTTGTTGATGAAAAGCCCTAATAAATGTTAAAAACCACCATAACCATCATAGCAAATACTTGCACATTTATTTTCTTCTACCTTATTCCATCATATTTTTGGTTTGCAGTGGAAAGAAGGCAATGATGAAAAAATAGCGCTTGAGTAGAAAACGTAAAAAATACGTATATGTACTTAGGAAATAGGGGGTACAGAGTCTAGAAACTCAAGTACCTGCCTTTTTGTCTTCAAAGAGGGAACAGCCAATTTATGGATGATAAAATCAAAGCCCCCAGTATTTCTTCTATGAAATAAAGGAGGACACAGACATTGTCATATTCTCTTTCTTTGAGATATTTAGTTCTTGCTTTAGGGTAGTCTACATTAGCAAACAAACAAACAAAAAATTATCATCTTATTGAGGATTTCTGGTGTAGTGGAAAAGGCAATAGACCTCAAGGTAGAGAACCTGGTTTTAAAGCTTGACTATCTTTGTAACTTTGGCTAAGTCACTATACCTCTCTAGGCCTTGGGTTTTTTATCTGTAAAATGAGGGAGTTGGCGAAATGGTCTCTCCAGTCCCTTCCAGTTCTAAACCTATGATTCTAAAGCTATGTGTGGAGGGAACCTACTTTTTTAAAAAAATATTCATTAATTATTAGCTATTCAGGTTTTCTTTTAGTATATATTTATTACAGAATCTGAAGAGGAGAGGAACTTAGATGTCATCATATCTAACTCTTTTTACATGACAGATGGAGAAAGACAGAAACAGAGGGCAAGAGAGACTTTTCAAAGACTGTAAAAGTAGTAAGTGGCAGAGCTGGGATTTGAACCTAGGTTCTCCAGTTCCAAATCCAATGGTCTTTCCATTGGAAATGCAACTTTGGGAGTTGAAAGGATATGCTTTTTTTTTTTATGGAATGATTTATTATTTGTAGGAGCCAATAATTTATAGAATTTTGGACATTTTACCACTGAT
>CM053586.1:124727082-124738558 GCA_028646515.1 Pseudochirops corinnae
GAGAATAAAGTTGGCTAATACATATTAAGAATCGAGTCCACATAAGAAACAGTCTTTATCATTCTTTTAAATCTTTTATGTGGAATTATATGTGATTATCTTACTAATTAAACATATTTGGCTTGATTATGTGTTTATTTTTTTTAATTGATATTTTTTACATCTGAGGTGTGGCATTTGATAACTTGTTGGAAATGGTATATTGAATTTATTATTTTGTATATTAATATATTTTCATTGATCCAAGAATATCACTGTGTTCAGTTTCTAAAACCAAATAACTTTTCAAAAGGGGGCTAATTATTGTTAGTGTTATCTCTTGTCTCATTGTTCTGGTAAGTCAAATGTTCTCAACCATCACAGTGCTTTAACTTGAGGTTTTCAGAAAAGATGATCAGCAGTTTTATTGACTTAATAATAGAAGTACCACCTTGAATTTTTATAGTGTCTTCATTCATTCTGAAAGAAATGCTTTAACAACATTTTATTCACTAAAAATTAGTATCCTAATGCAAATGAATTGAGATTAGTGATTGTTACTAGCATATAAATCCTAGATTTGGCTATGGAAGGGCAAGGGTACTCCATGTGCGTGTATTTTTTTAAAAATATAAAGCCAGTGGTCTTTCTGTCTTTATAAAAATATATATGAAGTGATCCAACCATTTTGGAAAACAATCTAGATCTATGCTCAAAGAGTCATAAAACTCTATACACCCTTTGGCACAACAATATTACAATTAAGTCTATTTCTCAAGGTGATAAGGGAAGAAGGAAAAGAACTTATGTGCTCTAAAATGTTTATAGCAGCTCTCTTTGTGGTGGGCAAACAATTTGTAGTATATGATTTTGATGGAATACTATTGTGCTATAAAAATGATGTTCTTGATGATTTTAGGGGAAAAAAATGAAAAGAATTCCACGTAATGAGAAAGAGGGAAATGAGGAAAACCAAGAGAATTGTGTATATAATAGTAGCAATATTGTTTGAAGAATAACTAAATGATTAAGTTATTCTGAATATTATAAATATTCAAATCAACTACAAAGGACTTATTAAGGAAGATGTTATCCATCTCCAGAAAAAGAACTGATAAATAGAATTATACATAGTGTGATTTTACATACCTATGGATAGATATATCAATATCTATATAAATTTATGAATATATATAGATGTAATACGGGGCTTATGATGGTGGCTACTCTATAATGGTGGCTTCTCTAGTGTGGGCTGTGGAGGAAAGAAGGAGAGTGGGAGGAAGGCACTTCAGAACTTCAAATTTTACCAAAAAAACATTTTTTAGAAAGGTAAACAGTTCAACTTTATTGAATCCCTATTTATTTCTCTTTCATCTTTACCTTTTTGTGCTTCTCTTGAGCCTTTTATTTCAGTCAAATTTTCTATTCTGCTCTGGTCTTTTCACCAGGAGTGTTTAAAAGGCTTCCATTTTGTTAAATTACTAGTTTTTATCTTGCAAGATTACATCCAGTTTTTCTGAATAGGTTATTCTTGGTTTTAAATGTAGACTTTTTGCATTCAGTAATATTATATTCTAAGCCATCCACTCCTTTAATATGGTTGTTGCTAATTTTGTGTGATACCTATTATGGCTTCATAGCATTTCTTTTTTTTTTTTTTGTAGGGGGAAAGGCAGGGCAATTAATGTTAAGTGACTTGTCCAAGGTCACACAACTAGTAAGTGTTAAGTGTCTGAGGCTGGATTTGAATTCAGGTCCTCCTGACTCCAGTGTTGGTGTTCTATTAACTATGCCACCTAGCCACCCTGGCTTTATATAATTTTTATGTTTGTTTGTTTGTTTTAGCTCTGTGAAATATTTTCTCTTTGACTTAGGAGTCTTGGAATTTGACTGTAATATTCATGGGAGTTTACATTTTGGGATTTCTTTCAGGAGGCAATTGGTGTATTCTTTCGATTTCTATTTTACCATCTAGTTTTAGTTTTCCTTGATAATTTTTTGATAGACAATATCTAGTCTCTTTATTTGATCATGGATTTCAGATAGTTCTTCAATTTTTAAATTATCACCCATTGATTTATTTTCCAGGACAGTTTTTTAATAAGACATTTCATATTTTCGCCTGTTTTTTTTTTCATTCCATTGACCTTGTTTTATTGTTTCTTGATAGCTTATGGAGTCATTATCTTCCACTTGCTAAATTCTAATTTGTGTTTTTTTTCTTTTTTTAGAGGGTGGAAGGTAGGGCAATTGGAGGTAAGTTACTTGACCAAGGTCACACAGCTAGTTTTTTTGTGTTTTAAATGTCTGAGGTCAGATTTGAACTCAGGTACTCCTGACACCAGGGCTGGTGCTCTATTCATTGTGCCACCAGCCATGTCCTTAACATCATTCCCTTTCTTTTCTTTTTATTTACTTTTTGGAAGGGAGGAGGGCAGGGCAATTGGGGTTCAGTGACTTGCCCAAGGTCACATGGCTAGTGTGTGTGTGTGTGTGTGTGTGTGTGTGTGTGTGTTAAGGGTCTGAGGCTGGATTTGAACTCAGGGTCAGTGAGCCAACAGAAGGTCAGAAATCCAAGACAATTCAGCAGATCAAAAGAGAGATTTATGACAAAGGGGCTAAGACTGGCATGGAGCCCACGTGAATAAAACATCAACGATGGGACTAGGTGCTAGAGACAAAAGCATAAGAAGTTTTGGAAGCTCTCAAGTCAGAAATGGTATGAGGACCTATCACTTGACAAGAAAGATTACAGGGGAAGCCTCTTGTGAAAGAAAACATAGACAAAAAAAATCAAGGAAAATAAAGTTTTGTTTTTTTTTTTAAAGTATGCTTCAGTCTATATTTAGACACCATCAGTGTGTCTGGGGATGGAGAGCATTTTTCATCCTAAATCCTTTAGAGTTTTCAGGGATCACTGCATTGCTGAGAATAGCTAGGTCATTCACAGATAATCATCTTAAAATATTGCTGTTAGTTTGCATACAGTATATTTCACTTTACATCAGCCCATGTAAGTCTTTCCAGGTTTTTTCTGAGAGCATCTTGCTCATCATGTCATAAAGTACAATTGTATTCCATCATAATTACATATCACAATTTGTTCAGTCATTCCCCAATTGATGGGCATTCAGCTCAACTTCTAATTCTTTACCCCCAGAAAGGAGCTGCTATAAATATTTTTGTATATATAAGTCCATTTTCTTTTTTTTTTTTAATCTCTTTTGGGATACAGACATAGTACTGGTATTGTTAGGTCAAAGGGCATGTATTCACAGTTTTAAGGCCTTTTGGGGATAGTTACAAATTGTTCTATAGAATGGTTGAATTTGCTCACAAATCTACCAGCAATACATTAATGACCTATCTTCCAGATCAGTTGTTTTTCCAATGAGATATTTCACATTGTCTTCTATTTTTCATTATTTTGGCTTTGTTTTATTGCTTCTTGGTTTCTCATAAAATCATTAGCTTCCATTTGTTCCATTCTAATTTTTAAGCAATCATTTTCTTCAGTGAGTTTTTGGATCTCTTTTTCCATTTGGCCTATTTTTTTTAAGGTATTATTTTCTTCAGTATTTTTTTTGTCTCTTTCATCAAGATGATGACTCTTTTTCTATGATTTTGTTGCATCACTCTCATTTTTCCTTCCAATTTTTCCTCTCCCTCTCTTAATTGATTTTCAAAATCCTTTTGAGCTCTTCCTTGGCCTGAAAGCAATTCATATTTTTCTTAGATGCTTTGGATGTGGGAGCTTTGACTTTGCTATCCTCTTCTGAGTATGTATTTTGATCTTACTTGTCACCATATGACTTCCTATAGTCAGAACTGTCTTTTTTTTTCCTGTTGTTTGCTCATTTTCCAGCCCATTACTGGACTTTTAACTGTTTTTTAAATGAGGGCTCTGCTTCCAGGGTAGAGAGTAAACTGTTGCAAGTTTCAGGGGTTTTGTGCCCCTGGTTTCAGAGATACTTCTAGGGAGCTATAAGTTTTCAGTTCTTCCAAGGTAGTATGATATAAGTAGAGGTGTTTTCTACTCTCTTAGCTTGTGCTCTGGTTCATGAGTGACCACAAGTATTCTCTTTTCTGCCCTTGAACTGTGAGGAGTGTCCCTCCTCAGCTGATATTGCAAGTTCTGTGATGCTAGTGCTTCTCCTGGCCCTGGGACTGACACTCAGGACTAGGGCCCAGATCCAAGTGTGGACAAAGCAGCAGAGTCCTGCATCAGTGCTAGCAAAGAGACTCCTATAATCTCCTTCTGACCAGTTGTTTGACCTCCTTATTGTCTGTGGGCTGGGCGCCTCAGAAGTAACCACTGCTGCTGCTGATTCAGTCACTCCCAAGCCCTGCTCTTAGCCAGCTGGGACTATGTTGTGCTGGTGAGGCCTGTGCTGGACTGTACTCCACGCCTACCCTGGCACAGTATACTCTTCCTTCTGACTTTCTAAGTTTTTCTTGGTGTGTGTGGGTCAAGAGATTCAGAAACTGGCACAGATGTCAACAATTCAGTTGCCCTGAAGTCCTGCTCTGGTTCTGTTGGGGCCCAGGCTGTGTTTGCACAGCTTGTACTAGACTATACTCCTTTCTCAGCCTGATGCAACAACTTTCCTGCCACCCTTGTAAGTTGCCTTGAGCTGGAAATTTGTTTTACTCTGTCTTTTTATGAGTTCTGCCACTCTACATTTGTTTAGAGTCACTTTAGAGGTATTCCTAGGGTTCAGAAGGAGAGCTCAGGCAATTCCATGGGGCCTTTACTGTGCTATCTTGGCTCCATCCCTCTAATTATTTTTCATGGAATGATTTTCAATCATGATCATGGTCAAAGAAATTCATCACCCTGGTCAATCTGGTGTTGACCCTGGAGATTAAAAAGTAAAAAAGCCCGTTCCTGCAAGAACTGACGTTTTTAATAGACCTTCACGGACTCCTAAGACATCCATTGATGGAAATCAAGTGTTTATTAATTTAAATGGTGAAAAAAATTTAAATTTAATTTTCACTAGACTTTAACCAAAAGTCAAGATTTTCTTTAATTATAAATATGAACAATATCATTTTAGAAAGGGGTCTATAGGCTTCATTCGAATAATAAAGCAGTTCATCTCACACACAAATACATATACATACGCAATGTTCAAATACTCTGTGCCAGTGAGAGATACAACATATACACATAAAAGTATAAATGAAGCAGACATAAAATTAGGAACTCAGTAGCATTTGAGGTGAGATGGTGGGGAGAAGGGACCTCCTACATAGGGTAGGGATATAGGATAAAAGTAAATCTAGGATATATCCTAGTCAGGATATATATTTATCAAAAAATCAACTGTGATCTCATTGGTCACATTTTCCTTACTTAGAAGATTATGACAATAATTTAGAGCTGCAAAGGATGTGGAATCACATTAGAATGGGTATATAAACTATCAGTGAAGACTATAAGTCATCTCCATCTTTTAATCCTCTATAATTCTTATCAATTCCTTCCCACAGAGTCTCCATAGTCAATCTGTCCAATGTGTAGGGAGCTTACTTTTCATATTTTAGAGCTACTCTAAAGTACAGAGGGCATCCATATATGATCCCTTGATCGTTCTACACAACTAACCTTTATCTCCCTTTAAAATAAAGCATTTTTCTCTGTGATATCACTTGTCCAAGTGATCCAAGTGATAGTCTACTTCCAGAATATATTTGTTTAGATAAATTAATGTTAAGGTATTAAAATGTCACAGATAGACTTATAGATATTCCAAGATTTAAATTCATTTAAAATTTAAACACATGGTAATGGTGGCCATTGGGTGGGGAATAAGGAATCTTGAACACACTGAGTTCCTTAATATCACCAAATGGATGAAGTGTTCCATTGGTTTTCTAAAACCCAAAATTCTGTATGTAACACAAATAAGTATTCGGCTTTCGTTGATTATCAACAAGTGACTGAGCTACAATGCAGAATAGTAAACCTGAACTGTGATATCTGTTACCACCCTTGGGAAAATTATTTTGAGAGCTGGCAAAATGCTTGGTATATATTATATATAATTTGAAGGATTGTATAGTCTCTGGAAAGAATAAGATTTTATAGAGAAATTAGATTTGTCTGAACTCTTTATGAGTCATTTGAAAATTTTGTGATCATACAGGGAAGTTAAAAAAAAAGGGAGAGATATCTTGTAGCTGATAAAGATTAACTCAAATATTTGCCCAGGAACTAATGGATGATTTCAGTTACATGAACTAGATTTTTATATTCCTAGGGTAGAACCTGGGTGTGAGCAAAATGAGATGAGTTTTGATGTCACCAGGGGAAGTGTTGATTCAAGGCACAAGCAAATGAGTGATTCATGAGAAGCCCTCATATTGAAATAGGAATGTATAAAGTTAATGTGGGTTGGTGGGTCATGGTTTACACTGATATATTCATTCTGTATAGTTAAAATGTATATAACAATAGAATTGCAATTTTAGATAAACTTTATAGTATCTTTCTAGAACATTAGATTTGAAAAGGACCTTAGAAATTATGTAGTCCAACTCTACATTTTTATAAACGAGATTAATCCTAACAAACTCATATATTTATAACATTCTAATGGACTCAGAATATACTTTCATGTTTGATTTTTTGACTGATGCTTAATTCCATTATGGTGAGTAGTCTCTTAGCAGTTACCCATGGCTATCTCTCCAAGTCTCCTCATTCTGTAGATCAATAAATCAATTCTTAATCTATTGTGCACATAATTCCTCTGTAAAGGAGATAATCCTTTTGTAGTTTAAGTATCTTGAGGGCACTATCTGTTGTCACTCATTTTCCCTCTATGAAGAGTTCTTTCTTTTCTAGTCATACAAATTTCCAACATGTATTAGAGTTGAAATCTACTATTTTATTTCATTTTATAAGTTTATAGTTGTATGCTTATTTTTGCAGTGCTGTTATTCATCCTCTACAAATGACCTAGGCCATGACTCAACATAGAGGTGATTCTGCGTTCAAGTGCGAGTGAAACACAAGCTCTGGCAGGTGCTACCAAGCTGGAAAGGTTTCAAGTACGAGCCCAGGGAAGATCATATGTTTATTGTCAGAGGACCAGCTTAGCTAAATTCAGAAATTTTCTTTACTGAGTTGGATATAGGGTGATAAATCTTTTTGTATAAAGGAATGCTTAAAGACAGTCCTCTACATTATCAGTGTGCAAAGCGGGGTATGGGGGACCATTTGCATTCAAAATGTGAAACGAACAATCCCCACTTCGAAAAAATTATTGATCTTTGATTTATGGAAATACTATTATTCATTCATTTGGTATGAAGTCTGCTTTAAAGAACATGACACTTCTCCAATTAGAGCATTTTCCCCATGGGAACATTTAATCCTCTCTACATTGCTTTTTTTGAAATGGTTCCCAGGAATACATTAAGGTGAAAAGCAATACAACTTGGGAGAGTAGTGTTGCACATTGGAAAGAGACCTGGACGTAAAGTCAAGAGAAACTTTCATCCAAACCTCCAAAAATTTGTGTGGATTTCCCAACACACATTGTGATGGAGCTTTACTTTAAACGTTCCCCTGAGGGGAAAGGGATCCTAGCCTATCAAAGTGAAAGGCTCTCCCTAGGGTATCCCCATTTTCAACTGAGCTTTATGCTGGTCTATGACCTCTGTACTTCAGTGTCTTCACCTCTATAATGAGGATAATAATATCTTTTGCACTATATCACAAGGTTGTTGTAAAGGTTAAATTAGATCATATGTATAAAATACTTTATTGATCTTAAATTTAAAGAAATCAGTTATGCTCGATGAGAATCAAACTGATTTTTCTATGTAGGTTCTGATATTTGTTTCAATGATACTACTTTAAACAAACATTTATTAATTAGTATTACTAACATTAAGAAGGTGTTCTAAACTTGTTTCTAGCTCAAGATATCAGATCACCTGTTTCATAGTGCCTATGTTCACATAAACACTTGTAGTTTAGAATTCACTTTAAATTTAACCCTTTCCCAAGCAACACCTTTCCCAATTGTGTATGTGTTTTTGGCATAATATGCTAAAAGACCTATCTAAAATGGCTTGGCAAAGAAAATTATCTTTTCTATGTCATTTGTTCTTTTCTTTCATGCATGGTGAACTAATATTTTAAAATTTTTGTAACCCCAAAGAATCCAAAGATTATTTGCCTTGAAATGTGCTGAATGAGTGTTATATTTCCTAACTGTTCATTATCTTAGTTCCAGCACTTTATATTTTTCTCCATGGACCATTATTCATTACTAGGTATGTCCTTGTTTATACGATATAAATCCCCTGGAATTTGTTAGCATTGTCCTTTCCTGTTTGCTTAAATTGTATGATCTATGTGAGGATTAAAGATGGGGTATTTAAGCTCAACTTGCACAGAAGATTAATTAAGGAGGTGATCATTCACTTTATAAAAAGAATCTTCTCTTTACAAAAAAGATTCATAAAAGGATTCCTTTAAATATAAAGTTCCTTTATTTATTTAAAATATTACTTGTTTTGAAAGAATCCTACACAATTTTCCAGGAACACAACTGCTGCTTTAAGCCAGAAATGCAAATATTGAGCAAAGAAAGGCACTAGTAATATCTGGCAAAGCGTAAGTATCTCAGGTGCCCAGTCTCACTTCTGGGTTTTTAAGGGTTAGAATTGGATGACTTTTTGAGGAAATTTTTACTTTTATGTTTTAAATTAAAAAGGTAGTATTCTTGAGAGAATTGGGAATTGGCCTCCCAGCCATGATGACCTAGCTCCAGGTCCCACCTCAAACACATACTGGCTATGTGAGCTTGAATAAATCAATTAATCTCTGTGTTTTAGGAAACTCAGTAAGATTATAAATTTCAAAAAAAGGTGCCAGTCTTCAATGGTAGAGGGTTTTCTTATGTGATATTTCTCTATATCAAGTAAAGCATAGGTCCAGTTCCTATTTTAAATAAAGTATTTTTAAAAAATTATACTTTTCAATAAGACCTTATTATATCTACAAGCACAAACTTCAAATCAGCATGATGTCAGGTTAGTCAAACTGCTTGTCTATTACAGTCTTCCTACTCCACCTCTTTCCCCCAAAAACATCAGTTTCCCTTTCCAATAAATTAATTGACCAAGTCTTTTTGTAGTTGTTATGAAGAAGTATAAGTAGGTGGGATTTCTAGCGAAATCCTTTCTAGGTTTGTTGTCCAAAAAGAATTACTGGGCTCAGCTGTCTTTGGCAGAGCTATAAAAGTTTATTATTACACAAGGGCAAAAGGAGTGGGGTAAGGAGACCTGCTAGAAAAAGCTCACAAGGTGCAAGGGGCGGGGGAGAGGGGTTCAGAGAAAGCCTGCAAAGTGTGACATTCTTCAGTGGGCAGGTAGCCTGCAAAGTTCTAGGGTCCAGAGATGCAGTTTTTAAAGATACAAAACTCAGTCATAGGTTCATTAGGCTAACTAGGTGTACAAAGGTGGAGTTAGGAGGGACCTAGGAGTGACTAATGCTTAAAGGAACAAGCACCCTTCACATCAACTGCTCATGTGCTTTGCCCATAATTCACTGGGGAAACTGCAGGATGCTAGGAGTGGGAGGTGTGGTTTTTGCCTTGAAATGTCATAAAGTCAACCAGCGGCCAGATTTGAGGTCAAATTCCTTTGAGAAATACCTCATCCAGTTTGCAAATGGATGAGTCTTGTTTTGGCCGGCTACTAGAATAAAAGCAGGTAGTGCCTTTAAAAGATTCTTATCATAGCTATAGAGTTAATGGTTTCAGAGGAAATACCTCTAGGCTGGGGGCAAGAAAGAGACAGAATTAAACATATTTCACAAACTGATGGTACATACACAAGACCGAAGTTACAACAATGTAACAAAATTATAAAATCACCCCAAAATATTCAGAGGCACCTTGTCAGTTTTTGCCAAAATATTTAATTATAATTCAATTGACCTCCCATACTTTAGCTTGACACTTTAGAAGCATGTGTTTTCTACCTATATTCCTCAAGGTTTAAGAACCAACATTTTATTTCCAAACTCTTGGTGTAGTGTGATTTTCTTGGCTGCTCAATGTCTTTCTTTTTTCTTAGCTTGCAATATGTGGTAAGTCTCCTGAATGAAGAGATTTAAGGTTGGGAGCTTTGAGGAGCTTAGCATGGTAAGCAGTTGGCTGTTTCCTCTTGTCTTATTGATTTATTTATCTCTGCACATAAACTATTGTGGGCTTTGTACGGTGTTGAGTTAGGATAGTAATGACAAAACCTAAAATTGAAAATAGGCTTTTCTTGAAATAATAAAATAATGTGGTCACATAGTATGCTCTAAAAAAGAATAATTGTCAGTTAAGTGAAAATAAGCGACATATAACAGAGCTTAAGTAAGTATAGGGAGAAAAATGCAGACTAATTGTTTGACTATAGCACAAAAGGAACTAACCCAAGGCCACAACATCTGTTGCTGAAATTGAAATAAAAATCATCTGGGCCATATGCAAGTTTTCAACAAAGACAAGTTCAGGCATTTTTCCCAAGAATGAGGACTGATATTGTCTATTTCTTTCTTTTCCCTTTCTAGTCTTCCCCCAAACAAACTCCTTGTATATTGTTGGGGAAACTTTTGTTCTAAAGACATTTCTGTCTTCTATGAAAAAATTCAATCCAGATTTTATAGTCTTTAGTTTAAAATATTCAGTCTCAATAATTTCTAGAGACTTAGCTTAAAATTAACAAAAAGTCATAAGAACACAAATTTAGAACTGGGACTGACTTCTGAGCCTAAAGTCCAGCATCTTCATTTTAGAGTTGAGGAAACTGAAGGTTAACCATTTCAGGTGACCAAAATAGAGAAGTCAAAGACACAGTGGCTTGAAAGTCTATTGTTAATTATAAGTTGGTGGAAGCAATGATTATATACCATTTATCAATAATAGCAGAGATTTTCTGTCCATATATATATATATATATATATATATATATATATGTAAAATCTCATTTCTTCCTCAGAATAATTCTCCAATGTTGGTACTTTAGTAACTGTTATCCCCACTTCTTAAATGAGGGAACTGAGGATCAGGCTTCTTTAAACACTGCTAACAAGTATAATTGACTTTGGAAAATACAATGAAAAGAGAAATGGAGATTAGAAACTGAGTCAAATGAAAATCTTCTATAGACTTGCCATTGTTTGAAAGACAATGAAGGAGGGGGGCGGAGCCAAGATGGTGGCGTAGCAGCAGCAATATATCGCAGCTCTCACATAGCCACCCCAAAATACCCATGGAATAGGACTCTGGACCAACCTAGAACTTCAAAACGCACACAAAGATACTTCCCACTAAAGTCAGCTCGGCTACAAGGAACCATATCAGCACTGCCAACCGAAACCAGCCTGGCCTGAAGCCACGGCTGTGCCCCGGGGGCGGCCGGGTGGGAGGTACAGAGAAAGCTCTCAAAAGGTCTCAGGTGAGCAGGTTAGCACCAACTG
>CM053586.1:124739058-124752975 GCA_028646515.1 Pseudochirops corinnae
ATGCTTATTTTATTCCATAAATAAAAAATAAAAAATTAATAAATTAGGTGAATTAAAATTAAAAAAATTAATAGGTGAATAGGCTATTATTTTGTGCTAGGTACTACAAGACATGCAAGTGGCACAGTTGTTATCTTCAAATATAATATATATAATCCTATAATCTAGGAAGGAAGGTAAGACATGTTTCTAAATACAATACAAAATAAAGTGCCAAAGTACAATGAAGAAAGGAGAATAGAATCATCTCAGATTTCTCATATCAGGGAAGACTTCCTGGAAGGTAGGACTTGAATGAAGGATTTTAGGACTTTACTGATGACATCCTAAGAACAGCAATAAGGTATGATATGAGCCAGTATTATTTCCACAGGCAGTAAAATATTGGTTGTGTTCAGAAAGAGAAAAGTGAGAAAGGATTGGCAACAGCATAGGACACTGATGTGGGATAGTGTTAAAAAGGTAGATCATGTAGTACTTTGTAGTTTTTCTGATTAGTCCTCCCAAGGCTAGGAGCAAGGGAGTCAAAGCATATTCTTAGATCCAAGCCTATGTACTTGGGGTACATAGATGAGGCCGACTGTGACCAGTATCCACCAGCTTCTGATCAATCACCTAACTCAGGACTCATGTTTGTCTTACTCATTCACACAAATAAGCCAATCCTCTTAGGTTTATTTTTTTTTTTCCTATCTCTCAGAGACAATGCTGGGCATGGTGATCCACTGGATTGAAAGAGAACTAGGTTTCTATAAATACCACCAAATGACTTTCATTGCTTTCTTGGAGTTGTGTGGTCATTCCCAGGTGAGAGTGGTTGGCATCCAAAAACACAGTAGCTGCATGGAGTCCTGCAGCTATTTCCAGATAGAAGTGCCTCTTTTGGAGTTGTATGAGATTCCAGTGATGATTGTAGAAGCTGTAGCCCACTGTTACCCAATAGTGGGAGGTTTTAAATTAAAAAGTATGAAGTTTCAATTTTCTTCATTGAGCAATGGAAAACCATGGCAGATCTTTAAGCAGATAGGGATGTGATCAGAGCTGTGTATTTGGCAGAAAATGCTGTGTTTGTGTGTGTGTGTCTGTGTGTGTGTGTGTCTGTGTGTGTGTGTGTGTGTGTGAAAGAAACAGAGACTAATTACGAGCCTGTTAAATCCAACTGGGTGACAATGAAGAACTTAATTGAGATCTTAGCAATGGAAGAGGAAGAAATGAGTGACAAACTTATTTGAAGTTAAAATTAAAAGAATGGCAAAGCTGGTTCGATATGGTGAGACAGGGAAAGAGAAGAGTTAAAATGGTTGTCATGTACTTTGAAATGAAGTGTGAAATGCATAATTCCAGTTGAATAATATCAAGGAAAATTAGAAATGTGCCAAGATCAACTAAGCAATCATGAAATATATATTTGAGTGTCTAGGTTGTACAACGCACTGTTTTTAGTATTATGTCATAACATATGTATGTCATTGGTGTAGCTTAAAGAATATTAGAATTGGGAGATGAGGTAAAATCCAAGTTCACCCACTTTTTATTTATCTGACTGGACAAGATGGTTAAGTTCTCTGATCCTGAGTTTACTCATCTTTGGAATGAAGATAATAATATTTATAATACGTACCTCACATAGTTTTTCAAATAATCACAAATGGAAGGGATTAAGCATTTGTATAACACCAACTATATACAAGACTCTCTGCTAAGTGATTTTTACATATATTGCATGTGATCCTTATAACAGCCCTATTAGATAGGTGCTAGTATTATTATAAATTTACAGCTGAAGAAATGGAGACAAACAGTAGTGAAATGACTTGTCCAAGGTCACACAGCTAGTAAATGTTTGAGGTTGAATTTGGACTCAGGACTTTCTGATTTCAGGCCCAGTACTCTATACACTATGCCACAAGTTGCCTCTATTAACTCCAATATATATGACCTTTAAATTATCATTATTTCCTTTGATCTTCAAAACACTGCCATGAGACAGACACTTTTAAGGAATTAGGTGGAAATGTATTATGTGCATAGTCTCAGACCTGGAATTAAGAAAATCTGTAATGGTAATGGAATTTGAAGATCTTTCCTGCCCCTTAATGGGCCTCACTTGGAGCTCAACAAGAGAAGCTTCCTTTGAGGAGGTTTGTTTTTCAGGAAAGTCCACACCTTTTGTTACTTTGTAATTAGGCAGTGAGTCACAAAGGTTGTGATGTCCTCTGAACCTGACAAAGGCTATATAAACTCTGAGGTGAGGTTTTACTTTGGGGCTCACTTATGGAAAGAGTTGTGTGATTTGACCAGATGAGACTCTGGGTAATCATTGAGCCCTCCTACTCTCATCCCCCCAATCTCCTGCTTTGAAAACCCAGATGCTGGTGCTTCTCTCTCTGGTAACTAACTATATATGTATGTAATGGTCAGACAGCTAGAAACAGCTTGTTTATTGGTCTGTTGAATTGTGTTCTTTTCTCGGTCTGTATTTTTTGTCTGCTTGTAATTTCTGTTTGTATTTTCTCTGAAGTTCAGGGTGCTGATTTTTTCCACTGAACTAAGTAAATGATATATATGTTTGATTAAAGTAAAATTGTTAGCCCTTTTTGAGTTGTTTTCCTTCAGAAAAGGAGATCAGAGAACCAGTACTAGCAGCCATCCTGGGTATTCTAGGGTGTTTACTGCTACAAGACCTCAGTTCAAATCCTACTTCAAATACTTATTAGTTGATTGACCCTGGATAAATCACTTAAATGCTTTTGGCCTCCATTTCTTGACC
The DNA here is from genome assembly GCA_028646515.1 of Pseudochirops corinnae. Classification (NCBI taxonomy): domain Eukaryota; kingdom Metazoa; phylum Chordata; class Mammalia; order Diprotodontia; family Pseudocheiridae; genus Pseudochirops; species Pseudochirops corinnae. The sequence goes on from CM053586.1 coordinate 124,741,829, forward strand.
TATGAAATGCAGATAATAATAGCGCCTACCTCACAAAGCCGTTGTAATAATCAAATGAGATAATATCACTTTGCAAACTCAAAGTGCTATATAAACACTAGTTAATATTATTGTTGAGATTATCATTCCCATTTTACAGTTAGCTCAGAGAATCCAAGTGACTAGCCCATGACAATATATTTAATTGATATAAGAGGTGATGTTTGTATTAAGGTCTTCTTGATTCCAGAGGTACAGCTGTCTCTTCAGTATAAAATAACAACTGATTATCTTTTTCTTTTCCTTCTCTTCATTTCCACCGCCCTTGTCCCCTTCTCGCCTCTTTCCTTCCTCTTTCTCTTCATATATAGATAGATGCATATTATTGTAACTGATACTTTTTTGAAGTTTGCTTATAAGGGATTGTCTCTATAATAACTAAGTTTTCATCATCACTGACATATATATAAAAAGATTTGTACATTTTTGTTGTTATTAAGTTGTTACAGTCATATCCAACTCTTTGTGATCCCATTTGGGGTTTTCTTGGCAAAGATACTGGAGCAGTTTGCCGTTTCCTTTTCCAGCTCATTTTACAGACGAGGAAACCAAGGCAAACAAGGTAAAGTGACTTGCCAAGGGTCACACAGCTAGTGTCTGATGCCAGATTTGAATTTATGAAGGTGACTTTTCCTGGCTGCTGACCTAACACTTTATCCACTGTGCCACCCAACATTTGTATATAAATGTGCACATATAAACTCACAGAAAGCATACATTTAAACTTTCAAGTGTTTGGCACAGATAAGAATTGGGACTATAGATGTAATTTCATTAATATAGAGAAGTGCTAGGTGAGAAAACTATATTATACCAATGTAGATACACACCTTTTCTACAACTTAGAATCTTAGTGTGCTGCTTAGATCACTGAGAAGATAAATGACTTTTCCAGATTCACAAAGCCAGGATACATCAAAAGTAGGATTTGAATCCAGATCCCTTTAGTCTAGATTGAAGGCAGATTTCTTGTCAGTAGCCACATTGTATATACAAATGCATAGGTTATATTTATATCTATATCCATCTTTCCTTAATTACTATAAACAAAAAATAATAGTTACTGAAAAGTTATTTATTTTGAACATAACATCCTTCCTGACTCTGCAGTGGCATAGCTAGTTCAAAATAAATACATCCTATCATGTGTTATACATGAAGAATTTTGAGAAACACTGTATAAAAATGGTTACTGTGGGGATCAAATGAGATAATGTGTGTAAAGGTGGTTTGAAAGGCATAAAGCACCATCCAAATGTAAGAGATTATTACATAAAAAATGAAAGGTGTATTGCATTGCAAGCCTCTCAGATGTTTGTAATATGATGTTGCTTTCTGATCCTTTCAATAGGTGTAATAAAGCCCCAATCATACAAATTCTATGGAGTTAGAGCCTTGCTTTAGGTATTGACTTCAGCTGTTAATGTGCCAGGATGAATCAGAGTTTTGGGGATTATGTATGTAAGCAACTTCCTTTCCCTCTACTTCTTTCCCCACCTTGAAAGAAAGAAAGAAAAGAGAAAGGAAAAAGAAAGTGGAAGGAAAGAAGAAAGAAAAAAGGAAGGAAAATGGAGGGAGGGAAGAAAGGAATGAGAGAAAGTAGGAAGGAAGGAGGGAAGGAATGAAAGAAGGAAAAAGGGAAGGAAGAAGGAAAAGAAGAATTCCTGCCCTGAAGGAACTTACATTATACTAGGAAAATAAACCAAGTATATACCAAGTATAGTGGCGTTGAATTTTAATGTAGGGTTGAATTCTCAAGTCAGCATGTATGGAAAAAAATCATTTAGTCAAAGATTACCCTTGAAAATGTGTTAGATGATCTATACAGTACATCAAGTACAATCTATTTAAAGAATTGTAGCTGGAAAAGTTTGAGGATCTCATCAAAAGAAGGAAGTCTATTTTAGAAAGCAGATGGAGCTGAGGTGGTTGAAAACCTGAATGAAAATTTTATTCCTAGTTAAAATTTTGAGCAGGAAAGGTGGGGGAACAAAGACCTATTCAAAAAGAAAAGGAAAACAGGTAAATAATTAGAGAGAAAGAAAATCTGATTACTCTCGAAAGGGCTTCACACATAAATATGCTTCTATTATAGTGTGATCAAACTACCATGTAACTTTTTTTTTCAGGCATTATTCTGAGGCAGATTTGAAGATATTAAGTTAAAGGGAAGATGACTGTGGTTACCATGTAGAAGAGATTCTAAAATTACAGTGAGAGGATGCTCACTCTCTGGGAGATGCCTGGGATCTATCTGAGATGGGCCAAGAGAATGGATTCTTGTATCCTATTTCAGGCCTTCTCCATGCCATATGATTATTGAGTGGGATGGGAAAGACTCCCAGAACTATTTACTTTTCACCCTATTATCTGTTTTTGTCTCTCTTCTCTCTCTTCATCCTCACTCTTCTCTTTCTCTCAGTAGTGTAGGTTGTTATATAGAATACATTAAATGGCTAATGAGCTGCTGGGAGAGAGAACTATTCTACTACTTCATAGGGTCAATCCTTTCATTGGCATATTTTAGATACTGGCAAGATGCTCAATCAGCAGAAATGGCAGACGGGATTAGTCTTCAGGTAGATATTGGGTTCTGGGAGTCAGACATGCCGATGTCATGGCTCTAAGCTCTTACTCTTTGAACCCACGAATAGATTGGTCCATTCTCCAGAAAGCAGCTGGTTCCATCTACCCTCAAGGTTATAAATGCAACCCTGAGGGTATGAGAGTATCTTAAAGTATTGTTAATTAGTTCTTTTGTTCCCTTTGATATCTATCACCCGTTTATATCTCCTCATTTAATCAATGAGCATAACTAAGCTTTCACAAAGATATACATACTGAAAAGATATAGGAACAACCACCTGAACTAGGAAAACATTCTCTTCTATCACCTCAGTCCCTGGATAGAGTGGTCAGAAGCTTAGAGAGGTGGTTACTTTATCCCCACCTGTTTTACTTCTGGCTGTAGCCTATCAGTGGATGAATTGTTCCCTTCCTTTCAGGATATGGATCTTGGCTGCCAGATTGAGTCACTTCTGGGCTGGTTCAAGCTAGTTCATTCTCAGACCTGTCTCTTCATCAGGTTTGACTAATGTAGTGACCAACAGATTCTTATATGGACTCAAGTTGTTAGAATTCTGATGACTCTTCTGACTTGTTGTCATAGAGCCTCAACTTGTTCTGTTCTACTTCTGATATTATTTATGTAAAGTTAAGAAAAGAATACATGCAATAGAGATAGATACAGTTAGAATCATATATTATACTTAGCCATATAGAGACTAGGTAAGGGGGTAAAGTACATAGCATAGCATTGCTCCTTCTGCTTCAGTTGCTTCCCTAAATGGAGAAGTCTATCAGTTCTGGGTAAACCCACACACCCACACCCACACACTCATACCCCCCCCCCACACCCACACCCACACACTCATACCCCCCCACACCCCCTTTTTTTTTCCTCTTTAAACCTTTCGTATGCAATTCAGTTCTAGCTCAGCAATCAGGTAAATGGTGTTTTGTTAACATGTAATAAGTCAGCAGTTTGAGGATACATGCCTGTGCCCTGAATCAGAGAGGGTAAGAGACTCTTCATCACACATTTCTAGAAGCAGACTCAAAAAGCCTCCATGTAGGTTGACAGACCATAGCACATACTATGCATATTTTAAGGACGGGCCTTGATTGTCCAGTCCCTTCCTCCCCCCATTACATCAAAATCAAATAATATATTTAAAAAATGTTGTTTAAAATTACATTCATTTCCAAATTTCCAAACATATCCCCTTCTTAGAAAGAAACTCTTGTAACAAAGAAAACAAAAAAATAGAGAAAAAAGATAAAGAAAAAAGTTTGGCAAAAGGCAAGTAATATATCAACTGACTATGATAGTACATGCCATTGTGCACACCCACACTTCTCCATCTCTGCAGACAGTGAAGGGTGATCTATTTTCTCCTCTCCCTTTTGAGGCTCTGATTGAGTAATAACATTTATTATAATGATATATATTTTTTAAGACATGGGGGTGGTGTTTGCAGGTAGTAAAATAAAAGTATATTACTTAAAATGGATAAAAATGAGTGTGGCATTCAGTTTCAGGTTTTTTTTTTTCCCATTTACATTGTTTTAGTCATATATATTATTTTTTTTCCACTATCTTTAGTACATTGGTTAAAATAATTCTTCCCATGCTTCTCTGCATTTTTCTTTCATTTTCATAATTTCTTACAGTGCAGTGATATTAGAAATACAATAGAGATAGGGACTAGACCTATGATTTCACCTTTATAGGGAATTCTCTGGTATAGAAATTCCCACTTTTACCATTTATCTTCATGTGTTTGTATCTGCATTTGTGTAGTGTGTATGGATAGCAGTATACACACATGGTATATACATATACACGTATGTAGTATACATGTAGTTATACATCACTGGTATAACTGTATGTATACATGTATATACACCCATGTTCATGCACATATGTAAATGCACATTTATATGGCACCTTCCATTTTTACTACAGATAGGAAGAGGAGCTAGATCAGTGATTTTGCTGGCATAAGAATTCTTGGGGCAGCTAGGTGGCACAGAACATAGGGTTCTGGACTTGAGCTCAGTAAGACCTAAGTTCAAATCCTCTCTGAGACTTCTTAGCTGTATGATCCAGGAAAGTCATTCAACTTTTTTCAACCTCAGTTTCCTCATCTGTAAAATGGGAATAATAAGCACACTGACCTTTCAGGTTTGCTGTGATGGTCAAAAGAGATAACGCATATAAAGTGCTTTGTAAAACTTAAGGCTCTATATGAATGCTAGTTATGAAGATGATATTGTGAAGAAATTCCATCTGTAAATGTGTGTCAGCTCTTTCTCTGCAATTTATAGTCTCAAGAAATTTCTTAAAGGACACTGAGAGTTTAACTGACTTTCTCAGAGCGACATAGCTAGGATATATTAGAAGTAGAGTTTGAACCCCAAGTCTTTTTGACTCTGAGGCAGGGTCTCCATAAATTATACCACATTGTCTCTGTCAGTATTAGAAATAAAATAACTTAAATGTCTATCTGCATCAAATTCTCTAAAGGGATCTTAAAGCTAACACCTAGGGCAGAATGTTTCCTACTGTAGAAACTTTTAGAGAATAAGTGAAGGATCTGGATCCCTCATTACACAGCAGCTCAATGAATGGAATTTCCCAAGCAGTGCTTTCAGGAATGAAGGAAATGAAGGAAAAAGTTCAATGCAAATCACCTGAACCTCATTTTAACTGGAATATTGGGTGAGTGCCTGCAGTGTGAGCCAGCAATGCAGAAGCCAGTTTGTCTTCTCATTGGCATCTTGAAAGATAGAAGAAAGAGGTCAGAAAGCATACTTAGAGTATTATAATATCCTTGCAAAAGGATTCTCAGAACAATAAACATTTTTCTCATTGCTATATAAAGAAGAAAGAACATAGAGAAGGGCAAAGAAACAGGCTGAATGTTTTACAGGCATGGTGGGGGTCCCCAAGAGGAGGAATGGGAACATTGCTCCAGTTATGATGATAGATTGCATAAAATGTAAATAAGATCTTGAGGTGGGAAGTTGAATCTGGCTGTTGGCAACTGTATTTCTGATCTTTGCATGTAGTTGCAAATCACTAAGGGCTTATTTTCATTCTATTCTTTTCCAAGTCCTGAAAGCACAAAGGCAAAAAAAGAAAGGTAAAACAGAAGAAATGAATAATATTTGGGAAAAGATAGAGCCTTGTCTACCACTTTCCTCCCTCCCTCCCAAAAGGAATATAATTCAAAGATTGGCTCAAATGATTCTAATTTTCCTTGATTTCTACCTCTCCTCTGTTCATTAATTTGTACTAGCCTCTCACTTTGGAGATGACTAAAGCATTTATTAGGTACTTACTATGTGCTGACCATTGTGATAAGCACTAGTAATGAACATTGTAAATATAAGCTAGGAAAATTCCTTTCCATCAAAGAGCTTACAGAACATAGGGTTCTAGACTTGAGCTCGGTAAGAACTAAGTTCAAATCCTCTCTGAGACTTATTAGCTATATGATCCAGGAAAGTCATTTAACTTTTTTCAACCTCAGTTTCCTCATCTGTAAAATGGGAATAATAATCACACTGACCTTTCAGGTTTGCTGTGATGGTCAAAAGAGATAACACATATAAAGTGCTTTGTAAAACTTAAGGCTCTCTATATGAATGCTAGTTATGAAGATGATATTGTGAAGAAATTCCTTCTGTAAATGTGTGTGAAGGCAACACATTAAAGGAAGGGAAATATAGCACTGGACATGGCATGGAGATAGCCAGGAGCTGAGGTGGAGGCTTGGATCAAAACAAGATTAGGCAAAAGTTTAACAGTCACATGCTGGAGTGGTACTGGGTGGGGACAGAGTCCATGGTTCTGGCAAGGAGGAAGTGAATATGATGTCCAATAAAGAGAAAGTGAGGAGTAGAAATGGTCATGGAGTGAATAATCAGGTTGAATCTCCTGATACACTGCACATACCTCACCCATTTATTTTTCATTTTTTTATGTCCTTTCTTTTATCTTGTTAACAATGTACCAGTGTCATATTCCATGGAGAATCAAATAAGGGAGGTGTATTTCTACGTTTCTTCTCTGTGGCCAACTTCACTCATTGTATTTACATAGAATTCAGGGTTGTTTTGTTTTTTTTTGTTGTTGTTCTTTTCATCTTCATTATTAGTCATTGTGTCTATTCTTCCTGGTTCTATTTATTTTACTTTGCATCAATTCATACAAGTCCTCTAATGTTTCCATTATATTGATAAAACATAATTTCTTTAGCCATTCCCCAATCAATGGGCAATCAGTTGTGTTTCTAATTCTTTATTGCTATGAAAAAAATGTTGCATTCATGTTCATGTATATTTTTCTATTCATGAACTCTAAAATTTTCTTATCTGATCACAGTTGTTGTTATTCAAATCTTCCCTCTGTCTTAAAATCTTAAATTACGTTCTTTCATCTCTCAGCTTCCAGTTACTGTACCTCTTAGTTCTTTTCCCAGTCATCAACCTTGCATTAGACTCACTCTCTTGCTTTCCTCATCTTGATGCCTTAATGAACCACTTCAACCTCTTTTTCAAGAAAAAAGAAAACTTTCCTCTTATAATATTGCTGATCTCTTTCTGCCAAGACTAATCCTTGAATCACTCCTACCATCCTCAATGCTATTTTCTTAACATCTCCCATATATGCCTCATTCTCTCCCCAATACTGCCACCACACTGGAAAAAGCCCTCATCACCTCACAGCTGAATATTCCAATAGCATTCTGGTTGATCGCCATGTCTCAAATGTTTTCCCACTCCAATCCATCCTTCACTTAGCTGTCAAATTAATCTTACAGATCTGACCATGTCACCTCTCCCTTTTCCCCCCCTCCTCATTCAATAAAGTCCAATGACTCCCCATTACCTCCAGGATCTAATATAAAATCTTGTCCTGTTCAGGTTTCAAAGTCCTCTCTATCCCTCTTATCTTTGCATTATAATATAACTTAACTCTACCCATCCCCTGTCCTCATATTATTTGTGATCCACTGATACTGGCATCCTTGCTGCTCTTCATTCAGGATAATCCATCTCATTTTTCACTTGGCTATCTCCCATGCCTGGGATGTTCTCCCTCCCTGGCCTCCTTTATATCCCAGATAAAATTACATCTTATACAAGAAGCCATTCCTATTGGCCCTGAATGCTACCCCATCTGTTCAAAACCACATCTCTGAGCCCCCATCCTCTGAATTTCTTCCTGGCCAACCCAGATGACACATGAGTTCAAAGTAAAAAGTCATTTTATGAAACAGAATAACAAGGTAAAAATGGGTTAAGTCATTTGGCAAGCTTTCCTAGCACCCATACCCAGATGGTTGCCACCTCCCACGCTTCTAAGGGAGACTGCATTCAATCCCCAAGCATCCTAAACACAGCAGGAACATGACACAGTCCATTTAAACTCACAGCAGGGTGTTAAGAGAGTCTTGTCTTCAAGCAGTTTCAGCTTATCTACTTTCTTCTGAGGCTCAAAGTAGCAGCTAGTGAACATTTTCCTCTTGGGAACTTTAGTTATAGGATGCCTTCATCATTTCTGCCCCCGCACCATGCAAACCTGGTGAATATAGGACTATATTCACACTCTCACCTTGGAATAGAAGTGGCTGCTCTATTTCCTCTCATTTTCCTCTCTGTCATTCTTGTCTCATTGCCTATGTTAATAGTTCTCCAATTCCTCAGTAAAAAAAAAAAAATCTTTTCTTTTTTAAACTGGGCAGACTGAGAGTACCCTTAAAAATCAGTGGTTGATTTAAGTAACAATGAATATGCCGTGGAGTTCACACAAGGTTTTTTAGCATCTGTAGTTCACAGAGGATGTATCCCAAGAGGTAATAGCCTTATAGCCCAAAACACTTTGGGAATATGGACACTAAATCTGAACACATTCTATTATATGCTTACTCCCTAACCTGCTAAATTATAAGCACCTAAAATGCAGGATATGATTTTATACTTTTTAAAAAATTCCCCACAATGCCTAGCACAGTGACTAACAGTAGCCGATATCTTCAAGCAATTTGATGATTAATTCAATTGAGATATTTATGTGGTGCTATTATATATGTAAAACATTGTATCTTACCTCATTAAATGTAATTTATTCATATAATCAGGGAGGCCCAGAGTTAACTCATTTCTTTTCTTGGAAGCAGTAAGAATAACTAAATTCTTTATATGTCTTATATTCCTTCCTGTATATTACAATGGTATGTGTACTCTCTGGGGAAAGTGTCCATTAGTCTGTTTTTGGAATTCTGCTTTGCAAATTGGGCATAACAATTCTTACATGGTACTTCCTGGGGACATAGATTTTTCAAAGAGTATTTATTGTGTAAACTTGTGCATGAAGCCTAGTACAGGGATGGTATAATAATAACAACAAGAACAATAATAATTTATATAGCTCTTTAGCGTTTTTCAAAGCATTTTTGCTCAACGGATATTGAATCATTGAAATATTGATTGATTTATGTTGTATTAGTTTTTGCACATGAGCCTATATTTATGAGATGCTTTTCTCTAACTGTTTTTTAAGTCATTTCTTTTTCTTATAGCTATCTTTTATAAAGCAAGGCTCTCATCCAAATTCTTTTCCCATATTCTGATAATTGCCTGTGTCTTTGCAAAGCATGGTCTCTTATTACTATTAAGAGATACTTCTAAAGCCTTACTGTGGTCTGCAGGCTATTAAGAAGCAGTTTTAGAAAAATGACTAGCCATTTATTTGAATAAGTATGGTTTTACTTAGTATAAAATTACAAGAACCATCAATCCTTTGCTAATGGTATAAACTGATCAGTGGCTCGGGTCAGGAAAGGTTTCCCTCCATTTGTTGTCTTTCACAAACATATACAGTACATCATTAAGGTTTTACATTCTCCCCTGAAATCTTTAGAGTTGGCCACTGGCAGAGACAAATGAGAAGGAGTTTTTTTTTTTTTTCCTGGAATAGCAGACAGAATGGTTTATCATTAATGGATGAATATTTTATTTGTATATAGTCCAAGCATAAATCATTAATTCATCTGTTATGAAGTTGCAGCATTCACTGGATAATGCTCTTAAAACAAATGAATATTGAATCCTTCTGTAAACCAGTGACATGCCATTCAATGCATTCAAATGCCTTGCAATTGGACGCACTGGATTGCAAATGATCTCTCTCAAAACTGCTTTGAATACTTCAATGGGAAAAGGAACTGGGACGTTAAATACCACCAACAAAAGTGGTTATTGACACTGTAAAACTGTTTTTATGGGTCACCTATTCACCAAACAGATCTTCCTCATTCCCTCTTTCCCTTCCTTCCTTTCTTCCTTCTTCTGTTTTTGCTCCCCCCTGAATTTCTCAGAGTCCTGAACTAGCACACTTCCATTAAAATACATGCAATAAATAGTCCCAGTAAGCCTATGTATTGTAACACTCTGGTAAAGTGGCATGTTAAAGCTTTGCTATAATATGGTCCTTAGGAACCATGCTATAGGATTTCCTTGTAGGTGAACCATATTGTACAAGATAGATAAACCCCTAGTCCTCTTCTCAAAGTCTAATAGTAAAAAAGGAATTATAAAAGAGGAAACAAAAGGAAGTTAAAATTACAGTTCTGGTGATGAACAAAGATAAACAATATTGCACAGAAAATTTCAAATTTGGTTTGAATTTATGAAAAAAAGGTTTTGCAGTAAATCTAGAAATGACAAAACATGTTAGATATGGCCTCTAACTGTAAAACTTGTAAATCTAAAACAATCTGAAAGCTGACCTGCTTGTTTTTCTTCTTTCTTTCCTGTGGTTAGAAATAAAAAGTGGAAATGACTTGAATCTCATTTAAAATGAATACCAGGGGATCATAATTTCCATGAATAACCTAGTGACCATCAGCTAATGGATAAAGACTTTTAAAATGAATCATTCACTACTTTCCATGTTTTGTCTATCAAATATTTGAAAATGTTCATAAAAAGGCTATATTTTCCCAGGTAGGAAATATAAAATAATAAAAAGTATACCATCACATTAATATATAAGGCTGGAAAATAAAGATGATAACAATATACTTAAAAATATTGTAATAGTACCCTTTGTATCTCTTACTTGAGACAGTAACTGAACTGAATATGCTTAAATAATAAAAATGGTGATAAAGTAACAGGCCTGATTACCTCCTGGTTCATAGCTCCAAATTTGTATTTCTTATATGCCTAAAACTCTTCCAGATAAATCAGAAAAAAACAAAAAAACAAAACCAAAAAAATCTTTCAGTTTCTAACCATGTTTTTTTCTTTAACCTAAGAAAAGGGTTCTGTTTCCACCAAAATGACCCTTGCCATTGTACCCTACTTTCTCCTCCCAGTCACCCTCTCAAGTTAGGTGAAGGCAAGCAGCAGTTATCTTTGTCATTTTTCATGAATGTCTACTAATATTTAACGAAAAGGATAGATGAGAATCAGGTTTTTTCCTAGGCGTGCTTCTTGTTTTCTCTCAAGAGGCTTCTTTTTTTTTTTTTTTT
>CM053586.1:124753075-124764440 GCA_028646515.1 Pseudochirops corinnae
CAGAAAGATTGTGGGAGGATTTAGAGGAGGAGTTTGGGAAGGGTCTTGAGGAGGAGTCTAAGGAGGATCTTTGATGGAACTGAGGTGAGACTCCAGTAATGGGATTAAAGGTGGGAAATAGCAGAAGGCTACCTGGAGATGACAGACAAGGGAGGGCTAGGCTAGTTTTAGGGTAACAGATTTGGGTATATGTATTTTGATAGGATCAAGGGTGGGAAGTAGCTGGACAATGGAGGGCTAGGGTAGGTTAAGAGTAACAGAGATTTGTGCCTAGCTGTAATGAAAGGCTTATGACCTTTAGGCAAATGCTCATCAAGTGGGAAGATTCAATCAGATTTCAAGGGGTTTCTCAGAGCATGAACCCCATCAGATAGGGTGCTGGGCCTGGAGTCAGGAAAACTCATCTTCCTGAGATCAATTCTGACTTCAGACACTTATTAGCTATGTGACTCTTGGCAAGTCATTTAATTCTGTTTGCCTTAGTTTCTTCATTTTTAAAATGAACTGGAGAAGGAAATGGCAAAGTACTCTGATATCTCTGCCAAGAAAACCCCAAATAGATTCATGGAGTCAGACACAACTGAAATGATGGAACAGTGAATATTTACTCACAGATGCCAAAATAACCTTTTTATGGCTCAGATCTGCCCATGTCACTTCCCTGTTCAAAAACTTTCAATTGTCCACTATTGCCTCTACCATAAAATGCAAAATCCTAAGTCTTATAATTAAGTCACTATAAAATCTGGTTTTAACTTCATTTTCGAGCCTTCTTTTCACATGATTTCCTTTCATACAGTTTATGTTCCAGCAAAACTGGATATTCATTGTTCCTGGAATTCAGTGTGCCAGCTCTAGTCTCTTTGCATTTGCACAGGCCACTTTCACAAGTCTATACCCTACACCTTCAGTTTCTTTGAGGGCCTAACTTAAGTCTAACCTTGTCATTGAAGTCTTCCGTTATTCCCTCTCTTAAAAGCAAGTTTTAACTTCTCAAATATTTCTAGAACATCTTGTCAATTCTGTTCTTTTCCTCCATTAGTAGTATTTTAGATCAGGTGCATGATGGTCCTCAAACCAAAGTTCCAGATGAGAGAAATGATTATTAAATAATCAATTGTTAACAAAAATGGGGAGATCGAGGATTTTTTTCACCTTCCTGTTTCCTTATTCTCTACTAAATCAAATCAGCTTTTGAAGATTAGGGCTGATAATGAGATTAAGAGGAAAAAGAATCTAATCTAGGTGAATTCAGTCCATTGTGTTCTACTCAGGCTTTGGAGGGGGTAGGTCCTTTTTCTAGATTGCCCAAGGCTGGGGGTAGTCTGGGAGAGTGACATAATTCAAGTCACATTATCCTAACCTTTCTTTAGATCCACTTTTCATTATAATAGCCATTCTCTCATTAATTGTTAACCTACCAGAGTTGATTGCTGCCTATAGGAAACACCCATTCTCCCAAAGGTATATAAGCATAAAGAGACCTCCAGGAGGGGCCTTTGGTTTATGGGAGACAGCCAAATGACCATCATTTTATTAAATTTTTCCTAGCTATAATTAAAAAATTGATTAATTACCCAGAAATTATATTTTGGAAACTTTTTTTATAAGTCACACAGTTGTGGAATGATTCAATCAATGAGGCTAACAATAACAACTACAACAACCCCTTTACTAAATACTAAAAGACAGCAATTAAATTATGTAAATATTCAGCAAGGATATACATTTATAGCTCTCCAGGTGTTTGTTCATATGGAAACACAACAGCCTTCTTAGGGAAGTAGCAGTTCATCAAATCTGAAGAGCTATCATCCTTTCTTGATACCATTTAGCAAAGATTTCCTCTAAGCAAGTTTTTATGTTTTTAGGTTTTCATGACTAAAAAGCTACATGCGGGTGTTGCTCAGCAACACTATGCAGCCTAATAAACCCCTCAGGCCAGAGGCCTGGATAGAACCCACAACACCTAAGAAAGTCCCTTTCCTATTTTATTGTCTTAGGCAGGTGTGTCTTCCTTTACTCACTAAAATGTAAACTCCTTGAGAGTGGAGACTGTTCCATTTTTGTCTTTGTGTTCTCAGTACTCATCAGTGTTTTGCACATAGTGGGCATCTGATGAATATTTACTGAATTGTATTAATTCATTTTGGGCTAAGGAACTGAAATATCACCTTGACTTTTGGGATTCTCAGAGGCATTTTTATATTTAATATCTACTCATAAGTCAATCTTGAGTAACATCAATTAAATTATTATGCAATATGTTTGTCTATATAAACACTTAAATGTCAATCAATAAAAAGCTAATATTCAAGCAGTCTTTTAAAACTTTAAAAAATACAGCATGTCTTTTAAACCTTTATCTAAATGAGACAGTTTTATTGACAGTTCTCACTAATATGGATTTCTGTTATTTCCACAGGTCCCTTTAAGAAGAACTACTCATTGACATAAATTCTGCAATAAAAAATGACACAGTCTTCTCAGGATTACATCTCTTTGTCAGTTCTCTTCAGGCCACTCTAGTCACAATAACTAAGGAGGAACCACAGAGATTTTTCCATGACTGACAACCAGAAGTCATTATATGTTACTACTTATCATGCCTTTATCCAGACATCCTCATGTTTCAAAATTCTCTGCCTGCACTGTGCTAATCAGTCTCATTTGTAGTGGTCCTAGTGACCATTTCCCCTCCCTACCTGAAAGGGATGAAAATTCAACAGGATTTTCCCAAAGTGTCAGATTTCCTATTTATGGCTCTGCATACATCATGTCCTTATTCAGAGAGTTAGAGACGGAGAAGGATTTTTCTCACTTATCTATTCTCTGGACAGAGGGTAGTAACATATGCAGTCATGTTCAAGGACAAACTGACTCTCGTTTTTACCACACTAAACAAACAAACAACCCAACAACAACAACAAAGGAGTCCCAATGGTGATCTAAAAAATGTATATAAAGAACTTCATCTTCTTTGGACATTCACTAACTCTGTTATCACTGACAACTCACCCTCTCAGGGCCCCAGGGAACTCTGTAAGACTTCAAGCTGTAGACTACTTAATGATCTGCACCTGCAGAAGGATGCATCATCCCTGTATTGATGGTATCACAGATCTACTCTCTCTCCCCAGAAAAAATTATCCACTAAGCTAGTTAACTAAATAACTGGTTAGCTAAATAATAATAGTTCACATTTATTGAACATTTTAAGGTTTATAAAACTTTCTTAATAACAACCCTGTAGAAAGTTTAATGATAATTATCCCCATTTTACAAATGAGGAAACTGAGGTACTAAGAGGTTAATTGAATAGTCTGTGATCATATTGCTAGTAAGTGTCTGAGGTAGAATTAAAATCTGGATGTTACGATTCAAATTTAATTCCCTTTCCCAATTTTCGTTTGCTTTTTTCTTTTTTATTTCCTTTGTTATTTTCTCTTTGTTTTCTTTTTGGAAACTAGATGAAAAGTGATCTGGTTGTAGTTAGTCACCCAAAGCTTCATATAGGAAGTTACTAGAGACATTGATGTTTATGGCTTTCTAAATAGAAAAGTTTATTAGTTCCATTCTTTTTGTAGTTCTGATGTGATAAGAACATCTCATTTCATAGAAAGATGCTTTCTTTCAGTCAAATTTTCCCAATTTGTCATGCAAGGAGCTGTCAAAAGAAAAATGCATTAAAAATATTTTCTTATTTTTGACAAAGTATTAAGAACATTTGTTTTTAATTTTTGAAGGAGACATTCCTTTAGGGTAAAATTAGTTTAAATGAGTGTAACTAATCAAAAGGGCAATAGGCAATTGGGAATTTTATTTGAACTTTTTTGACCTTCCCTTCATATTAGTCAGCTTTCACTTTCATGATATTTTTTTTTTTTTGACTGAGCCAAACTATACACCAAGAGAAAGGCTACTTTCTCATTTTCGGCTTAAGAATCAAATACAGAAGCTTAATTTATTTCTCCTGATCCTGCCTTGTCTCTCTCACCTGTGTCTCCCTTCACTCTTCTTTCTGAGTATGTACAATATATTTTGACAACAATCTATATCCATTGTAAAAATGTCAAACAGTTCAACCCCAGGTACCTGGGAAGAAAGGGTCATTATATACCAAAGAGACAGGATTTCTTTTGCTGTTTTATTTGGGGGCTGCTGTTAGAAGAGTTGGAGAAACTAGGTCTGAAGGACTGTCAGGTGGCATTTACAATTGCAGGGAGTGGTGACAAAAAGGTTAAGAAAGGAGGAAAAGCTACAAACTTGATAGAAGCCCCAAATCCCCTCATGGCCAAAAATAGAGCTGCATCAAGATGTGCTAAAGTGAGTGAAATATGGATGAGAAAGGCACTCCTGCAGAAAGACTCTACTTTGGCTTGGATTCCATTGTAAATGAAAGAGACCAAACTGAACTTCACCTCTATCCCTGTCCCCAAATGGGAAACCTGGTATTCCTTACTCATATAGGGGCTTTATTAGGTATAAGCTAATCATGTTGTAAGCCTTGGAGAAGAAAGTATATGTATTTGTTAGAATTATCAATGGTTTTATTTCTTTATTGTGAGAAAATGTTGCATTCTTGGGAGATGTGTACTTCTTCCATAAGGTATGATCTATAACATGATAAAATGTCCTTTCTGCATGTTAGGAATTTCAAGATGTAATTTATTGAGGAAAGACGACTTGCCAATACACCTCATCCTCAACGGTATGTTTTTCAAATTGTGGGTGTAGTTGAATGGATGCCTTTTCTCACAAGTCCAAAGACTGATATGGTGTTTTTGTAGGGGAAATGGGAAATCCAGCCAAAGCTTCAAAATTGCTGCTTTTTATATTAAGCCATCTCAGTTCCCCAACACAGGTCCAAATGGCATGAGGGAGCAAAAATGTTCATATCACATAATCCAGATTTCTCAACTTTAACTTTCCCTTAATTTTCCATGGGGAAGAAAACTAGAATAATGATTAAAATGATTTTTAAATTCCACTCATTTTGTGTGGTGACTTTAAAAAAGAGAAAGAAATGAGATGTAAACTGTATAACTGCATTGCTTCTTTTGCACACTGCATTTCAGACACTGTAGTTACTAGAATAAGTGCTGAGCTTGCATTTTCTTGAATAAGTAATGAAAAATGTGGAGTTAAAAAGCCTTGCAACTGACTATTAAGAAAATGAAGGTGATGTGGTTCTACCTCAAAAATGTCTTTGTTTTTGTTGATTAATGAACAATGGTACTTTTCTCTTATGAGCTGAGCCATGTATTTTTCATGGGTCTCTGTTCCATTTAGACCTTATCAGACAAAGGTGGAATCATATATACACAGAAAAAAAAAAGCCGTATGTTTATGTTAGGAATGCAAGGTCAGATAAGCTCATTATAATGGTAATGCATTCTTTTCCCTCCTGTTTCCCCATCCTCTCTCCTTCCCTCCTTTTCTTCTGCCTTTGAAAAGTTCCTAAAGAAATGAAGGGAAAACAAACAAACAAACAGTATAGCAGTAAATATGTTTTGTGCACTAGACTGGCTAAGTAAAATGTGCAGTTAACGGAAGGTTATATGTGAGTTTTTAATATAGTTGCAGTTGTAAATTGTGAATTTCCTGTTAAAATTAAGTCAAGACGAGAATTTCTTTCTATTCTAGAAGAGAACTTGAAAAGCTAAGAGCAATGTCTGATTCTTTCAGTATCCAGTTAACTTCCTGAATTTGTGAAGCATGAGAATAGTGTGTCTGTGCTCATTCTTAGCTTTATTTATGCAACATCATGATATTATTCAATTATATTTAAATATCTCCACATATTGTATGTTTTGATAATTTGAAAGATTCTCTATCATCCTTAAGTTAGGTTACATCATTGGTAATATTATTGTGATCTCAGATGTCTGATCATGTCTAAGGACGTATCTCTGATTCATCTTTTTTTTTTTTCCTCTAGAATTTCCTTCTTAGGAAGATATATATGGTTGGAAGGATAGTCTCATCAATAAGTTCATGAATCCTCTGGAATATTTGAATATGTATTATATATCTGAGGGACCTTTAAAGCCTCAGGTAAAAATTATATTCATCTTCTTTCATTCTCCTTTCCCTCAATTGTAAAGCAACACTGAAGCAAAATATTAGGAACTGGTGGTAGTCCTTCACTAGGTCTTTTTTTTGGTAAACAGTCTCCCATTTTTTTCTTTGTTTTTGATATAAGTATTTCATTTAAATAGGTCAATTTGGATTTGCTTCACTCTCATACCAAATCTTTTTTATTCTTTCTTCTCATTTGGTATTGGTTTGATCTATGTTCTATCTGGCTGATAATCCTATTATATACAAAGATTTGATTCAACAGATTTTTTCCTATACAAATTTCTAATAATTTTCAGTCTATTAGAATATACTCAGTTTCATTGTGTGTGTGTGTGTGTGTGTGTGTGTGTGTGTGTGTGATATTCAATACTCCTTATATCTTATGCCTCCCAACTCTCATATTGAAGAAAGTATGAGTCATCTTACCATTTAGCTGCAACTTTTCCTTCTGGTCTCACTTCTCTGTATCTCCAATACTTAGCAAACACCAGGCATATCATAGTTTAATAAATGTTGTTTGATTGATTAAAAAATTTGATCTCTTCCATTATGCATAATGAAGAGTCTGTGATATTAATAGGGGTTAAGTGGCATGTCCAAAGGCCCACAATGAATTTGTGGCAAACCACCACAGGCCTAAAACCCTAGAGTCTTGAGAGCTAGGTCACTGCTTTTTTCCATTAAATTAAACTATTTCATAAATACTCACATTTCTACTTATGAAATTACTTTAGCCTTCAATATTTCATATTCTCTTTCTATTTCTGACTAGATTAAACATTCTTCAGTATGATTAATATTGAGTATCAGACTAAAATAGTGTAACCAGCTCACCTATTCCTTTGTTCGTGACTTTCCTTTTTCAAGTTTTCTTATAAAATCTGCAGGCTTTCCATTATTTCAATACTAAGGTCCATGTAACAACAATATTTTTTATTAGTGCTAGAAAAGTCCTGAGGAATAATCTATTCCAAACCTTAAACAATTCAGGAATTCAGTTTAAAGTATACCCCACAAAACTAATAATTCAGGGTCTATTTAGAGACTTATACAGCAAGCAACACAACTATCTCTCAAGAGAACCATTTTACTTTTGTACAACTCACCTTATTAGGCAGTTTTCCTTAAGTTACACCAGAATCTAATTCTGAGGAAACGAGGTAGTGGAATAGACACAGTTCTGTACTTGGAGTCAGCAAGACCTCCGTCTGAATCCTGGCTCAGACCTTTACTAGCTATGTGACCCTGGACATATTACTTAGCCCTTAGAATGAGAAAGCATCGAGAACATTTTTTTTTATTTGTAAAAAAGTATAATAATGACCCTTCCCTTTCAATGTCGCTGTGAGAATCAAATGAGATCATATTTGTAAAGTGCCTTGCAAATCTTGAAGTGCTATATCAATGCTATTATTACAATTATCTCTCATTTTTTGTAGCTCCCAACCATCACAGATTCTAGTTCTGACTTCTAGGGTCAAGTGGAACAAGTTTAATCTTTCTTACGTGATGGTACTTGAGATACTTTAAGATTGCTAGCCTCCTCCCTTTTCTCCAACACATGTAAAATATAACAAATATTGTCCAGGCTATTGCATCTCCCATTCCTTGAACTTCTCATATAACAGGGTTTCACTTCCCTTCATCGCCTTGGTCATTATTCTCTGGGTATGATGCAATTTGACAATGTTCGACCTGAAATGTGATACCCAGAAATAAATACAAGGTTCTAGATGTATTCTGAGAAGGGCAGCTTACAGTAGGACTATGATTTCCACCTATATCCTATGCTCCTATTA
Organism: Pseudochirops corinnae; assembly: GCA_028646515.1. Classification (NCBI taxonomy): domain Eukaryota; kingdom Metazoa; phylum Chordata; class Mammalia; order Diprotodontia; family Pseudocheiridae; genus Pseudochirops; species Pseudochirops corinnae. Next base: position 124,760,959 of record CM053586.1, read on the forward strand.
ATGTGGGCCCAAACTATATGAACATTTAGGCTATTATATCTCACTTCTGACATATTAGATTTATAGTCCAACAGATTCCCCAAATCTTTTTCATATGAACCACTTCCTACTGCTGCTTCCTCCATCTTGTCTTGTATAACAGTTATCCCTTTTGAACCCAACAATAGGCTTGAGTATGTTTTTTTTTTTTAATCCAGATTTGTGATTTCATCGACATAGGGAGCTTCTGGTATCTCTACTCTCTTTAATGATGAAGATCAATAACTCCTCTGTGACTTATAGTCTTGCCTGGATCACTGAAATATGACCTGCTCTTGGTCACATACCTTTTTTTTTTTCCGGAGGCAGGACTCAGAGGTTACTCTAGAGTTGGTCTTTTATCTACTATAACATAATGTTTTATATGTCATCATTAAATTTCAACTTATCAGCTTTATTCTTCCATTCTAGCCCCATAAAAACTTTTTCAATACCAATTCTGTCATTCCACATTTTAGTTCCCCTTTCCTACACTGAATCTTCTGCAGATGAGGGAGTCCTAACATTTATGTCTTCATCTAAGCAACAGATAATAATAAAATGTTTCATGGAAGAGACCCAGAACCTATCTCTTGAACATGGAGAAGGGCATTAGCACAGAGAATAGGAAATGCCCAGAACCAACATAATAGTGGTGGTGAATTCCTGAGATAAGATCATGAAGGTGAATGTCATCATCATAAAGTCTTTAAATAGGAATGTTCGATTAATTCTGCTCGTCTCCCTTTGATGCTTATCTTCATAACAACCACTTTTAAATCCCATATCTTATGCCATTGGGAAGACCAAAAAAAAAATCTTTCCAACTGACCTACATACAGAAAAATGGTTTTTTTTCTTTTTCTTTTAAATTAAAGAAGTGAGAAAACTGGTTTGTCTAGCAGTAGTTGTAACAATTCCTCTGCCTGATGGGTCTCTTTACTCTGTCTCATCAGTTTTATATAATCAGATTTACTGATATCTGGTAGTTAATGGCAAAAAATCATTGTCTGACCTACTAATTCCTGCCACAGTAAGATTTCTGTAAGCACCTAATTGTGCATTGTAGATGAATTTGAAGGAAGGGGAAAGTAAAACACTGTCTGTTCTCTTCAATCCTTCCATTATTCCACATCTGGCCAGTATTAGACTGAGAAATGAATGAGCAGTAAACAGTTTTTGAGAGGAAGTTGCAATCAGGCAGTGGTAAGGAGCTTGGTAGAGAAGGAACACCAAGAGCTTTGTAATGTGTTGGAAGGGGAGTGAAGAGAGTGGTGTGGAAAGTATTCAAAGAGGTACTTGGGGGAAAGTCTCTCAACTGGGGAGTAGCTCCCAGAGTGCATGTGGATAAGGCACACATGGAAAATTGACACCGCTATTACTTTGGAGCCAAAATGATGAACTACAAGTAGGGAGCAATTTTTCTTCTGTGAATCTTTTTTTCATAGTCAGCCTTGGATAGTTGGAATAAAATTCTCACAGATATCATAGATACCTAGCAATTTCTAAACCATTTAAAGGTTTTTTTCAGTACATAACTGAACGTCACTTTTATTTCTGGAAACATTGAAGCATATTGATGGTCTTTTGGCTATGCATGCTGGCTGCTCGGTCTGACGTTTACATGAATAATGTCTAAACCACTGTGGCAAGATTGGATGGGACCCAAAGTTTTGGTGGATTTTATTTGCTATGGCTGCTGAATATAGTATTGCAAGTTGTTATTCAGAATCATGTAGATTGTCTGCAGTGAATGAACCACCTAAAAATGACATTTCTAATGGTAATTTAAACCTAGAACTCGTTCCTCTAACTTCTCTCAGTACCGTGTGCATTTCTTTTTAAAGACACTTATTTAGACAACAATAATGCATAAGATCAGAAGATTTAGCACTAGAAGGGACTTTAAGGACCATCTAATTTAGTCCCCTACTTTTGCAGAGGAAGACTTTGAGTCCCAGATTTCTCAAGACTTGTTCAACATTACTGAAAGTTGTTGAAAGGCAGATCTGGAATTTGAACCCAGGTCTTTTGATTCTAAATCCTTAATGGCAGAAACTATATCTTATTAATTTATATCTCTTCTACCAAATCCCAGCCCTTAGAAAAGGCCTTACATATAAGAAATAGGTGATCAAATACTTGTTCAATTAAGTGAGATAGGTTATTTATTCATTTCCCTTTTTCTTTTATGTGCTATCATTCCTTCAAAATAAAGAGGCAACATGGTATAGTTGATAAAGTTTTGGAGTCAGAAAGACCTGGATTTAAATCTCATTGGTGAAACTTAGTATTTATGTCAAAATGGCCAAATTATTTCACCTCTCTGTGCCTCAGTTTCCTCTTCTAAAATATAAGATTGGATTTAATGACTTTTGAGATTATTTGCAATTGTAAATCTAAGGATACCTAGATAAGATCTGAAGACTTATTCCACTTATCTCATCCCTTTGACAGTTCCATTTTATGGGGGTTGAACACCTATGTTCTATAATTTCCTTGAAACTGCTCGCAAATTTTTTCCTCAAAGACATATTTGTTGAATAGAAAGTCATTTCCCAAGGGCAGAGCTAAGATGGCAGAAAGGAAGCAGTAACTTTTCAAAGCTTCTCCAAGAATTCTGTTGCTAAATGCTAAAAAGTGAATTTGAACGGATTTTAGAGTGACAGAACCCACTGGGTGATGGAGCATGGCAGAGCTCAAGAAAGTGCCTACTCAGATCTGGGCAGGGGGAACACGGAGCACACAGGGGCTGCACCTATGTGGATCTGAAAGCAGACTACAGCCAAGTGAGAAGGAGCCCCAGCCAGCCAGCAGACTCACCCACCCAAAGGGCAATTTGCAGCTGTCTCACCACAGGTCAGAGGATTGTTGGAGCTGGGTAAGAGAAAATGCAGGGCCCGCAGCAGGGACAGCAGCTTCTCCTGGGGCAAACAGTCTGCAGCCTGGATGTTTAAAAATTACATACCCGAACTTCCAGAAGTCAAGATGGAGGAATAAAACCTAGTTGCTCTGATTCCCCCCTCCCTGACCCAGAAAACTCAGAGATAAATGCCCCACCCAGAGTAAAATCCTAAATTAGTGGAAACAACCTCAGGCTTGGGAGTCACTGAGGAAGGGGGAAGTGAGGCAGTATGGAGTCTAAGCCCAGGAGGATGGACCAAGCAGGCACTAACAACACAAGCCCAGGTGTGCCTTAGCACAACCTGGGGAATCAGCAGACTGCAGCCCTGCCCTGTCGCTAGCCTCCAAACTACTGAGCCTGCATGAGCTGTAGGCCAGAGACACAGAGGTGGAAACCTGAAGTAGCCAGACCACCCCTCCCCCATGGGTTACTCTGTGAGCCTCAGGGTAGCTCAGGGGAAACACTGAGAGTCCTGGCCTTGGCCTCAGTCTAGATACTCAGAGGCTGCAGCTCACGAAGTGAACAACCAAACCCCTAACACCCAGCCTGAGAAGTTCAA
>CM053586.1:124764940-124788302 GCA_028646515.1 Pseudochirops corinnae
CTGCCGTGCTCTGCTCTCAGGTCCGTGCTGGTGCCACTCCTGTGTGCTCCTTTCCCCGTGCCCCGACCTGATTAGGCACTTCTCTGGGCTGGGAATCTGTCACTCTGTTTCTCACAATGGGTTCTGTCACTCTTAAACCTGCTCAAATTTACTTTTTAGTTCCCAAGGACGAAATTCTTGGGGAGCTTGTTCAAGTCACTGCTTACTCTCCACCATCTTAGCTCCGCCCCCTCTGTCTCCTTTTTAAACCAACATTAAAACATTCACTGGCTTACCTCCACTGATATAAAATCAATATGTAAATTCAAAAGCCAAACTTGCAAAAGTGACCATTAATTATACCATAAAAGTTGGAAACAAAAATTACTTTTCCTAATTTATATTTACTTTTTCCTTCCTTAAACCAAGCAAATAAGAAAAAGAATTTCCTTGCCTTATGCTTTTCTTCTATTTTTCTTCAAACCAAGGACATTTACAATATCTTATTTTCAAAGAATTGTGAGCTAAAAAAGATTGAAGTTTCATAAAGTATGAACATTATACATCCCACAATTTTCCAAAGTGCTTTTTCCCAGAGCATTTTATGTTTTAAGTTCTCAAAAAGAACCCCCAAAACTAATCATTTGGTGAAACATTCTCAATTTAAATGTAATCATCTAACTTGAAAATTGAATTTACTGACAAGTGGACTGAGATCATTCTAGTCATGATTTATATAATACTTTAGGAGCACAAAGCTGAACTTTTAGTCAACTCTGGAATATCACCACCAATAGAGATGTTCAATGTCTCAGATTATAGAAAACCATACAGTTCACCTTTCTGGGTAGGAGATGTGGTCACACAGTAGGTTTCCATATTACTCAGTTGAGTTACCATCAAGGGTCTATATTTTTCCTGATTTAAATTTTACTGATGAACAGAAAGCAGCTATAAGACAGAGACCATAAATCCTCATGAACAAAAATCTGTGATTTTATGGCTCTTTCTCTTCCAAAACTGGGTATATATCATTAGAACTTGACTTAAAATTATTTAATTTAATATAGGAATAGTATCTTCTAATAGAAAAACTGCAGAGATTTAAAGTCTGTTTTCAAAGAATAAATATCTAATGTATAATGGATATACAAATAATCCATTGTGACACATCAGCTTGTTGTGATTTATATCTTTAAAATTATTGACATAAAATCAAAATTCCAATGGAATTTCAAGAGTGAAACACTAATCTATACCTTTTTAATAGTTCATACTACAGTTAGGTGGTAATTTTTCCCAATCCTCTCTAACTGTAGACTGTTTGATATTTTAAGTAAAGTGAGGTAACCCAATGACAAAGGATACTATAGGGAAAAAAAAATTCTATATTTAGAACAATGACCTTTCTACCCCCTTAGGATGCTGCTGTACCAGCTGTGAGCATCATGCATGAACTTTCATCCTTTACAATGTTAAAGACTCTATATGCATGTAATGTCCACAGCAAGGATTTTCTTGTGTTTTTCATAAAAGAATTAAACTTTGCAGAAGAGTGAAAGAAAAAGTTGCTCTTAAAAAAAATAAGACATCAGAGCATAGGTAAAACCTGCAGGGATTCAACTGTACTTGAAAGCCTACTTTTAAGTATTCTTGATCTAAATGATCTAAGGGGATTTTGAGAATTAATGAATACTAGGTTTCAGACTAGGTCAAAAACAGATCTTCTATATCCTCTTACCCCCAAAAGTTATTAATTTTAGAACTCTATTCATATTTCACTGTTTGGAGTTTATTCAATTTGATATTAGCATTTCAATAATAATAACAATAATAACTCCATTTAAACAGAAAAAGAGTGTCATGAAAATTAGCTTATTTTAATCTAATTAAAAGAATGTGAGCATTCATCTTTTTCAAAAGATTTTTATATTTCATTTCTGTGTTATAAGAATTTCAGATAAAAATGTAAGTTTCCCATTTCATTTTAACTAACCAAAATGGAAAATGGAAATAGAAAGCAACTATCAAAGTCACCCATTTTCTTGTCAAATCCCATCTGTTTGGGAGAATAGTCAGTGCAGGAGAGGAATAATCAGATTGATTACTGCCTTCCATGAGCTTATAATCAGATTGGGGAGAAAAGACTGAAAAAGTAAGGACTGACCAACAATTTAATGAAACAAACAAACAAACAAATATATGTATATGTATATATCACAATGAATCTAGAAACAAAAGGTGCTATGAATTTAGTAGGTATATCATTATTTAAATGAAAAACATAAGTACATACTTCTTCCATTTCAATCAACCCAAAAATATTTATTGAGTACCTACCATGTGCCAGACACTATACTAGTCACTGGCAATGCAAAGACAACAATGAAACAATTCACGATCACAAAGGGTGATACACACACACACACACACACACACACACACACATCAGTCTGTGCATGCATGCATCAGGAAATAACTCATCTAAAAGGTGATGTTTAAGTTTGATCTTGAAGAAACTAGAGGCAGTGTCATTGCAAAGGTGAAAACAGAGTCCATTTTGGTAGTCCTCTGTGTCCAACCTTGAACAGTGTTTACATAAAACATGACACTTCTAAACAAATATTATTTTAAAAAAAAACTAAAGAAAAGGTCATCTTTAAAGGGTTAGGGGCACATTTTGTTCCTATACCCACTTTGTGGATGGTTAGTGAATATTAAGCAAAAACCATTTCTTGGCATAATACCAGAAGAGATAAATGCTAGAGGATATAGTTCAAGGAACAATCCTGATATGGCTCTAGGGAATAGACTAGATAAGTTGTGGATTTTTCCATCTCTCATTTCTATATTGTTACGATTTATTCCAGATGTATTAACATAGCATTTTTCTAGTTCAGATTCCTTATACTCAAGGCTAACATACTTCTACTGATAGAAACAGAAAAATTCCTTACAAATGACAAAAAATTTATTTCACTTATTTTCTTAAAAGAGAAATACTCTAAATATGCCTAAAGGCAATTGAACGGAAGTTACAATAACCAACTGCAAATACCAACAGGTTCTAATGGGATCCTAAATTATGAAGATCTATTTTGTCATTTCCAATTTAATTCACAGTTTACCACAATGACTGCACTTTTTTTTATTCCCTAACATAGGGTATGAATGAAATATGGTAGTTTTTAATCAAAGATGAATGCTCATGAAGGGTGAAAGGAAAAATATATGAAATACTTGTAATAAAGAACTCAATATCTATGCTGTAAGTATAGCAATAAAACCATGCTTTGCATGAATGGTGTTTTCTGTGATCATGACTAGCTGGTTTTCAAATGGGGAACAGACAACATTCTACATTAGCTTTATACAATTTGATTTGCTAAAATTGACTTTTGTAAGCTGTGGCCTGAAAATGTTTAATACAAATGAAATTATGAGACAAACCTATGTTATATGAAATATAATTTGCAGTATCGATGGAACATTTGCCCCATTTTTACATTCAAGCTTTAATCAAATATAAAATTCAGAGAATAATATGCTAGATTTACCGAAGAGATTTAAAATAGCATGTGATATCCAACAGAGAAAACATCATTCCAAAATGGATAAATCAGGGAACATTTTAAGAAGTAGATGACATGGGTCTTTAAGTTTCGATAAGATTTTAGTCGGCAGAAATCAGGTGGTGGAGAGAAAAAAGAGAAAGGAAGAAAGAGCATATCAGGTACTGATAATGGCTTGGGCAAAGGTACTAATGCAGGAAAGTAAGAAATGTATGGAGAGGAGGCTGGGTAGCAGAGGAAATAACACACCAGCTAAAACATAGATTACATAAAGGGAAAATAGTAAAATACTAATAATGTTAATACATGAAAGTTAAGATTACCTTAGATTATGAATCACCTTGAATATTGGTCTAGGACATTTCAATTTTATTCAGCAAGGAATAGATAGTAATTGATCTTTTTCATTAGTGGCCATATAAATACTACTGCTGTCTAAGAAGAAGATTAAATAGGATAAAAAAGATAGAAATAAGAGGCCATTGAGAAAAGTTGAATTAAATTTGCTTTTCTTTTTTTCTTAAATTATTAATACCATCATAATATTTCTAAATCTATTCCTTTCCCCTTGCCTACCCAAGTCATAACCTGTAATAAATATTTTAAAACAAACAGAAAAAAAAACAGTGCTAGAAAACTATTGACACATAAACCACATATAACAGTTAATCTAACATCTAACAGTAATACAATTATTACACACCAATAGACTCTCACCTTTGTAATAACAGAAGTTAGATCTATTTTTTCAACTCTTCCCCAGAGCCAAGCTTGAAGTATTCTCTTTCAATTTATTGTTATTTCAGTTTTCACTATTGTAATCATTGTGTCTATCATTTTCCTAGTTCATTCCATTGCTAGTTTATATGTCTTCCTATATTTCTCTGAATTCTTCAGATTCACTATTTCTGGTTGCATAATAATATTCCATTTCATTTAGCCATTGCATACAAGAGGAAAATTAAAACTGTAGATTATGGATTGCCTTGAATACTGCTCTAAAGAATTTCAATTGTATTCATAAAGGAAGAGTTATATTTCTTGAGTCATTCTTCAATCAATGGACGTCTACTTTGCCTCCAATTCTTGCTACTATGAAAACTGCTGATACAAGTTTTGTTTTGTTTTCCCATGAAAGGAAACCATATTTTGTTTTTCATTGTTTTGTTTTGTTTTATTCTCTTCTTCTATTCCCATGGGGTATAACTAGCAATGTATTAAAAGTTATTAGTCATTCTCTTCTCTGTAGCATAATTATAAAATGCTCTGTAGAACAGTCAGACCAATCTGCAGTTCCACCAATAGTGTATTAGTGTTAGATTTATGTTTCAAAAAGTTACATCAACCATTCCTAAGAAATACTGCTCCAATTTTTTTTTGTTTTTGTCAAGTTAACACTTCACTTCATTATCTAACTTTCTGAACTTCTTTGGAGAAGTTAATTCTTGGTGCTGGAGTCACCTCTGTTTACACAGTCCTAAGTTGTTGGTGAGAGTTGGAATGGCCCAGTGAATAGTCAACTACCCTTGAAATAGGAAGGCCAGAGGTCAAGTCCTGCCACATACTGACTCTGTAACCATGGGCAGACATCTCTTGGCCTCTTAGTCCTCATGAGCATACAACAAAAAAATGACATTTTATAAAAACTGGCACCATAGAAAGATTTTCCATTTTGGTAGTTCCCTACTATGAAGAAATCATAGGTCAATCTGTTTTTGCTTTCTAAAGTGGTGAATGATCTTTCTGAAAGACTAGAAATTAAGTAGTAATCAGATTTTAAAAAGGAATAGCCTATTGTGTACTCATTGGAATCATTGGTTTCAGCGTTGATAGTGACACTGAAAATAAGACAGAGAAAGACTATTTAAAGGGTCTTAACATTATAGAATCTTTTTCTCTTTGGTTATTATCCTTTCCCCACCCCTAGGAATAATAGCTAACATTTATACAGCATTTACTATGTTCCAGATCCTGTACTAAGTGTTTTAAAATGATTGTTTTGCTTGATTCTCACAACCTGAGATGTTGGTGCCATTATTACCCCCATTTTACAGATGGAGAAAATGAGGCAAATGGGTTAAGTGACATTTCCAGCTTCACACAGCTAGTAAGGACAATTTGAACTCAAGTCTTCTTGATTCCAAGCTCTACCTGCTGTACCACCTCACTGCCCCCCTTATAAAAATATATAATAAATATTATTATTTAGCTCATGTTATGAAAAGTTTGGGAAGGAAAAAAGACTGTACATTTCTCCTTGCTTTCACTACCACTACTAGAAAGAATCATTTATATTAACTGCTTCCAATTCCTTGACACACCCTTCTCAGCCATGTGAAATCTGACCATACTATCAAAAGTATTCTTGCAAATATTTCCAAATAATTTCTTAAAGGGTAACTCTAATGGTATTTTTCTCAGTCCTCATCCTATTTAATATATGCAGCTTTTGATAATTACATACATGTATGTACACATATATTTTGATGTATAAATATAATATTACATATATAATTATACCATACCTATATTCTCTCATAGTGACCTCTTCAGGTTCCAGAGGTTCAAGGATTATAAAAATCTTTATTTTCATCCCTACTGTCTATTATGAACTCTTGGTTCCCAGAATTAGCTTCCCATTGGATATTTCCACCAGGAATTCCTACCACCACTTCAAACTCAACATGTCCCCCCAATTTTTTTTCCTGCTGCTCTTTTTAAAATTCCTTTTGTCTGTTGAGGATATTTTCATTCTCCAGATAATCATGATTCATCTCTTTATCGATAATTTATGTTTTCTTCTCCCTTACAACAAATCTAATAAGTTGGCAAGATGTTTTTAGATTCTATGTTCAAACACTTCCCACCACCATCTCTATTTCTTTACTCAGAAGGCCACCACCTTACTTCTGACCCTCAACACCTTGCTTATTTGGACAACTGTAATAGAGTTCTATTTGATCTTCATAGTTCTGCCATTTGTTTTTCTTTCCAAGTCATCTTAAATACAACTGCAAGAGTAGTATTTCTAAGTCTCAAGTTGCATGACAGTACTCTCTTGCTCAGATTTTTTCATTTCCTCAGAGATAAAATGCAAACTCCTTCATTTAGCAGTTAGGGCTCCTCCACCGTCTGGATCCCAACTATCTATCCAGCTTTATTTTATACTAATTCCTATCATGAATAAATCCAGGCAAACCTGACAATAGTGCTTTATTTTCCTCCAATGAAGCACAATCTCCTGCCTCTGTGCATTTTCAGAGATTGTCGCCTATATTTATTTTCTAAAGCTCAGTTGAAGTGCATCCTCTTTATTGAAGGTATCTCAGATCATTCTTCCCACACCTGAAGTTGCCAAGTTGCCAAGTCTCTCTCTCCCTTCAAAGCATCTTGTATTAGACTTATCAAGGTACTTATTGTAAATGGCTCTTCCCTGCAGCCATCACCAACCTCAAGTACACTCTAAATTCCTCATGAATTAGAGTTATTAAAAATGATTTAATGACAATACAATCCAAATTAGTTTATACATTTTATTTTTCAATATCACACCAAACAAAATGTCAAGAGAATTCTTCCTAGACCATGAAAATCATAATATAACTTATATGAATAAAAGTAAAATTATCAAACTGAAAACTGAAATACAAAAATGATGTAGTTTGTTTTTATTCTTAGATTAATATGATAAATATCAGACTAATAATGTGTGTGTGTGTGTGTGTGTGTGTAAAATGCTATTGTTCAACACAATAAACACATAGAAAATCAATACTAGGCAAATATTTTTTTACTCAACCAAATGTATTTGGAAAACTTAAAACAAGTTGCAAGGACATATTTATTTCTGCTTTTTGAAATTGAAGTTTAACAAAATTAAATTGGAAGAACAAAATGTGTGGTACCATAAAAGAACAATGAGCAAATATAAGAATGAAGAGAGAATAAAACTTCGAGATCTTAAATCAAAAGAGTAATCACTGAAGTTATTTGGTACTGGTATAAAAAATGTAAAAATTGATAAGTGGAATAGCATAGAAAAACAAGAATCAGAAACATTGCAACAAAATACTCAAGTATTTGATCAATCTGAGAACATAAACTCCTTGGCAAAGAATACTCTATCTGCAAATTAGTGCTAAGAGAACAAGAAAACAACTGGGCCAAAAAAATAAATAAATAAAACGTCCAGATCTACTTTATACACTATATTCCACAATGAATTCTAAATGTATGCATGACCTGACTGCAAAAGGTCACAGCATTTTTAATGGAGAAGAATCAAAGAAAGTATGTTTTCAAAACTATTGCTAGAAAGCATTACTTTTAAAATACAATTTTATTGATATATTTTACTTCTACATTTCCTACATCTCCCACAGTCTCCTTTCCTCCATCTAGGGGGAAAAAAACCTTAACAAAATAAGAGGTGGAATAGACCATAGAAGTCAAAATATACAGTTCTGATTAAATAAAATTGAAAAGCTCATGCATAAGCAGAAACAATGCTACTAGAATAAGCAGCAAATCTATTGTTTCTGGGGAAAATACTTCAATTATATGGAAACATTTATAAGCAGATTATAGTCTGATAGCAAAGAAGTATATAGATGATTAATTCATATATATATATATATATTTACATATGGTTGAAAGACATCTTTGACCAAATTTCAAAAAAATAATAGTCAAGAAATAATAAACAAAGATGGATTTTATATTCCCTGAATATTTCAATTTTGTAATGAGAAAAAATTTGGTCTATTGTGGACAGTCACTTGCAAAAGCTTGCCTGTGCCCTTCTAATATGATATCAAATATATTTTTGATAAAATTTTTCATCAATGGGAAAGTAGGAATTTGGGTTGATGGATATTGATATTGTGCTGTCATCTGTGGAATATTAATAAAGTATGGGACTTTTTCCACACCTTGGATACCTTTCCCTCTTTGAGTTGATAATTGATCCCTACATGCAAGCAGAAATCTGTCTTCTCTGGTACAGATCTTTTCCATATCTATATCTATCTATCTATCTATCTATCTATGGCCTTGTTCATCTACTTTCTCCACCTTTGTTTTCACTAATGCCCTTTTTATCTATTTATAAGCACATCTGGGAATATGATGGGAGTATCAAAATCTAGTGCTTACAATCTCCGTGATGGGTTAAAAAAAAGTTATAAAAATCTTTATACATCATATCCATATTACCTCTGTTTGCTCTTCTCTCTCTTGCATCCTCAAATACCCTTGATATGAATTCACTTATTTGGATCTCTCTCCAAGCTTTCTTTAAAGCTACAATGATACAGTCATCCTGAATACACGTAGACACACACACAGACACACATACATATACATATATATATATATATATATATATATATATATATACACATATATGTATGTATATATAATAGTTTATGCAACAATGGGGTGAAGTCACTCAAGTTATAGGAATAAACCATCCATTCTTATAATAGTAACAAATGAAACACTTCTAATATGTTTTCCAAGAAACTTCATTTAATTGCATATGCTTGGAAACTCTTTTTTTTCTAAAGGCTAAATTATGTCAGGGAACTGTGAAATAAACAGAGTAAAAACATTGGTTTTAACCCCCATGCTTGTCCATTCATATTAAATTCTGACCTAAAAACAACTGTTGGGAGCTCATTAAAGTCTAAGACTAAACCTGTATAAACTCTTGCTGTGTCAGAAACATTCTCTTCCTTTGTCCACAACAGTATGCGATTGTGTGGGTATAGATATGGATTGTTTAGAACAAGTATGTGCTAATTGCATCATATGCAAACTGCCATCATTAATTCTTCAATGCAAGGCTGAGAAAATCCAAGAGGAATTCCCCTCACCCAGGCAAAAAGAAGATAGTGCATCTGCAGAGAATCAATAAAAAAAAAAGGGTACATTGCATAATGGTATTTAAAGGACCCAGGGGATCTTGAATGACTTCAACATTTAGCTTGTGTGTAATCACACATAGAGTAAATGGAAATAATCTATTAAACAGTACAAGAGTAGCTTTGGACACAGTCAAAAATAATAGCATTTGGCGATATTTTCCTATGTTTTGCTTTATTCATGACTTCATTATCTTAATTGAATTTGTATAAAAAATATTATCCACTTAGAAGTTGAATCAGAAAGGGAAAAAATAAAACAATCCACAAGGATTATTTTTTTTTTATCCAAACAATCACATTTTTCATAATTCTTTCTCATCACCTCCTAGGAGTGACCTTCATTAGATTCAAGGAGTACCCTGCTTTGAGTCATATTTTCAATTAGTATCAAATGCCATTTTCCCCACAAATAGGTTTATTTGAATACAAAAATAATTTGCTTTTTGGTTCCATGCCATGAGTATTTTTCTAATCTTTGATATTTAATGTCGGGAAAATAAATGAATGCCTAAATGGTTTGAAGATTAATTTCAATGATAGAGACACAATGGATTGACTGCTGGGATTGGAATCAGGAAGACTTAAGTCCATATCCCATCCCTGACACCTTATAGTTGCTTGACCCTGGGCCAATTATTTAACCTCTACCTGAAACATCTTAGATTCATGTACTCCATCTATAAGATAAATTGACTAAATTTTGGTTTGGCTGTCATCTACATAGGTCATCAGAATGAGGTAATCATTTAATTGCAGGAAGGAAGATGTCACAAAGATAGTGTGGGGCTTCAGAGGAAATACATATATATATATATATATACACACACACACACACACACACACACACACACACACACACACACGCACACACACACATATGCACACATATATATACACATATATACTTCCACAGGAATTTGGGATGAAAGAATATATGGACACATAAATGGAACAACATGTATTAGGTCCTTAGTACATGTGATGAACTATGTTAGAGATGCAAAGAAAAACAACACAGTCCCTTCCAGTCAAAAAGCTCACATTCTCTCTCTCTTTCTCCTTCTCTTTCTCTCTGTTTCTCTCTGTCTGTCTGTCTGTCACTCTCTCTCTCTTCCTCCTCCTCCTCTCTCTCCCTCCTTCACATATATGTATGTATGTATATATATATATCTGTATGTATACACACCCACCACCTACTTACATGTGTTATATGTGAGGACAGATAGAAAGTTAATGGAGCTATAGATGGATGGATGGATGGATGGATGGCTAGATATATACATACACACATACTTGGATAGATAGAATGATAGGTGGATGGATAGAAAAATGAACAGATGAGTAGACAGAAAGGTGGATAAAAGAGACAGATGGATAGGCTAAATAGATGGAAGGATAAGTGAATAGATGGATAGATAAAAAGATACATACATAACGGGATAGATAAAAAGACAGGTAGGTGGATAGATATAAAGATAGGTAGATGAACAGAAAGATGGAGAGACAGAAAGATTGATAAATGGAAAGAAATAGAAAGGAAGGAATGAAAGAAGGGGAGAGAGAGAGAGAGAGTAAGAAATTGATTCAGAGGCAAGTTAGATGAGAGGGCATCATGGTCCTTATGGTGCAGTAGCAAAGCAGATGGTAACAAATCTCCTTGAATGCTATTTCCAAACTGATAAAAACTGTATCCATTCCCAATATTTGGCCATTTTTCAGTTCCAAGGATTTTAGTGGTAAGCAGTTTCTTTTTGGTGTCTTCAGAAGCTGTGGCTGTGAAGGAAAAAGGGGCTAGAATACCTGCAAAAAATTTTGCCAAATCATAAATCCACCTTGATTCCCTTGATGTTGACTTCTAGAACTGTGATGGAAGCAGTACCAGTAGTCAGAGGGGTCCTGCTATTCCTGCAGCTTTTGTGCTCAATACCCTGAATTCTCTCCATCTAGACGTGAGTAGAGGTGGTGATCAGGGTGGTAAGACTGAATTGAGTTACCTGATATGTTTCACCTCCTATTTCTCCTTCAAGTTTCCTTTCCTCTTCAGTTAGCAGGGTTGCTTCCCTTGTAGGTGGCAGCTGGTGAGAAATAGGCATTGGTTTTTATGGTGGCAGGCGTGGCAAATTTCTTCCTGTGAAGATGGAAGAAAGGCCAGTAGATGAAGGGTTTCTTCTATTCCCGGGATTCCTGGGGCAGAGAAGTAGCACAATAGATAGAACTCTGGGGCTAGAATAAGGAAGATATGAATTCAAATATGACCTCAGACATTTACTTAACTATGTGCTCTTGGGCAAGTATTCAACTTCTGTCAGAACAGCAAAAATAACAGCATCTTTCTCACATAGTTGTTGTGAAAATCAAAAAGGATATTTTCAAAGTACTTAGCAAAATGTCTAATACCTAGCACATAGTAGGTATTATATAAATTCTTATTCTGCATCACCTTCCCCTACTCGGGACTATGGTCTTGGGCTAATCTCCATCACAATTTGTATGTGATTACATTAAAAACCTATTTTGAACATAAAAATTTTGCATTTGCGAACAACTTTTTTAAAAATGTTACACTTTCAATATGAATGACATTTGTTTGGTTGGTTGTCATCCTTCATTCTTGAAGAGGACCAAAATGACCCACTATGTTAGAGCCAAGTTACAGTGTATCCAACTGTGGCTGATCAGACCAATAAGAGCTTAGAATGCTCTACCACAGGTTGGGCACAAATAGTCCATGTAAACATTTGGAGTGGATTCTCTAAATTTGCACATTATACATTTCTTTTGAGCTACTTCAATTGTGCTTTGCTCATAGAACACAGTGCCTTCTTTTCATGTAGGTGTGTATACATACACATATATACATACATATATATGTGAAGGAGAGAGAGAGAGAGAAGGAGAGGGAGGGGGGAGGGAGAGAGAGAGAGAGAGAGAGAGAGAGAGAGAGAGAGAGAGAGAGAGAGAGAGAGACATTCTCATATCTTTCATGCTAGGCTGTCCTTTGACAACACCTCTCATGTCATGCAATCAATTCCAAAGTTCTTCAAAGAGACCTTGAGAATATCCTTGTATTGCTTCTTCTGACCACTATGTGAGCTCTTGCCTCGTGTGAGTTCCTCATAAAATATTTATTCCATTATATTTCAAGGTAAAGGAAATTAAGCAAAGGGGAAGTCCAGCTGTTTTGAATCTAGGGAATGTTTACATTTGTTATACCATTGTCTGAATATATACATACATATATATATAATGTGTGTATAATACATATATATATATACATATATATATATATGCAGCTAAATATTATATAAGAAGCAGCATGTCATAATGGCTAAAGAGATGACCTTGGAGTCAAGAAATCCACATTCAGATCCTGCTTCTGATATAACCCATTGTATCAACTTAGGGAATCATATAAGCACACAGTATGCCATACTTCTAAGATTGCAAGCTATATAGATGACTTGCCAATCTGTATCCATGGAGGGAGTTTCTCTACTAGGAGTGCTACAATAACGAAATTACAGGTTAAGGACACTAAAAAAAATAAAATAAAATAAAATCGACAAAACACTCTGCATTAGCTTTATGCTGTATTCTTTTCATTTGCAGTTTATGGCAACTTTCTCACAAACCTGTATTAGTGTTGTTCCCTACTCTTAGAACACCAGGTTTTGGGGAAAGATAGAATTTGGGGGTATTGTTATTAGCCTTCAGGCAATGGTATTGGCACTTACTAGTGTCAAATCTTCACATAAATGAGAATCTTTTTATATTCTACTGCCCCCTTTTCTCTATCCTTTTCTTGGTTCTTTCCCTTACCTAAAATTTGACCTAACTGGTGATCATGTGGGCTGGACCAAAACCTGTAAGAGGAAAGAGTATCTTTTTATACACCACTGTCCTAATATATGAATGCATTTAGGAGTTCTGAGTATTTCTGGGAACATCTGCTACTTCTGATTCATGTGACACTGAACTTTTTGAACAGTCATAAAGTTGCTCACTGAGCCATAATTATTTTATGTCTTTCTATAAATGATAGACCTTAACAAGTTTAGCTGAGGTTCATTCTCAAAAGACACCACTGAACAAGTTTCTGTGACTCTATTTCAAAATATTCCTTTGACCATTTGCAAATAATGAACTTTGGAACAACTTACAGAATTAATTTGCTTCCTAAACAGAGTTGTGTTTTTTTGTTGTTGTCATTTGTTTTCTTTTTAACAATTCAACTAAGGTCATGGTAAGGAATAAATTGTCAGTTAAATAGTTCATGCAAGTATGCCAATTAATAACATATATTCCATAAAAGAAACTATATTCCAGACAATTAATTTCCTTACTAAACAAACACTTTGCACATGTATAACAAATTTTGATTTAATAACTTACTGCAAATAGTATATAAATGAAATTACAGGAATCATTAGGCACAGAAAAAATCATTTCAAATCTTCAGGGTAATTTTCTCCAGCTTTGCTTTAGTCGGCTTTCTTTTTTCCTTCCTCTTTTCCTTCCTTCTTTCTTTCTTTCCTTCCTTTTTTCTTCCTTTCTTTTTTTCTCATTTCCTTCCTTTCCTTTCTTTTTCTTTCTTTTCTTTCCAGTTTATGACTAAGGGGCACCAACTCAATAATTTTCTTACAAATCTGATTTTTATCGAAAGAAGCACTCCTATCACAAATTTCTGTCAGTGTATATAAAGATAATTTTAAAAGTATTTCAATTCTTGACTGGGATTTCCTTAAATATGATTTGGAAATCATGTGAGATATTTTTATTCATCTATTACATCATAAACCCTCCAGAATATCTTTCAATCCTTCCATTCACTTTCTATCTACAATTCTAAGCCTAGAATCCTTGAATTTTAGTACTTGAAGGGAACTTGGCAATCATCTGTTTCAGCAATAGACTTTACAGATCTGGAAACAGATGCACAGAGAGGGTTAAGTGATTTGTCCCAAATCACACAGGAAGCAAGAACCCCCAAGTGAGAGAGTTGGGATTAGATTCAGAACCACATTAACCTTAATTCTCCAGAATTCCCACCTGACTCTTTGAATTTTCTCTATCATGCCAAAGAAACCATCCACCCTGGAAGTTCATTGTTTTACATCTAGACTTCACACATTGAAAGTACCTTCCTCCCTTAAGTCTGTTGCCTCTGCTTTGTCCTCAAATTTCCATTTTTAGGAGAACACGTAAGCCAACCATATTTTCATTCCTCTCCAGACTACATTCCTTTCTCTTTGGACCTTTTTGACCTTCCTCTCCACCTGGAATACCTTCTTCTCTCCCCTCCTCCTATTTTCAGCTTTAAAAAAAAAATGTGTTCTCTTCCCCAATAGAGTATAAAGTTCCTTAAGGTCAGACACATCCTTTATTTCTGCTTGTATATGTATTCCCAGTGCTTATCATAGTGCCTGGAACATAGCCTTAATAATGCTTCTTGACTGACTTGGCTGACTCCCTTTCAAGAATACTAATTTATTTACATAGTGTTTTCTCCTCTGCTTGATAATTCCCTTTGAAGTGAATGGGAGCACCAAATCACCCTCTCAATCCCTGATGTGATTTACTAAGCATGATATATGAGGCTCTATGAATCTAGAGAAGGAAAGGGTTAACATTGGTCACTGGATTAACATTGCATATTATAAAAGTAGGAAAGGATAATCATAACATGGGTTAATCAAGGTTTGGAATGCAGTTTAGGAAGGTTTGCTTTAGAGTCAAGTATATGACTAGCCAAATCTAAATATCCTCTATGAACTAGGTTGACTACAATGTCTCAACTCTATCTGGTTTCACTACATCCTTGAGCAAGCTGTTTACATTTTATGAACTCTGACTGCATTAATTATAACTGCCACTTTATATAAATAATTCTCAATAGCAAATAAAACTAGTTTTCAATATTGTTTTGTACTTCACCAAGCATAACATGTCAATAAATAGGCTCTAGTCTTTGATAGTCATTTTACATGGAGTGAGGTTAGCCATGGTACAACTGCCATGAATCTAATGTAATTACATCATCATTTCAGTAGCAATAGAGCTGCCATATGTGTACACTATAATATAACTGTTGGTTTTGTTTGCAGATTATGCATGCCCCAGGCCTCCTTTAGAGTCACTTTAATTTATGATAGAGAAACATGCACATGTGGATTCTTGAATGCTTATGGGATTTTTATGTGTAATGTAGGTGTTTAATTTTCCAATGTGTAATTTTGAAAAATGTCACACTCACACAAACTAATAGGCATGAATTTCAGCATGTTTGACTTTCAAAGGAAAATTATTACATAATAAAAAATCTATTCTAATCCTAACCAATTATCAATAAAAATAAATTACTCAAGTTTTTATTAATTTCTAAAACAAAGGTATACAGTAAAAATATGAAGCTCCCAGTGTGTCATCTTAAAAAGATTGAGAAATATATGAAACAAAACAATGGGATAAATAGTAACGAGATAATAGAATTCTCACTTGAAATGATTTTGCATTACAAATGTCACATATATTTTCTCTTGACCAATCCTCTCATATCTTAAAAGTATATTCCACATCTCTAACCCTACCTTCCTGTTAACATGTACTCATTGACTCATGTGTTCAGTAAACATTTTTTAAAAGATGTAGTATATGTAGATATACCATATGAATGATGTGTGTGTATATGGAGAGAGGAAAAGAGAGAGAGAAAGAGGGAGGGAGAGAGAGAAGGAGAGAGAGGGAAAAAGAAGAAGAGAGAGGGAGAAAGAGAGAGACAGAGAAAGAGAGAGAGAGGGATGGAGAGGGACAGAGAGGGAGAGGGAGGGAGAGAGAAGGAGAGGCAGAGAGAGGGAGAGAGAAGGAGAGAGAGGCAGAGAGAGGCAGAGAGAGAGAGAGAGAGAGAGAGAGAGAGAGAGAGAAAGAGAGAGAGAGGGAGGGAAGGAGAGAGAGGGAGAGAGAGGGAGAGCGAGGGAGAGAGAGAGGGAGAGAGAGAAGGAGAGAGAGGCAAAGAGAGGGGGGGGAGAGAGAGAAAGAGACAGAGAGAGAGAGAGAGAGAGAGAGAGAGAGAGAGAGAGAATCTCCCTGGGTGCTGATGGAACTACACAGATAAACATGATAGAATCTTTGCCTTTCTTGAACTTATAAACAAGTAAGGAATGTGACACATAACTCTCATCCAGATACGTTATGGTACCACCTAAAAGCGTTTCATAGCTCCTTGGGAGAGGGATTCTTAGCCTAATTTGTTTCATGGAACCCTTTGGCAGTCAGGAGGAAGAAAAGGAGAAAATAAGCATTTATTAAACATCCAGCATGTGGCAGGCACTGTGCTAACTAATGACTTTACAAGTTTTAACTCATTTGCTCCTCACAACAACCATGTGCTGTAGTTGCTATTATTATTCTCACATTACAGTCAAGAAAACTGAGGCAAACTTGCTTTCCTACTCAGAGTCACGTAGCTAGTAAGTGTCTGAGACCACATTTGAAATCAAGTGTTCCTGACTCCAGGCCCAGTTCTTTATCCTCTGTGCCTCTGTATCTCTTCTGTATCTCTTCTCACAGTAATGTTTTGTTGTTGTCATTAATAAATAAATTAAATAGCAGTACATAGCACAGTGCACATAGCAGTACAAAAGAAACCAAATATATTGAAATACAGTTAATATAAATAAATACATATGTGTATGTATTTCAAGTTTACCAATCCCAAGGTAAGAATTCCAGGTATAAACGTTCCAGATGGCTTTGGAGGAGACAGGTTGAGATCTGGCTATCTGACTGTCAAGAAAAGCTTTATACTTACCAAGAAATGGGCAGAACAGAGAAAGTCAGACTGCTCCAGATGTGCATTGCTGGCAGACAGGCACCAGCCACCAGAGGGCAGCCAGGAGCAGGCAGCAGAAGTGGACTTTTCTCCCACTGGTCTCATAGATGAGAGTGAGGGAACTTACCTTGCCTCCTTTCCCCTCATCTCTGTTCTCTTAGAGAAGTTTTTGATTCCCATGAACTTTCTACACTTGTTACACGAACTTCTTGTGCACTAGCAGTTTTTGTTCATTTTGAAGCATTCACATGAGGAGTTCAGGTTCCACTGCTTTTCTGTGTACCTGTAAATGTCTTGAGGGTGTAAAACTTGGGGGCGGGGAGGGTGGGGGGGCTTGCGGAGAAGTGCTGTCAGTGCAGCTCTGAAATACTCGTTTCAGAGAATTTATAAATTGGTATTTCACTCCTGGTTTGGTGACAAAGGACATCATCTGGGGGCATATTTTATGAGCTATTCTCTTCTATGCATTTCATAGCTGAACTCCTAAGGGAATAGAAGGAAAAAAGGGTTTTCTTTCTTCCCCTTTTCCCTCTGAGACCAGGAGTAAATCACTCATCATCAGTTGAAATATGGTTGCTTAGGTGAAACAGTGGTAGAGGGTAAGAACTGAAATCAGAAACAGCAGAATTCAAATCCAGCCTTAGACACTTACATGAGATAAAATGGTTGCATTGGTCATGGAGAATGTCAAATGGACATGTTCTAGATAGAAAATGGATTTCCTACAGATATTGTGTTGATTACATCAAATTCTAAACATTGCAGACTCACCTTAGTAAGATCCATGAGTGCCTCAAAGAGTACATCCTAATAATCTACATAAGGGGAAGAGGGTGAAAAATGTCTCTATGCATTATGACATGCTGTTTGATACATGACACATTGAGCTGATTTATTGGAATGTATATATGGGATAGGCACTAAAAACCATTGGGTCCAGAAGTGAATAAGGGCAAGAAAAAGGACTGGGCCACATTTGAGTTATTTCATTGATCCCAAACTACTTCTACCATCCACCACCTCAATTTCATTAA
Organism: Pseudochirops corinnae; assembly: GCA_028646515.1. NCBI lineage: Eukaryota > Metazoa > Chordata > Mammalia > Diprotodontia > Pseudocheiridae > Pseudochirops > Pseudochirops corinnae. Next base: position 124,783,281 of record CM053586.1, read on the forward strand.
TCTTTCTCATCAATCAATTAATCATCAAGAATTTATTAAACCTCTACCTTGTGCCCAGAACCGTGCTAGGTACTGGGGATCTTCTGCCCTTTGGCCAAGAGCACATATACATATATACATATATATATAACATACAATATGCAGAATGTATACATACTTGCATCTGTGTGTGTGTCTGAGAGAGAGAGAGTGTGTGTGTGTGTGTGTGTGTGTGTGTGTGCACACATGCAGCTAGGTGGCACAAGGAGTAGAGTTCTGGGCCCAGAGTCAGGAAGGCTCATCTTCCTGAGTTCAAATCCAGCTTCAGGTGTTTACTAGCTGTATGACCCTAGCCAAGTCATTTAACCCTGTTTTTTTCTTGATTTCTTCATCTGTAAAATGAACTAGAAAAGGAAATGGCAAATCACTCTATTATCTTTGCCAAGAAAATCCCAAATGAGATCATAAAGTGTCAGACATGACTGAAAAAAAAATGACCAAGCAGCAGACAATAACATATATATAGATATGGATATAAGTAGATATAAATAGGCACTAGAAGTTAGGACTCTAGAAAATTTCCCAAAAGATGGTGCTTCAGTTTCATTTTTGACCAAGAGAGAAACTTTATGAGGCAGAAGTAAGGAGAGAGCTTTTTCCAGGTACATAGGATAGCCAGTAGAAAAGCAGACACATGTTAGGTGGAGTGTCATTTTCTGGGATCTCGAAGGAAACCAATATTTTAAAATATAGTTACTCTTTTCTTTTTTAAGATAAAGTTCTCTAGGTTAGGGATACCTGGCCTAGAGGTTCCCTGATTCTTAAAAGCTCTCTAACAGAACAAAGTGTTTCATTTCATTAGAATAGGAGTTACTCAAGGACGACCACTATTTTTGCTTTTTCTTTGTATTATCAGAGCTTAAGAGAAACCCCGTCACATGTGAAGTACAAAATAAATACTTGAGAATTTATTGATTCTTTATTCAGAGATAAAGCTCAAAATGCAAAAAATCCTGGAAGAAGAAAAAAGTTGAAAATGACTGGTAGTACTTTCCTGAGAGTATGTTGAAAAGGGGGTGGGATGAGGAAAGAAGCAGGATGTTTGTAGAAAAGTAGGGGCAGGAAGGATGAGATGGTACAGAAAGAAAAGTCTTAGTGCCATGCAGATAACACAAAGTCAGGTTTATACTGCAGATGTATAAACTTTCTGTCTAATAGAACACTGAAAAATAGTTGATTATCATATTGACGTGGTTTCATTCACCCCTTCTTGTAAAGATATTATTTTCTTCCCAATAATACCTATGATCTTTCAATTTTCCTTTTCCTGCTTTGAATGGGCCAAATAATTTTACGTTTAACAATGTTCATTGTAAAATCATCTCTACAATGCCCTTAAGCTCCTCCATGGTTTTATAGATGTCATAAACTCTAATGAAGGAAATATATGTTTCACTGTACATTATCTATTCAAATTCATTTTGTGTTACCAAAGACTTTGATCAAATTCATTCCTCTGTCCACTCCTCCACCCCATTCCACTCCCTCCCTGGAATGTTGCTGTGTTAATTAATATGGAATATCCATGTTAATTATTCCAAGCTGTGCCCAGAATTATTTCAGGGGGAGGCATAAGATGAAAGAGCAAAGCAAAATTTAATGGTTTCAGATAGAAAATTAAAAACGAAAAGCAAACACCTAAAGCCCTGAATACAAATATTTTTGAACCCCACTGTGGGAATGTACTCAGAATTTACCTTATAGAATTCTTTTCAATCCAGTAATAAAACAATTGAATAATCATTTATCAAACACCTACTTTACATACCATTACACTTCTATCTGGACATACTAAGATGAAATGTCAGCATCCCATATTTCCTAGAGCCTACATATAGTTGAATAGGTAGCAATCACACATACACACACACACACACACACACAAACACACATCACATGCAGAGTAAAAAAAAAATTCACAAAAAGTGAATTTGCATGGAAAATAAATTGCATTAGATAGCTTCAAATGTGCTGAGACAAAAGCATTAATTTCCAGTAATGGGTATGAGTAATGGGAAGTCTTCAAGTGCCAGTTGATTAAGACACTAAAGACAGTTAAACGTAGAAGTGAGAGGGACGAATGTCAATTCAGATATCTCCACGTACACAAGTAACATAAAAAATTGTTGTCATCTCCAGTAACTTTGGACTAAATGCAAAAAGAAATCATCTTATACCAAATTCCATGCTACAGATAGACTCTAATGAAGCTTAGTTATCAACAACATCTGTTTGAAGGAGGAACAGATGATGCATACAGATGTGTGATTATCTTCTTTATAAGTGAATCTGTTTGCCTAAGCAAGATGCTTCAAAGAAATTCATTGTTTGTCCTGAATTGTTTCTAGACACAAGTAGTATTCCAAGACAATTTAGACAGATTAATAACCATAAACTTGTCAGAAGAGTAAAGGCTCCCAGTGACTAGCACACATGCCCAGCTTTTTCAGCTACCTGCAAAAGTATCATGACCATTCTAGAGAAGATTGAAGTAGACCAAAGGGTTTGGAAAGGCTGAGGAACACTGAGACCAGAATATTCAAAAGTATTATTAAATGTCTACTATCTACCAGACACTGTGCTAAATCCTTGGGATTCGAAGATTATTTTTCTTAAAAATTGTTCTAGTTGTTAAGGAGTTTACTTTTTTCTTTGGAGGAAGCAACATGTAGACATATAGGTATGTAAAACATGTACATATACACATGTATGCATATGTGCACATACATGAGTAAATGCAATGGGTGAGCTGGTAGAGCTTTGTCTTCCCTCCCTCATCCAGTTCAGTTGATATAGTACCAGAATATAATAACAAGAATACAAGGTACCAATAACAAGATGTTAACAAGATGTTAACACTTTAGATAATATGAAGCCTTTGATCAAATTGGAAAATGAGTTCCCAATGAGCTTGGTAGAAGATAAACCCAACAGTGATAAATATAACTTTTAATGTAATCAAATAACAATTGATGATGTGAGAAGTAATTTATCAAGTTCCAAGTAGAATTAACCAAATGAGGTATTCTAAGTTCTAGAGTTTTTGACTGTGTTCTATAACATATCTTTAAGGTTACATCTAATCATACCACTACAACATCTGGCAAACAAAAGTACTTAAATATCTTCTAGGAAACTACACTGAAAAAGAAGTGTACATTGCTCTCAACAGGGAAAATGAAGTGCATTTTGCCTCCTCAGATGAAGAGATTAAGTAAAGAAATCCAATTTAAGATATGTGTCCCAGAACTAGTCTGGTGGTGAAAATAGGAATCTCTGAAACAGATGTTCATTCATCCTTGGGAATATATACTTGCTCAGTTTAAAACAGACAAAACACCATATTGTCTTTCATGAAAAAAAATACTTTAAATTATTTATTGAACAACTGTTTTCTTGTTCATAAAAAAAGTAACAAAAAGTAGTATGGTACAATGAATAGAGATCAATCTTGGAACCAAGAAGACTTGAATACAAGTCTTGCCTTTGACACTAACAATCTATACAGACATCGACAAATCAATAAAAATCTAAGTTATAGATAAACTGCTTACCTGATTCAGTGGAGGGAGTTTACATAGTATTGAGGTTCCCATGTGAATGAAATCACAGGTCTGTAACAACAAAGTAGAGGAGAAAAGATTCCAATGTCTACTCATTTCTCTGTATGCAAGACAGCATCACACACAGGCATCCTCAAGGGACTTTTTCGTCTCTTTCTATGTTAAATCGGTCAAAGACATAGATGTATCCATATGTAATTAATATTCCTGGGTCACCTGTCATTTGCTAACTGACTTGACAGTCAGTGTCAGTCTGGCCAGCAGAGTATGGAAATATATTGATTTCGGTGATGTTACATTGTTCTGCTTTTCCTCCTACTTCTCTGACTGCTCTTTCTCTGTCTCCTTCAATGGCCTGTCTTCCTTCCTCCAACTCCTTAGGTAGAACATTCCACAGGGATCAGTCTTCTTCTTTTCTCTCTTTATGCCCTTTCCCTTGTCAATCTCACACTTTTCCAAGCTATAAATATCACAGCTATGGGTTTGACTTTATCTTTTCTCTAGCACAAAGCTAAGGTTCAGTTCCCAACTACATAATGGACAATTCTCCCTGGAAATCCCAGAAGCATGTCAAACTTATTATTTTCAAAGCAACATTCTGCATTTCCCCACCACCACCTACTTTTGATTTACTCCCATGAACATCACTATTCATCCATTTACACACACTTGAAAGTTCCTTATTTTCCACTCTTCTTCCCTATCTCTCATTTCCAATACCCAACCTTCATAGCAGCTTTCAAATGCATTACCTCATTTCTTTCTATGTTATCATCAGTCACAGGTCTTCCTTAACACAAACTTGGACCACTGCAAAAACTTACTAACTTATTAACTCCTCATCTCCAATCTTTTCCCTCTCTCCGTCTAACTCATAGTTCACGCTTCTCCCAGTATAATTTTCATTATGTACACATCAATACATCTCATCCCATTACTCAGAATGCTTCAATACCTTCTTATTACAGTACCTACTCAATAAAGTCCTCAGTCAGAGCACTCTAGGCCTTCCAGGCCCTCCGCAACCTGGGGTGATCAGGGAAGATTAGCACTTCTGATGTGAGGGCTTGCTAAGCCCTTTTCAGGGCTGCTTGTCAACCTTTGGTATCGACCTTCACCCAACTCTAACCTTTGACCCCAAGAAGTTGTAGCATTCACAATGGCCACACCCTAGTAAAACTGTCTTGGCAGATGGGCTAAACCAGGTTGAAGTTAAGCAACAGGCCTCAAACCTGTCAGTGATTTAGGGGGATGTCTGCTTGTAATAGTAATTGGTTTAGCAGGATACTTAGCACTTGGTACTAAGTGGATAGACAGTACTAAGTGCTAAGTGTGGAAGGTGCAAACTCTGTCCCATTGTTGAGGAGGCATGAACTCCCCTGTTGATGTAGAAGAAGGGGATTGGCTGAGCCCCTGTTGA
>CM053586.1:124795491-124810760 GCA_028646515.1 Pseudochirops corinnae
ACACATATATAATATATACTTTTTTCACACATTTGTAAATTTTTCACACATTTGTAAAATAATATAATAAATGTAGAGACAGAGCAATAGAATGTTCTGTGTAACTGAAAATTCTGGCAAATCAAGATAATATGCTATAAAATAAATAACAGACCAACTGATATCGATTTTCAAATATAAGAATACAAGTGGTCCCCAACTTACAAATGAATCATGATCCAGAATTCATGTTTCAGTTCCATTTGAATCACCAGTTACTGGTTAACTTCCTAAGCTTACCCTGAAATTCTAGTTAATAATGGCTTGTTCTATAGAATAGAATTTTAAGGTTAAATAAGCAATTTACCTATATTATCTCACAACATCTCTCATTATCATGATAGTTTTTTTTCTTGCATTTTACCAATGTGATCATACAGGGTTAATTGATGTAGCCAAAACTGATGGAGTCTGCTCAGAAGACCACATAGGGAGAGAACTTAGATGTAGCACATATTGGGGATAAATTAGATCACTAAGTATATTAAATCACTTAGCAAATATAATATAAATTAAATCACTTAGCAAAAAGAAAAGGAAAGAGAATGACAAGAGAGTGAGCAGAGAGGAGAGGAGAAGAGATAAAGGGGAAATAAAAGGTAACTTTGAGTATTTCAACGGTTGGCAGGTATAAGAGTGATTGACAGAAGTAACAAGAGAATCACTTTTCATTTCGTTATTTTCTTCTCGCCCTGGGTCATATGTGTCTTCTCCTCTTCTTTTGTCTTCCTAGGGTGTGGAGGAGTGGAGGTGAGGTATGTAATGAATAGGATGTTAGTCAAGGGTAGAGGAGCATCAGAGGAAGAGGTGGCTAAGACACCACCACTCCAGTCTGAGTCACCACTTGAACATCATGAAAAGTGGGGACTCTATTTGATATTGAGAAGATTGAGACAGTGAGTAGTGGGATCTACAGCACTTAGGAGGAGAGGGAAAGAAATATAACAAGGAAAATCCCCAATTGCAATTGGAAGAGAGGTTCTCATAACTGTCTTCCTGAGACAACCATTTGTACTTAAAGGACTACTGTAAAGTTTAAAAAAACAGTTAACACAAACACTATTCTGATGTCAGATTTAGTGAGTTATTGGGGCACTTCAGGGTCATCCTTAATAAACAGTATAAAAATCGAACAGTACTAGATTCGTTCTATAACATTTTTTCCAAACTGTACTGATCATTTCACTTGCCATAGAATTTAATTTTTTTTCAAATTTGAATATCATTTTTCTATCATAAAAATAAAATGCTATAATTTCAAAGTACTTGAAATTTCACACAGCTTTTCTTCTAGTTTCATAGTTTATTTTGGTATTTTCTTTAATTCATTAATAGACACATTTACAATACAGTAATTGGATCATCAACTTATTGTTAAAGGGAAATGAATGATCATCTAATATCCAATTCTTTCATTTTATAAATGGGGAAATTGAGGACAAGAGAGACTATCATTTGTTCAGAGTCATACGTGTAGGAAGTAGTGGAACTATGATAATTATAGTATATTTGATGCATAGAGAGACAAAGACACACATTTATTAAGGGCTTACTATGTTCCAGATACTGGACTAAGAACTGGGGATAATAAAAAGGTAAAAATATAGTCTCTACTCTCACTATTTAATACAGGAGACAATATGCAAAAAAATATGAAAAATGATAGATATTTATATGCATATATATGTGTGCGTATGTATGATAAATTGGAAATAATCAAAAGAGACACTAGAATTAGGGGAGAACAAGAAAGGCTTCCTATAGAAGGCAGAACTTTAGCTGGGACTTGCAGGAAGCTAGAGAAAAGAAGAAGAGATGAGGAGGAAGAGGAAGTATATTCCATGCATGGGGGACAGCCGGGGAAAATTCACAGAGCTACATGATGATCATGGACAAGTGAATTAACCTTTTCGCACCTTAGTTTCATCATCTGTAAAATGAAAATAATAATACCGGTAGTAAGCCCCTTATGTAACTATTGTGAGGATCAAATGAGATAATATATGTAAAGTGTCTTCCAAATCCTAAATATAGATTTAAATTATTATTCTGGAAAATCTTAGGTTGGCTCCATAATATAGGGATACATGGGGGTGGAGGGGAGAAGGGGCAGTTTCAAAGTATATGCTTGAATGATTAGTTGATATGTAACATTACATTTACATATGGCTTGTCAGACTTACTTCTATCACATAAAAACACCAACTAATATAGGACACGGGGAAGAACAACTAGCGAATGGAATAATTAACTCCCTCTTTAAACTTCCATCATGTAAAACATTTAAGGAAGATATGATTACTGTACTGAAGTTATTAATGCTCTTTAGTAAATAAAGTGCATGCCAACTTCACAAAAGCATTATTTTACAGGCTCCCAGAGTCAGTCAACACTTTCTGTTATTGATATTCCTGATCTTATTTAAGCTAGTGGAAAATTATATATACATACATAAATATTTCTATATGTACACATATATTTCATTCATTGGCATAGTGAATTCCCAGAAGATAAAATTATACTCTATCAATGCATAGTGACACCATCTCTGTGAATTAGAATCTCAGCTGCCTAGAACACCAAGAAGTTAAGCAACTGGCCATAATACACGCATATATGTCAGAGACAAGAGTTGAGACAAGGTCTTCCTGGATTCAAGGTCAGTTCTCTATTGACCATGCTCATCCCTAACACTCTCTGTGTCTGTGTCTGTGTCTGTCTCTGTCAGTCTCTATTTCCTTCTCTTTATCTATCTACACACATATGTTACATAATCAAAATGTAAATTGGACTTCATGTCGTCCTGGGATTTCTCCTAGTGCTAGATTATAAAGATAGAGCAGGAAAAGAAATTGAAAATAAAGAAGGATTTATTAATAGTGATAAAAGCACTGTTGGGAAACATGAGAGGAAGTTCCTAAAAGTCAGAAACGAGACCTAAAGTAAGGAGCCAGGAAATATGCAGGTATCAAACTTCAAGGTAAAACAATGCACCAAAAACCATGCAAACATTTAAGTACCAGGGAACATGCAAAACCAGATCAATGTGAAGCAAGAAGTGAGAAATCAAGAAAGGAATCAGGAGTTAGGGAACATACAAGTTCTAGAAGTCAGGACAAGGCAAAGTCTAATGTCAAAAAACCATGGAAATCCCTAGGAAAACAAACATAATGCGCGAGAGACAGACAGACCTCGAAGATTAGCTGACTCCTACCTCAGAAAGAGGCCTGTTTGTATCTTTTTTAAGCACAAGATGAGATTAGAACATGGCTCAGGAAATGTGCTATACTGAAGCAGGTGAACCATGTTAGGGAGCAATTTTAAAAGCAGTTTTGCACAGTGGAAAGAGCTTGATTTTAAGTCATATGATGTTGGGTCAAAACCTGTTTCTGCTACATATTACACATTATCTGTGTGCCCTTAAGCAAGTCACAGTCTTACTGGGCCTCAATTTCCCCAACTGGAAAAAGAGGAAACTGGACTACATGACTTATAAGGCTCTTTGTAGCTCTGAATAGATGATCTTATGCTTTATAGTAAGTACAATGAGCTATATGAAAAATAACATTTTTTTTCAAATGTATTGATCTTCCCAGTCACTAAATGATTGGCCAGTGTTTGGTATCCATCAAAAAAGCATAGCCAGAAAAAACTGACCTTCTCTATGTGGGGTTCAAGCATGGTCTTGTTTTCTCACGTTGTTAAATTTCAAATGCCATTGATCATTGAGAGAAGCCTGCCTCTCCAGTGCTCAGGAGTGCAGCTTAAACTCCTAGAATTTTATGTGCTCACTCATCTTATATTTGGAACACTCAGTTTACACAATACACATGATTCATTTAAAACTGCATTCAGACAGAATGTAATTCACCTAAGTAAACGAAAATCTGCTGATGGACGAGAAAAGAAGTTTTGTGCTCTGCCAGAACTACTCAGCTTAAAGTCAGGCAGGCTGCAGCAGCTTTCATTTGGCTGTAATGAGATAGTACCCACGGAAAAGTGACAAAAAAGAAGGAGGAAATTTGTGTCTTTTAAAGCATAAAAAAGTACTGTATATAGTATGATGGAGAAACTTAAAACAAACCAAAAACATAACCTTTTAGTGGGGAGGTGTGGTGAAGGGAGGTAATCTAACATATACACCGAACTATTAAATTTTTTAAAAAGAATGGAAGAAAGAAAACCTGGAAAACCTTCTGGGATTCCATCTGCAGGTGTGTGGTGCCTGTTGCTCCCCTTCCAGATGTGTTATCCATCAAATGAATTGCCCCATTAACCTTAGTGGATAAAAATGTCAGCTATATGAGACAGAAAGTACTAATTTCCTTAGTTCTTGGGGGCCCCCTGCCACCATCCCATACCTGACAATGGTGCTACCTTGTATCTTTAGAGCTCTATTACTTAGTTTACATGTAGCTCTGTTCATGGAGCCCCTAGAACATCATGTGGATATGCCTATGGCCTAAGCTCATGTACTGGCTTGGCCCTATAGTCTCCAAACTTGTAAGCATTTAAACAGTCACTTTCTTCCTCCTGCTGCAGCTCTTTATCCCAACCCCAGAAGCTTTGGAAAGAGCTCAGTATAGGCCTTTTTCCAGGGACTCTTGTGGCACATCTGAGGAGAGGGAGGAGCAATTTATCCCTATGGTCCAAAGATAACACTGCTGACTACACAATTAAAAGCATAAAATCTCTTAAGAGGCAGCATGAGATATTAGTTAGAGACCTGGACTAGGAGTTAGGTTTACCTTAGTTTAAATCCTACCTCAGATATGTACAGTCCTGAAGAAGTTACATAACTATCTATGTTACTCTGGGAAAGTTACTTAATTTCTTTCTGCCTTAGTTACCTTATCTGTAAAATAAAGGAGAATGAATTCAATGACCTGTGAAGTCCCTTCCAGCTCTAAATCTATGGTCTCAAAACCTAAATTGCTCTATTCTCTAACACTGCACTTGTTCTTGGAGAGATTATAAGATGGAACGATAAAATAGACAATTAAAACCTCATAGACATACATACATACCCTAAATTTATGTCTGCATATATATAGCATATATATATATACATATATATATACATATATATATATTTACTTATATAATATCAATATGGAGTAAAGCTACTTAACGTAAATAATGTACAAGCTTGAGGCTGGGGTTGATCCTAGAAAGCTGATGGACTAAGGGGCACCTAGAATACAGCTCCTCACCTACCACATGAAATAAGTTAGAAAACACCATAAAATGGAGTAATGACAGCAATGATGTGCTATAATTAAAATGAAAGAAATATTCAAAGACCCCTCTCCAAAGTAATTCTCACAGAAATAGTAACTCAAGGACAACTCCCTAGACCACGAGTGGGGAACCTACAGTCTCAAGACAACAGGTGGTCCTCTAGGTCCTCAAGTGTGGCCATCTGATTGAATCTAAATTTCACAGAACTGTGGATTTGTTTGGATTTAGTCAAATGACTCTACTTGAGGACCTAGACAGCCACATATGGACTCAAAGCTTTAGGTTCCCCATCCCTGCACCATGTTGATGGCACTCCTCTCTCCAGATTCCCCGAGTCCCTCAGAACAGCTACAGTTTAAGACACTGACTTTTAGAATTATTCTCTTGGCAGTGTCCATAGAGGAACATTCAATTCAGTACAGGTAGAGGCCTAAAACTCAGGGGTGGGGAAAAGTATTCTGGAAGCCTGTGTGGGACTTAGGAAGGATTATCCTAGAAAAGATAGGACCACAGGGCTAACTACAAATATTTGATATGATATAGAAAGAATTAGGCAACTAAAATAATGTATAAAAGAAAAGTTGAGAAAAACACAATTTAAAAAGTTTTAGCAGTGTCTTCTACTTTACCCACTTGTATGTGCATGTGTGTATAAATATATATGTGTGTGTGTGTATGTATATATATTTGTGTATGTGTGTGTGTAAAAAAAAGAGAGAGATAGATATATATATGAAATCAAATCATTAAATAAATTTAGGGACATAGATTTAGAAGTGGAAGGAAACTTATAGTCCTTCTGATAAAGAAATCTGAAGCCCAGAGAGTTTATGATCTGCCCAAGGACAAACAGGTACTAAATGGCGAAGGCAGAATTTGAACTCAGGTCCCCCAACTCCCAAGTAAATGCCCTTTCCATTGCCATATGCTAGCTCTTTGGGGAGCTCTCAGTCAGTCACAGAGAGGAGGGTAGAGTACTAAAGTCGGGGGCTTGGAAAGGTAAAGAATGGACCAAAATACTCTTGGAGACGATCCATAGCAATGTCCCAATGAAAATCTGAGGAAGGAAAATGAGCAATTAAAGAAAAAAAAGTCTAAATTAATAAATAACCACATTGAAGCAAAAAAAAATTGAATCAAAATCAGTGGGAGCAGGTGTAATAAATTCTGTAAGATTTCCTGAGAAGCAGCCAATGCAAGAAGCTTCAATGCGGCTCAAGAGACTAATCAAAAAATTAAGTAAAAATATTTAAAGAAATAATATTAGCAACCACAGCTTTTATGAATCAATGATTCATTAATCTTTGAGTATAAAAAGAGTAGAAATATAAAAATAAAGAGAATTTCTAAAACTATATAATCGCTGAAAAATAAAATTAGAACACAAAATGCTGAGGGAAAGGAAAATTAACTCAATAAAGTTAAAAGCACTGAGAATGCTTTATTCAATAAGAATACAGAATTTGGATACAGGATGCAAAGACATAATTTAAGTATTCTGAAAAATATCAAGAAAAAAAAAACCCTCAGTAGCAATAAATCACATACGAAAATTGCCCAAAGACATTCAAATCAGACTGCGTAGTGTGGATCAATGGCAAAGAAACACCAATTTTAAGTTACCAAAAATCATTATAATCAAACTACAAATTATAACCTCAAACAACAAGCTTTTTAAGCAGTAAAAAAATGTTTCATATTTCAAGGACAATAATTTAGAATAGCATAGAATTATGCATGTTTATAATAAATCAAAGGAAAAATAAGTATTACATTCTGAAATGCAAAGATTATCAAATGGCACAAAATTAATTTAATTAGTATTAACAAAACAGGAGATTGACTTCTTATACTCATATAGAAACTGCCAAAGATCTTGACAAAGTGGAGAGAGGAAGATGTGTAGGGCAGATGGATTTACTAGTAAATTTTACCTTCTATCAGAAAAAGAGCAATCAATGTCACAACAGTACTGTACTATCAAAAATATATTCTCAATCTCCTTTTATGAGACCGATATTATATTTGTGCTCAAAACAGAAAGAAAAAGAAAATAGGATTGTAGACCTGTTGTGTGTTTTAAGTTCAGCGTTACATGAATAATCATATAAAATTTAAAATAGTTTATTTACATAAAAATGATTGTAGCATATCCAGGAAAAGAAAATTTACCATGGCCAATTTGGATTCTTACCAAGCAAGCGTGAAAAGACTGTTCAGCATTAGTATTAAGTAAATAACAAGTAACAAAATAGTCAGTCATGTAATATTTATAAAATACCTATAATGCTAAGTACTGTGCTAAAGGTTAGGGATACAAAATTAGGAAAAGACATTCTCTGCCCTCAAGGAGCTAACAGATATTAATCTAATGGGGATTTGAGTTTGAAATTATATGAGGAAAATGACAAATCATTCACACTCTTTTATTCAGCAATTGTGTTACTGTATGTATGCATATATGTATGTGTGTATGTATATGTGTGTAGACACACACATATATGTGCCAAGAAGGTCGGAATTATATAGTTACTATAGCTTTTGCCTCTATAAGGTATACATTGTCACATCTGGTGATTTTACCAAGTACTTTTATTTAATTCTTCAACCCCATCCAATCCCCACCCATCACAAGAGGGGATTCAGTCTTGAGGGACAAGATAACTTGTTGTTGTTATCAAGACATGACTGATGAAATGACAAAGGGGATGAACAAAAACATTTTTTAAAAAGCCAGATGGAGGCTACAAGATCATCTAATTGAAATCACTCTTTTTCAGGTAAGGAAACTGAGAGGCAGAGTGCCTTCTCCAAATTACATGGTTGGTTACTAGCAGAACTATGGATAAAACCCACATCTCTTCATTATGCAATTTAGCTTTCTTTTCAATATTCCAAGAATTTTTAGGTCAATGTTTTGAGACAAGGCCAAGGTCCAGAAGTTGAAGAATTTTTTTTTTTTTTAATATGGGAGGTATTTAAAGCTACAGCAAGGAATATAAACTTATGCTGGTTCAAAATCTAAAAAAATCAAAAAGCTAAAATAACAGGAATTCTATTGCCCTTCATTTTATAAATAAGAGGCAAGTAAATAAGCCAACATTAGGGATTTAAATTAAAAGCAAAAGCAGCTTCTTGAGTAAATCCTGGCATCAACACAAATTCATCCCACTACAAAGAGGACTGATGTTCATAATGATGGCCAGGAGGCACTGCAAACTACTAATGTGTCTTCTGATTTCGGTTGAGTATGATTTTTGTGATAATTGTGTTTTCACTTATTCTTTAGAAATTGCTAATTCAGGAATGGCAAATTTGGTGACAATCAAAATACTGAATTAATAATTAATATGCTTTTAATATGGGGATTGGTAGCTTCATTCCCAAATCATTTTGAATAAATGTAAATTTACTGGGTTTATTGTTTCTGCTATTCAGTAGAGAAAGGAATTGGAATTGAAATGCACTTATTTAGCTTAACAGCAAAAAAAAAAAAAAATCTATTTGAAATGGCAATTGTATACCATACAAAATATGAAGTTACAAAGGTTGTCTTTGAATATCTCTAACTTGAAAGGAAAAATCTTTGAATTCTCATTGACATCCATCATTGGAGCTGCTAAGACTCTTCCCCTCTATCTTTCAACCTGTTAAATTCCAATACAATCCCTGATCAGTAATGGACTTTTTCCTCCTCAGTGCCTTGCAAAGAAATTCACAACCCTATAAAGCACTTATGTATTATTACATAATTATCTATTCATATTTCATATCTCCCTCCTATAATGTCTCAACCTTAAGGGAAAGAAATAACTAAATGGTTTTTTTTATCTTCTTTAACACCTAGCCCCATGTTCTACAAAAAAGGTACTTAGTACACATTTGCTGAATCAGATTGAAACTTTGTGATTTTCTTAAGTAGAGGCTGCTAGAATGTTATGTTTGTAACAATTAAAATGTGAAAAATAATTTAATTCAGTATTGAACAATCAACATTTATGAGTTTTGAATTGGCTCATATTTCATGGCATTAAAGGTATCATGGAATAATAGATTCAGCATTTAAAAAAACGTTAGAGATTATCTAGTACAACTCCCTCATTTGTAGATGATGAAATTGAGGCCTACAGAAACAAAGAGACTTGTCCATGCTCACCAAGATAGTGAGCAACAGAGTTAGGATTTAAACTGAGCTCCTCTGATACGAAATTCATGATTATTTCTATCACTCCACATTTCCTCTCATTCAACTTCCCATTATGCAGACAAAAGAACTCCGACCCAGATAAGTGAAGTGACTTGCCCAATGTCAAACGGGTGACTAGTAGTAATTTGGACTCCAGTGAACTTCCGGTGACTCCCAGGCCATTTTGACTCATTAATTCTGTTTTTTAAAAATAATAATATAATAAATACATGTTTAAAACTGCTTTGCTTTACCCACTACAATTGTAAGTTCTGATCAAATGAAGATATTATTAACCTAAGAATAACCAAAATAACTATAGAGATAGGCCACTGAATTTGAAATACTTTATTATTGTTGTTTCTAATCTCCAAACAAAGCTCATGTTGATATTAAAAGGTTTATCACCTTTTCATCTGGACTACTATGAAAAAATTCCTAATTAGTCTCCCCACTTCTAGTCTCTCCCCTCTCTAATTCATTCTCCACACAGATGTTAAAGTGATATTTCTAAATCACAGGTATAACCGTGCTACTCCCCTGATCAATAAACTCTAGTGGTTCCATATTACCCCTTGAATTAAATGTAAACACCTATGTTTTGCATTTAAAAGCTCTCATGATCTGGCTCTTATTTACCTTTCCAATCTTATTAGATAATAATCCCTTTCACACAATTTATGGTTCAATCAAACTGGCCTTATTGTGCCTCATACATGACAATCCATCTCTAATATATGTCTCTTCAACACTGCTTCATAAAATCCCTTCTTTCCTTTAAAACTTAATTCAAGCATCACTTCCTAAAAAATGTATTTCCTGATCTTCTTAGTGCCTCTCCCCAAAACTCTCATTTTTAAATTTTATATATTTTCTACATACGTATTTTAATCATATTTAAGTATACACATGTGACCTCTGATAGAATATAAATTGAGAGCAAGAACTATTTCTTTTTTATTTTTATAACACTAGTATGAGCACACAGGCAGGCATGTAGTAGACCCTAGATAAATGTTAATACATTGATAAATCTGGAAAAGAATTAAAGAACATTGCTTTATTAAGTGGGCCTATGGAACATACTCCTGGAGTGTCAAGAGTTCACAACCTTTAATGGTGATAACATTTTACAAATATGTTTCTCCACAGTTACAGTTGCAAGGATTTCATTTAAAAATCAGTTTATTCTTTTAAATTAAATGTTTCAAAGCAATCAGCAAATATAATATGTAAGAAAACTGATCAAAACAATGACATTTTCTCTAAAGTTAACTAAATGTTTGAGTAAATTTACACTTGAATATTCTGTCCTAATCATATTGCTTATTGTAAAACCACATGGAATCCTAAAGACAATGAAAGCTAGGGGTTTTTTTTTTATAATTTTAATAGGTTCCTCAGATAACTTTTATCCTCTCATAGTTAATTATATTCCAGAAATATCCTCATCTTCTAAGATCTATTGATAACAAAGGAACACTATGAAATTATTCTTTAAACTAGATAAATGAAGTCAACTAAATCCACATCCTCCACAAACAAGGGCATTTATAAAGTATCACTAATACTAAGCAGATGTTGAATCAATTGAATGATAATGATAATAACAAGAACAATAATAATAATAATACCAGATTTACATTCCCTGAGAGTAGTAACAAAATCTTATTTAATCTTTGCATCCCCCTTCACAGTGCCTACTGCAATATTCTTCACAAAACAGGTGCTCAGTAAAAGTCGTGTGAGGGAATAAATGAACAACAGAGGTTGAAATCTCTGTAAGATGTACGTATATGGTGCTTAAGGTTTCAAAAAACATTTTATATATCATATCTAACTTGTTTCTCACAAAAAAACATCACAATGAAGTAGGTAGGTGATGTTTTATAGGCACAATTTTAAAGATGAAGTAAAACATAGAGCACTGGTATCAAACTCACATAGAAATGGATCCCAGCAGGCTACATATTGACTTAGAGAAATACAAATTACCATTATCTATATTTTATTGTATTTTTATTTATTTTGCTGAATATTTTCCAATTGCATTGTTATCTGCTTCAGCAGCACTCAAGGCTAAATTTGACACCTCTGGCATAGTGGATAGAGGACTATCCTTGAAGTCAGGAAGGCCTGACTGACATGTGATAGTTATAAAATGTGATGAAAACACACTTAAACATGGTCAAGTCACTTACCACCTCAATGCTCCAGACAACTCTCTTACTGTGTAAATTACAAGTTGCCACTCTTCATAAGAGGAGGGAGATTACACTGAAATATTTTCATGATTTTAATAGGTTCTTTTTTCCTCTGTTTCTTTATCTGTAAAATGAACTAGAGAAGAAAATGACAAACCACTCCAGTATCTTTGCCAAGAAAATCTTAAATGGGGTCATAAAGAATCAGACAGCTAAAAAGATTGAACAACAACAATAAACCATCCTTCAATGGAGGACCCCAGGGACTATTATAGAATTTTAAAGTAATTTTCACAATTACGAAATGTCTATAAGTATTTTTGTTTAGTGTGTGTGTGTGTGTGTGTGTGTGTGTGTGTGTGTGTGTGTGTGTTTTGGGGTGACAAGATTTCTGGTGTATAAATTTCAGATTAAAATGCTTAGTCTTTTTGTGTTTTAAAGGCATAGACATTACTAGAAATAGTGAATTTAACTTTCATTTAGTAAGGTCATGTAAGTTACTATTTCTTCCCTTGAATTAGACAGAAGATTTGGTCTAGTTCCATTTGACTGTACTCCTGTAGAAAACATGGATAAAACCCAAATACTAGCTACCAGGTCTTCTAACAATTCATTTGCTTTTAAGTAACATAAATAGTCAGGGCCTTGGTTTCTTGATCTATGAAAATAAACTTTGAGCTCTAAGATTGCAGTCCATTCAGAGGTCAACAAATGATGGCCGATGGGCCAAATGTAGTCTACTGCTTGCTTTTTGAAAGAACAGTCAGCTAAGAATGAAATTACTCTATGAGCAGTACAAAAACAGGGATTTGCCTGGATGTTACCCATAAGCTGTATGTAGTTTGCCAACCCTGGCAGCTCCTCAAGGGCAGGGGCTGTCTTTTGCTTTTTTGTGTGTGTCCCTAACACTTAGCACAGTGCTTGGCACATAGTAGGCACTTAATAAATTTTTATTGGCTATCTGTGAATAATCTTCATTAGGACATAAAGGAAGGAGACATGGAAAGAAATTGATGTAATGTGCAGGTAGCTCTCTAAGCTCCTGGCTAAATGAAGGAACCTGTTCATCAGGGCTCTGAGATCTCTGGGTGAGTAACACGAAGTGCAGCTGATAGCAGACAGCCTAACAAGAGTAGATCCTGCCTTACTTTGTCAAGGACAGTCTGGAGCAGCTAATGCCCCTGGTGGAAAAAATCAACCTTTTGAGTCAGGTCACAGAGGCCCAGGTATACATGAATCAGAATGAGAAAATGGGCAAGACTGTCCTGCACAAGCCCCTGATAAAGGAAGTGTTTTGCAGGGGTGGGGAGGAGGGACTGGAAGTGACTATTCATATGCTGGGGATAAGGATATATAACAAATAGTATTTAATAAATGTTTGCTTAATTTGAAGCTAGAGAAATGTATTCTAGATCATAATACAGTATTTTGATGTGCTTAAATTGAATATGCTTGAGTAACCTACCAATTAATAAATACATCATTTTCAACACATTGGAAGGCTATTGGGGGAATAATACTCTGGTCTTGTTTTGTCCTATTCAAAATATGTATCAACTTAGAGAAAGCATAAATGACATTCTTATCAAATTTGTGGATCCTAGAAAGCTCTGAAGAAGAACTGAGATACTTAATGATAGAATCAGTTTCCCATAACCATGTAGTTAGAAAGGTCCTCAGAGTTCACTTGTGGGAATTTAGGTTGCAATTCTGGCTGAAAACCAGTAAAATGAAATTTACCACTGATAAATGTAAAGTGTCTTGAATTTAGATTTTAAACAATTGACTTTACAAGTCAAGAAAGTGGCAATTCACGTGAAAAAACCCTGGGGGTTTTAAATGGTCACACATTTAGTATCAGCCAATAGACATGAATAAAAAAAAAAAATCCAATCTTATCATTGGGGATATTAATATACGTATACCATCCAGATCAAAGAAAGAAAAGATTTCACTGTGGTCCATAAATCCAGCTATGGTGTTGAATTCTAAATAGCATGCTTATGAAAGATACTGATAAACTATAATTTACACAGAGGAAAGTGAGCAGTGTAGCCGGAAGTCTTGAAACTGTTACAAGGAATAGTTCATGAAATAAGAGATGTTTTATTGGGAGAAGATAAAGCTGGGAGGGCAGACTATATCAATATTCAAATATCTGAATGGTTATTAATGGATGTGAGAAAAGATTTACTAGATTTCTTCAAGGAATGGTTTTAAAATCAATAAATACGAAAAGACAGTTTGGGATTGGATATAGGACAATCATAACAAGAATGTCCAACAAGGAAATGGCCCAATTCCTGAAGTAATAAGGTTTCTGTGGCCTGGATGTGTTCAGGCAGAATACCTAGTCTACAGGTAAGAGTATAACTTCACTGAACATAAAGCCAGCATTTGACTAGATGACTGACTAGGTGACCACTAAAGTCTGTCCTAAATTCTGTAGAAACTATCTCAAAAGGGTATAAATAAGTGAATTATTAACAAAAGGTATATCTGAAAAATATAGATAGAAATGCTGCATTGTATGGTGAACAGACCAGAGAACTGACCTCAGCTCTGAGAAGGCCTAGGTTCAAATTCTGTTTCTGATATAGACTAGCTTTGTGACTGGGAAAATCACTTAAATTCTCAGTGCTCTAACTAACTAATACTTTTAAGTTTCAGAAAAAGCGTCAACTTGAATTTGTAGACTGAGTCTCCTGTACCATGACTTCCCCAGACCAATGAAATCACAGGCCCTGCCCTGGTCTCAATTAATAAATAATTCCTAAATGTAGTTATTTCTCTTCCACTGAAGAATTATTCCAGTGCCTCATCATTCCATGGAGGTGACCCTGGGTTCTTGATATCTATAAAGTAGAATTGAAACTCTGGAAGGTTACTGCAGGAGAAAGAGCATTGGATTGAGAAGTAAAAGATCTATGTTCAAATCCCTCTGTGTCCATTGCTACATGTATAACACAAAGTCACGTGCAAAGCTGCCTTTCCTGTTTCTGGCTAGCCGAATATGTAACACAGCATTTGGATGCAATGGAGAGGATGAATGTTCTTGATACCACTTGTCACAAGGTAGTCCAGCAATGAATGGGCTTGGCAGATTGCTACGACCTTGCAAATAAATGCTACTGGGTGGTCTCTTTGTCTTTCTCCCAACTTGTGGAATGAGCTAAGGGTCAAGGAGATGCATTAGTTAAAAAGGATAGAGTTTTGGATTTGTTCTCTTCCTTCTACTCACCTTTATAGTGAATAGTGTTGTCTCTTAACCCTTGATAGGGTGGGGAGGAGCATGGATTCAACTAGGCCAGCTGGGGCCTTGGAGTCTGGCTGCCTTTTCTCTTTTATGCATCATTTTCTGAGTAGGTGACTGAACATTGTTCCCCACATAGATATGACCAATTTTAGAGACAAGCTTATGAGACTGAAAGGTTTTAGTTGAGCTGACTGGAATCAAGGTCCAATTATAGAATAGATGGTGAGATCTGATTGCAAAGTCAAAGTGAAATGTTGATTGTCTGTTTGCTGGGTTGACGACCTGTTGTTTGTTTTGGAGTGATTGAAGTATCATCCTCAGGAGTACTTGTATGGTGTAATAC
>CM053586.1:124816849-124839230 GCA_028646515.1 Pseudochirops corinnae
TGAAATTCTTTCCTCCTAAAAGAAACCTAGATGTAATCTTGGCAGATTTCACTTGACAGAATGAGTCTAATAATAGGAACACAATTTTTTGAAATACATAAAATTTAAAATAACTATATATCTAATTTTACATTAATAATGGAAATCCTTTATCCTGATGGATACCAGAGTACAACATGAAAGAGATATTATAATTACTACATAAATATGCAACACAAGGACATTTTAATGACTTATTATTAGCCTTCTGAATTGAAAAGAGAAATAAGCAGGAAAAATTTTAGGGAAGAAAATAAAAGGTAGAATTTTGCCCAAATTCTGAGATTAGCACTTCTACAGTCACTAATAAATGATTGTTTAAAAAACAGACATGAACATATATCCAGGTAAAATTGGAAATAGAACTGTGTATATAATCAGAGGTTTTCACAAATGTGCACAGCACATAACAATTGCTAAGCAAGGATAACAATTCTTATTTTGAGAAAACAAAAATGTTTTTATATTATTAACAATCATATAAAATGTTATTTTTCCTCTAAATATCATACTTTTATATTTGTTTTATATCAATTTTATGATTTTATTGATGTAGTAGCACATGTATGCATTTTAAACTTAGATATGCATATAATGAAAAGTTGCACTCATTTAAAAAATTGATTAAGCATGCTATCAGAAATATTTGGACAGTTCAATCCAGCCTCCTCAATTTATCAGTGAGAGAACTGAGGTCTGAAAAGGGTGGGTAACCTGTGAAGGGTCATTGAAGTGATGAGCACATTTGATTTGACTCACATGTCCCAACAACGAATTTAATGCTTACACCCAGATTTTCTTGACTCTAAACTGGCCCTCCCCAAATCCAGAATGCCTCTCTCCTACTTCATTAGAAAAAGAACAATGAAAATGTCTGCCAATGCAAAAAAATATGAGGGAGGTGGCAAGTATCTCTTATTACAGTGAGGTATTAAAAACAATCTAGAGATTTCACACAATTACAGCTATAACAGTGTAATTGACAGCCTTCTTTAAAGGAAATATTCAAAGGTGTCAGCATTTTGAACATTTGAGACTTGAAATCCTCAGATGATTTGGCAGCATACATTAATTTTATTGTTGAGGTAAGCATTTGTGATATTTTTACAAAGGAAAACTGAAATGGGCCTGAAATAAGCAGTGAGAAGAACCTTGGATTTTGAATCAGGTGATTTGGGTTCCATTTTTAGTTCTGTCTCTTCATTAACAGAGTGATCTTGATTAAGTCACTTACCCTGTGGTAGCCTCAGTTTCCTCCTTTGTAATATGAAGAGTGTGAGCTAGGTCCCTTCCAGTTCTAAGGCAATGATTTCACAAAGATAAATTACTCCCTTCCCAGAAAGAGAAAGCAAAGTTTAGGGAAGAGCCTAAAGGAACTGAATTAGTTCAGTTGGCAAGCTTGCCTTCCTGATGTGCTGGGGGTTGGGGTTGGGGTAGGGTGGTGTCTTATAGAACCTGCTAACTAGTTTTGTCTTTAAGAGTACAATTCACCTTATTTGTCTGTGCAGCTTAATTACCTGTTATCAAAAAGAAATTCTACTGTCAGGGCAACCGGTCAGCCTCTTATCTCTGTAAAAGGCTGCAGGAAATAGAAGAACTCATCTCCATAGCTTCAGGTCAATTGGTTTAGGAACACAGAGCTGTCATCCTGGGCTACAATGGAGGTGCCTTTGTAATTAAAACTCTTCTGAGTTAAGTCACTCAGGGCTTAAAAACTCAGTGACTTGTAGATCATGAAAGAAGGAGAAAAAAATCAAGGGAAATTTACTTCTCCACATGAGTCAGATGGCTGGGAAAGAAAGAGAACAAAGATAGTGCCCTCCAAGTGCATTTACCTTTCAGTGTTATTTCTTAGAGTCACATTGATTTATCCAAGCCTGCCAGGATGTTCCCTTTTTAAAGGACCTAATTTACTAACAGTGTGGGATTTTTCCACATTTTTCACTCCACTCAGATTGCATTTTCATTTTTTTCTAGCAATAAAGACCTATAACGCAGATGCTTCTATTGAAGTCAGTGTGGGAGACTCTCAAAACCAAAGAATTTCATATATCTTTGGTCTTTCTATTGGACCTTTCTGATTACTTCAGACCCTAAAAACAGATGCCATGTTGACACTGGTTGAAGCTTCTAGCTCCCTCCTTCCTTCTCCGCACTTCAGATGGTCTGGGAATCCCACATTCTATATACCATTATTAATCTAGCCCAGCTTCTTTCCAAGTGGAGTAATCATTAATATGCATTGGCAGAATCAGAAATCTTTCTTTTGCCTTGGTTCATTCTTTAGTCATTAAATGAGCTATTTTTTGTTCTTTGCTCATCGATCTAAGGAGGCTCAATGCAAAATTCAGCTAAGCTAGCCTACCACATAATGCAATAAAAGTCCTGGTTTATATGAGTCTGTCATAACACAGGATTGATTCAACCCTGATCAGGGAGAGTATCAAATAGGAGAAAAGAAGTAGGACCAAAAATCTCATTCATTCTTGACCTACATAGCTTAAGAATCTTATCCTACAATGCAGTGATTTGCTAAATATGTTTTGTGCTCAAGATAGCCACTGATCAAAAGGTTGGAAGGGGAGGGAATATTCTCTGTCTTATGACACTCAGAGTGAAGTGAAGACACACACACACACACACACACACACACACATACACACACACAGTATGATGGGATGGCCTTACCTTTGGATTTATACCTACAACTGTATTTTAGTCTTGCCTTTGCTGTTAATTAGCTGTGTGGCCTTTTATAAGTCACTTAACTTCTCTAGGCCTCAATTTCCTCATCTACAAAATGGAGATAATAATGCATGGACTTTAGCAAAAGCCATCGAGGAAATAGAACTCTAAACTACTATAATAAGGTGAACCGTTGTTATGGTTGTCCACAAATGGGATGTTGCCAAGTTATTTATTTCAGTGGTGAGGGCTGTGATCCAAATAGGGAATAAACCTTTAGGGAAAAAGGTAGGGGAAGAGAGAATTTTGATGTTTCATTTGCGTCCTTTGAAGTCATCTCTTCTTTTGTTACTTCTTCCCCAATATTTTTGGAATGAAATTTAAAGGAAAATTTGTTCCTACCCCCATTATAGAGCACATTCTTAATGTCCTCATAGAGAAAGATTAGTAGAAGTCTTCTCTCCCACTGTGTAATGATTAAGTGACTACTGATAACAAAACCTATATCATTACCCCTGGCTAGGGCGGGCAAATGAATTTATTACTATATAACTATGAAGGGTCCATACCAGTCCTCTTACCATCAGATATGCTGAGCACCCCAAGCTAGACCATTCCCTGAGACAGAAGGTCAAATAAAAATCATAACTTGCGCTTATGGTATATCTCTTGTTGCTTATCTAGTAACGTGCTATAATTTACAACCCTATAGCTAGCAAATCCTCTGCTCTTCCTCTCCAAATTCATTTCTCACAATGGCTATCCGATAGGAGTGCAGTAGTTTCCATAAATAGGATCTATTTTGTTTTTGCAGTCTGGGAGAATAAGCCTTTTGCATTAACCCAGAAATTATACAGATATTCAAATTTGTGTTCCCAGATTAAGTAAAAAATTATTTTGTCTTCCTCTATTCAAAAATGACTTTTCTGAGAGGAGCCCAACTGAATGGCTGATGTTTGATAGTCTTTTCTACCCTGCGCATCAGTGAATTCCTGCAAATATCGAACTGAATACTACATATATTTGTGAAGCATATGATAAAACATTGTTCCTGTTGTTTCATGACCACTTGGGAGAGATCTGCAATTTGCACAGTGTAATGGTAATAAGGAATCTGACATTTTCAAAGAAGTCCAATCATGGACTCTAAATATTCACACCCAGGTTCACTGCTGTGTATTTCTTCTGAAAAAGGGCTCTTTGCATAGGCAAACACTTTGTACACCTTCACATGAGCAAATATTACTCAACTTAAACAGTTGGTTGAGGCTATAGTGTTTATGCAGGTCATTGTAACTTTTCACTGTTTCTTACAAAGGTTGGCAGTAAAAATGCATCATTTCTATCTGTATCTCTTTCACTCATGTATCTGTCTCTATATACCTTCTATCTATAGCCATAACTATAGTAATAGTTATACCTATAGCTATATCTACACCTATCTCTATGTTTATGTCCATATCTTTGTCAGTTTCCATGCTTATGTCGATGTCTATACTTCATGTCCTTGTTTAAGGTCATGCTCCTATCAGGTCAACCCCCCAAAAGCAAGCATGTGAAGAAGGATTTTTTTTTTTGATAGTGAAAAACTTGAAGAGCTCTTTGTAACAGTTTTCCTCATATAATATTTTTAAATTTATCTAGAGTAACATCAAAAGTAACAATTTGTAACTTGACTTAAACCCTTGACTGGTGTGTGTTATACCCAACATATAGCTTCTCAAGGGAGTAAACTACTCTAGGTTGTCTCTGAAACACATCCTTATACTAACTCCTCTAACAGTAATGGAATTGGTGCTCAGGCTCTGTGATATCATGAGCTATGTCTCTGGACCAAGAAGGAGACCAGTGAATAGCTTGATTTAATAGATTGCCAAAATAACAGAAGACGGACTCAGGGCCCAACACTGTAGGCACTATACTTCTTAACCTTAACTGGCTACCCCATCTCCTATACATTTGAACTTTTAGCCACTTGTTCTGTTCACTACCGTACGTACACTAAATTACTCTAACACACAATCACAATGCTCTCACTATACTGTCCTGACCTCACTTCTGCCCAGGTATATTTAGCAGAAGTACCAGTGTAATCAACCACTTGATCCAGCTGTTTTCTATAGACTTATGTTAGAGCCAAATTACAACATCCCAGGGGGAATATCCAAACACTGTGAAAGATCCACTTGCATCCCCTTCTGCCTTCACTGTCCATAGTGCCCTGTTCTCCAGACTACACTTACAGTGCCAAGTTACACATACAGCAAGCAGATATAATAATCATGAAAGTGGTATGTGAACGATAGTAGGAATCATTAACTGATTTATTCATAATTATGTCTATAGACTGGTAGTAATTGTAATTATCAACTCAAATTGATTATGTATTACTGGATTGGCAAGTAATTTAAGATTAAGGTTAAAGTTTAATTTTTTATGTTCTGAATCAAGTGGGAATGTAGTAATAAAGAGACTCTGTAAAGGCATATGGTAGTGTTATTTATATCTGTGTCAAAGCTCATTTGGGAGAATCATCAAGTTATCAAATAATAGATAAGAAGTCTCAAGATTTGGCATGGGCATGAAAGCCATCTGTTGAGGCCAGACTGATCTTCAGAACAGATAAGGAAGAGGACATTCCAACAGCGATGAGCCATCTCTGGACACTGTCCCGATGGGCAAGGAAGACACATGGAGGGAGCCAAGCCAAAGCTAGGTAGACCAGGTGTAGTGGCAACAGGAAGAGAACACATAAAGAATTTTCACCCACAGAAGGACACAAGTCACAGCATTAAATAGAGGAAAGAGCCCTGGATTTGGAGCCAAAGGCCTTGGGTTCCAATGAACCTGTCACTACCTGTATGGCTTTGGACAAATCACTTAGTCTCTTTGGACCTCAGTTCCTTTATTTATAAAATGAGGGAGATGAACTACATGGACTCTAAGATTATTTCTAGTTCTAAAACAATTATACTAGGATCCTTTTGAATGTCTGTAAAAGACCCAGGGAAAAGAATTCTCTGCAAAAAACTCCATTGTGTTTAGGTACATAAAACTCAATATGATTCAATTCCTCTTTTAGTAAAAAAGCCACTCATCGACCAATGGCAAAAAGATTTCACATTTCAAGTAATTATAGCTTAGTTATTATATATATATACATATATATATATATATATATGTATATATATATATATATATATATATATATACTTATATAGAGATCATCCAAACCTCTGATTCTTTGAATCTTCTAGTTCTTTTTGTACCACTGCCACAATCATTCGAAGAAGCAGAAATTGTATTAAATCATCCCTAGAGCATTGCAGTTGAAACTAGAAGAAAGACAACAAAAGAACAAAAAAGAAAATAGAAAAGATCTGTAAGAGTTTTTAAAGTTATTTTTTCTAATTCTAAATTTAATGAACACTAAAATCCAGTAATATATGTAAAATCACTAATTGAATCTTTATTATGTCCAATTTGCTTTTAAATATAGATATACAATAAATACATGTTCTTTCAAAGTTGGCCTACTTTCCTGTGTTTCCTCCTGGACTTTCTTCCATTTTCAACTATGCATCAAAAAACAAAACAAAACATCATTAACCTTCTTCTTCCTGCCTTCTTTCTTTCTCTTTGTTTTATTCTTTCTTTTTATCCTTCCCTCCCTCTCTCCTTCCTCTCCTCCCTTCTACTTCCTTCTTTCCTTCCTTCCTTCCTTCCTTCCTTCCTTCCTTCCTTCCTTCCTTCCTTCACTTCCTTCCTTCCTTCCTGCCTGCCTACCTGCCTGCATGCCTTCCATCCATCCATCCATCACTGCTTTGTTTGGAGACTGATAACATACTTCATCATCTGTCTTTTTAAGTCATGGTAAGTCATTGCATTGGTCAGATTTCTCAAGTATTTCAAAGTTGTTTTTCTTTATTGATGACATTGGAGTCACCACATTTGGATTCTAACATCATAGTCCCTGATGTCTTGCATTTGAAAGTAGAAAATACACTGGAGAAAACAAAGATTCAAAGAACAGCTGGAATAAACTAATTATACCTAGAGGAAGTTCATACTTGAAATTAAATTTAGGGGCATTAATGTCTTGATTCTGTTTATCTGCAAAAGTAGAGGATACTAAAGGCTTAGAAAAAAATCATGAAGCTTATTGTTGAACAAGAGGAACTAAGCAAATATCACTGACTAATTCATTAGGCTGGATGATCATTGTTGAGTATGGTATAGTGAGTATATGCTTTTGTGTAAGGGTTGAAGTAGATGACCACTAAATTCCCTTTGAACTCTCAAATTCTGTAATTCTGTGATTCCATGATTCCCAATATATACAATTACCTTTCCTTCTTTTTAATGTGAACGATCTGTATATGCATCAAGGACGTACTGGATGTCCTATAGTGTCATATAGGAAGTGAATAATTAATTAATCCTATTCTTCAGCAGACCACATTTTTACAATCATACAGTTTCCTGAAAGATAAAGACAATATAAGTTAGTCTCACTTTACTAATTGTTTGTTGACTATAAAAATAAAACTTTATTTCACCTTATAGATTCTTAAATATATAAAAATTGGGGAAGGAAATTGTTGAAGGGAATGGGTTTAAGGAAGTGAGCAGTGATAGATAGAGAATAGATTTTTTACAGTGATAGCAGGAAGTTCAAAATCATTGGATGAGAAGTGTGTGGGAGTGGGACTGGGTTTTCCTCAACCTTTGAGAAATATGTTCAGTAAAAGTAGCAGAGACTTGAGGTCCCACCAGTTGATGGAGACAGATGATTAGACTCTTTTGCCTCTTGGTAGCTGGTGATGCTGGGTGCTGTGAGACCCAGTAGTCAATTTAAATAACCTAGCATTTATTAGGTCCTTACTATGTACCAGGCATTATGCTAAGTAAGAATATAAAGAAAAGGAAAATTAGACCCTGCTATCAAGGAGTTCACAGTCTAATGGAGGAAAAAACATGGAAACAATTATGTAGTAATAAGATATGTGAAAAATAAATTGGATATAATATTAGAGGGAAGGCACTAACATTAAGGAGGATTGAGAAAGACTTCTTGAAGAAAATAGGATTGTTTAGCTGAGATTTAAAGGAAGTTAGGGAAGGCAGGAGTAGGTAGATAAGTCAAAGCATAGAGGACAGACAGTAAAAATGCATGACATAAGGAGATATAGAGTCTTGAGTGAAGAACAAAGAAGTCAGTGTCCCTAGTTTGCAGATTATATGAAATGGAATGAGGTCAAAGAAGATTGGAAAGATGGAGGGGAACAGGAACATAAATGACTTAAAAAGACAAATATGATTCTATACTTGATCTTGGAGGTAATAAGGAGCCAAAGAAATTCACTGAGCAGAAGTGGTGACATGGTCAGATATGTACTTTGGGAGAATCACATTGATAATGTAGAATATTAGAGTTGGGAAAGATTTGAGGCAGTGAGACCAACCAGTAGGCTATTGCAATAATCCAGGCATAAGGTAAAGAGGACCTGTACCAAAATCGTGGTAGGGTTACATAAGAGAAGTGAGCAAATAAGAGAGATGTTACAAAACCCAGAAGGCCCACATTATATCAGGAAGAAATCTAGGCTGTGGATGCCTGCCTATTTTTCCATGAATTCTTTGAAATTTATTCTTGCAAAATCTAGGGTATATGTCAGACTATGCATGAGTTTTCTATTCTTATTTATAACTTTTAAGATCTAGGGGATATTTCCTTCAAATCCTCCTATTCTTTCTACCTCAGTAATTTCTTATTTATTGGGACCATGTCCATGAAAGTAGTTTCTCTGGTCTCTTTCTTTCCCTTTTAAAGAATGAAATTTCCATTCAGGCAGATCAACATTGTTTTTCAAATAATCCTGCTTTAAGCACATAGATATCCTAGGTTAAAAATTTACAATCATAATTTTTTCTGTGTATCAAGTTTGAAATCTATATCCCAAATTCATCAACCGTTTATTCTTCTTTGTAGCCAATAAATGTTTAAAGCCCCTATTCTTTGTGCTATTTCTTGGGCACGTAGACAATTTCCTTTACACCCTTCCCCTCTCCACCCCCCAACATTTTAAGACTTTTGACCTTAGTAAATTTTTTTAGGTTCAACTAGATGGCACAGTGGAAAGATTGCTTGGCCTGAAATCAGGAAGACTCACTTTTCTGTGTTCAAATCTGGCCTCAGACACTTGTCTAGCTCTGTGATTCTGAATAAATCACTTAAGCCTGTTGGCCTCAGTTTCCTTAGCTGTAAAATAAGCTGGAGAAGGAAATGGCAAACCACTCCAATATCTTTGCCAAGAAAACTCCAAGTGGGATCATGAGGAGTTGGACATGACTTTTTATTCATGATTTTTAATTTTTTTCAAAAAAATAAATAGTATTTTATTTTTTCTTAATTGTATATAAAGACAATTTTTAAAATTATTTTTAAAAATTAAGTTCCCAGTTTTTCCTCCCTTCCTGCTTCTACACCTCTCTCCCTAAAATTTTAAGCAATTTGATATAAGTTATATATGTGCAATCATGTAAAACATATTTCCTTATGTGGTTAGTGTCCTTCATTCTCAAAGAGGACCAAAATAACATCACTATGTTAAAGTCAAGCTACAGTATGTCCGACTGTGACTGATCAGACTGATATGAGCTTGGAATGCTCTACCACAAGTGGGGCACAAATAGTCCATGTGAACAGTTGGGGTGGATTCTCTAAATCTGCAAATCTCTGGTTTCTTTTGAGCTACTTTAATTCTGCTTTGCTCATAGAGCACAGCACCTTCTCTGATGAGGGCATCCCATGCTAGGCAATCTGTGCTAGTGTCTCCCATCTCACACAAGCAATTCCAAAGTTCTTAAGAAAGAGCTTGAGAGTGTATTGTTTTTCCCGACTACCATGTGAGTATTTGCCCTGTGAGAGTTCTTCATAAAATAGTCTTTTTGGCAAGCATACATTTAGCATTTCAATGAGGTGGCCAATCCATCAGCATTATACTCTCTGAAGTAGAATTCAAATTCTTTGTAGCTTAGTTCCAAAAAGAACCTCAGTGTCTGATATCTCATTCTGCCAGGTGATCTTCAGAATCTTCCTAAGACTGTTCAAATGGAAACAATTAGTTTTCTGGCATGGCCCTGGTATACAGGCCAGGTTTCACAGGCATACAACAATGAGGTCAGCACAAGGGCTCTGTAGACCCTTAATTTGGTAGTCAGTCTAATATCTCTTCTCTCCCACACTTTCCTTCAGAGCCTCCCAAACACTGAGCAAGCTCTGGCAATGTCTGAGTCAACCACATTATCAGCATATATATCTCTGGAAAATATACTGCCAAGGTACATGAACTTATACACAGTATTTAAAATTTCTTCATTTGCTGTAACTGATGTTTCCACATATGGATGGTGTGGTGCTGATGGAGCACCTGCGTTTTCTTGGTCTTAACTGTTAGGCCAAAATTATTACAAGCAGCAGAGAATTGATTCATACTTTGCTGCATCTCAGCTTCAGAGGCTACATTAAGTGCACAGTCATCTGCAAACAAAAAATCATGCACCAACACTCGCTCCACTTTGGTCTTGCTTGTAGCCTTTTCAAGTTGAAGAATTTACTATCATTGTGGTAGCTGACCTTGATGCCATATTCATCCTCACTGAAAGCATTTGACAGCATGACTGAAAACATCATGCTGAAAAGCATAGGAGCAAGCCCACATCCTTGTTTCACTCCATTGGTGACAGGAAAAAAGTGAGAGAATCATTCATTATCCAGAATCTGGGCAAGGATGCCATTGTGAAATTGACATACAGTGAGGACAAACTTCTCTGGGCAATCAAATTTTGAGTTTTCCACAAGCCCTTGCAACTGACAGTGTGAAAGGTCTTGGTCTGATAAGCAATTTGACATAGGATATATATGTACAATTATGTAAAACATATTTCCATATTAGAGTATCATAAAAAAGAAATAGAGTTAAAGGGAAAAAATCACAAAAATAAAATGAAAATAGTGTGCTTCAATCTACATTCATATTCCATTCGTTCTTTCTCTGTGGATGGCATTTTCCTTTGTGAGTACTTTGCATTTGTCTTAGATCATTGTATTGCTGAGAAGAGCTAAGACATTCATAGTTGATTATCACAGGATATTGCTGTTACTGTGCTCGATGTTCTCCTAGTTCTGCTCATTTCACTTTGCATCAATTCATGTAAGTCTTTCCAGGTTTTTTTCTGAAGTTGGCTTGCTCATCATTTCTTACAGCATGATAGTATTCCATTACATGCATATAGCACTAGAGTTGGACATGATTGAAAAGACTGAACAACAGTTAAAAATAAAATTTCTTGCAATGTGGGGCTCAGTTGCACTGAATCTATGATTAACAAATTTCTGCCAAATTTCTAGTGTCAAGATACTATATTGGCCACTGCTTACTTCTTCATTTCTGTTTTCTCTGTTGATCAAACTTTATATGGCATCTACCTCACTGCCTCCATTTTGCATCTTCTAAGTGTCTTCTTTCTTCATTGACCCCTGAGAAAATCTTTATATCTAATATTTCCACCTTTTTATGAAGTTCTTTTCATATAATTTTCTTTAATAGAGATATATTTCCTTTGTTGTTACCACTGATCAGACTTAAGATAGTGTCTACCTCATTTTGTTCCATTCCTGTCTCAGTGTTTTCCTTCATTAATGCATTAATGCCATTCTCTTATACCCTACTCTATTGTTTATTAAGGCATGAACATCACCCTAAATTCTTTTTTTTTTTATTTTTTTTTTTGGGAGGGCAATTGGGGTTAAGTGACTTGCCCAAGGTCACACAGCTAGTTTTTGTGTTAAGTGTCTTAGGTCATATTTGAACTCAGGTCCTCCTGACTGCAAGGCCGGCACTCTATTCACTGTGCCACGTAGCTGCCCCTCACCCTAAATTCTTAAATTTATGCCAGCAAAAGACCTTCTAAAAATCTTCTGTTATGAGCTCAGTGATGACTTATGTTACTGACTTCAAAGCAATTCTCTTGCTAAGTTTATACGTGTTCATTCTTAGAGGGCAAACCCTCACCTGATACATTTTTCAGCCACAGCAGCTCATGATAACCATCTACTCAGGACCAGGGGAGTTATTATATGAGTCAGTTGAGGGCGTATCCATGCCAATAAAATCAAGGCTTCTTGAAATTTTGAAGCATGTTATACCTCCATATACATTTACTAGTCTATGGTATAAAATTTTGGCATTTTGGTGGTCTGCAGTTTAATTTTGGTTGTGGAACATTGTATTATACTATGTTTCCTCTTAATATTCATAGGTTATAGATTTAGAACTAGAAGAAATCTCAGAAATTGTCTAGTCTAATCCCCTGATTTTACAGATGAGGAAACTGAGATGCAGAAAAATTTAGTGACTTACTTAGGATTATTCGGGTAGTAATTGTCTAACCAGGGAAAGGTCACCGACAATCTAAGTCTGTTGCTCCCTATGCTAAACTTCCTGGCCAAGAATCAGTCTAGAAAATGAGAGAAATTTCAAAGGCCAGGAACTCTGGAGGAGAGCAGAAAAAAAGCTTGGACTTGGGGGAACTAAGCAACCTTTGTGGGAATCAGTCTTGATGGGTTAATTAACACCTGTGTTGTAAATTGCTGCCAAATATTATCTGGGATTAGTGCAGAAACTGTGAAAGGGCCCTGAGGCAGCCTGTAGGTGAGAAAGAGATCAGTAAATAAAGAGTCAAGTGGAGTATAATCATTAAATTAATGAACAAGCATTTAGTAGCCCTCCTCCCCTTTAAAATATAAGTCTAACTTTGGTGAGAAAGTTCTAGGGCAGACTTGTACCACTTGTAACCTTCTGGGGGTAAACAGGTTGGACAAGAGACAGACTGACAATGGTTGGTTGCCAAGGGTCATGTGACAAACAGGAGAGTGCAAAAGTGGCAACCCTACATTTTTCTGAAGGCCTTTGTCTGGCTGCAAAGTGGCAAGCTGGGGTATGCTGTGCAGGTCTGTTTTAGGGGAAAGTAGAACACTATAACCTATACTAAAAGAGTCAAGGAACCTGAGATATATTCCTAGATCTGACATGGTATACATTCTTACTCAAATTGCTTAACCTCATTGTACTTCAGTGCGTTTACTATAAAATAAGGTTAAAAATGAAAACAATTTGTGCATTACTTACCTCAGTTGGTTGTGAGGAAATCACTGTTGACTTAAGGTATCATATTGATCTTTGTGGTGCAGAAGAGAACAGGCAAGTCAATAAGCATTTATTAAGTTCTTGCTATGTGTAAAACACTGTCTTAGGCCTTAGACTCAATCAAAAGCAATGGGTAGCAATATACTTTTTTTTTTTTCATACCAACTAAGTGATACAGAATGCAGGACTTGGAGAAAAGGGCAACTTGAGTTCAAATTCTACCCCATATACTGTAATGGTAATGGAAATGTGAAGATC
This sequence comes from Pseudochirops corinnae, assembly GCA_028646515.1. Taxonomy (NCBI): domain Eukaryota; kingdom Metazoa; phylum Chordata; class Mammalia; order Diprotodontia; family Pseudocheiridae; genus Pseudochirops; species Pseudochirops corinnae. The sequence goes on from CM053586.1 coordinate 124,830,043, forward strand.
TTCACTCTTCCCTGCCCCTTAATAAGCCTTAAAGGAATTTGAAGACATTCCCTGCTTCGAAAATAAACTCTGCCCCCTAATAGACTGAATGTAATCACATGGTGTCTGTGCTAGGAGGAATTTGTTGAAGGGTGGAGCAGAGTTCACAGGAAGCTGGGAGTCAGAGCTAGACTATATGGTTGGGAGGAGAGCATGCTTCCAAGGGAGACAGATAAGCTTATGAATAAAAGTTGTTTTTTTTGCCACCTGGTGTGACAGCTAGGCTTGTGTTGGTTTGTGGGAAGGCTTAAGGATGATGTGGCTCTCTGCTATGTTGTGGTGCATTAACTTCTATGTTGCTATGATGGATTTGGTTTCCTGGTGTTGGAATTTGGTTTTCTGAATAAATGTTTTACTTCTGTGTTCTATATGTAGAATCTGTTACATTTTGTGATCAGGCACCATGCAGGTATATTTATAATGACCATGGGGCATTGGCACTACATATACCTCCTTACTTTTTTTGGGAGGGGTGGGAAATTAATTTATCCTGTCTCCTTCAGTTTCTTCATTTGCAAAATGGGGATAACAATAGTAGTAATATTAACATCTACCTTATAAGGATTTTATCTTATTTTATGGATAATTATTTATATTTATTTTAAGGATCAAACAAATCAATGTGTAAAGTACTTTGCATACCTTAAAGCAGTCTTCTTCTTCATCTTCATCATCATCAACAACAACAAAACAATCAAAACTGAATGGTGTAAAAATACGATGACCAGGCTTGATTCCAAAAAAAGATATAAAAAGGTGCATCCCTCTTCTTTGAATTTTAGACTTTTTCCTTGTATTGGTTTTATACTGAAGTTTTTTTTTTCTTTTTTATTCATTTTGATAAAGTTTGGTTCTCTGGGAGAGGGAAAGGGGAGGAATACATTAATAAATGGAGGAGCTGTAAGAACAAAAGGTATTGGGGGTGACTAGGTGGTGCAGTGAATGGAGCACCAGCCCTGGAGTCAGGAGGACCTGAGTTCAAATCCAGCCTCAGACATTTAACACAAAAACTAGCCATGTGACCTTGGGCAAGTCACTTAACCCCAATTACCCTCCCTTCCACCCTTCAAAAAGCAAAAAAAAAAAAAAAGGTACTAATACCAATATAATTTAAAAATCTTAAAGTGAAATAAAAATTCAAGCTGCCATCATCATCATTGTCATCATCATCATCATCTTTACTTGGGTATTTTTGTAGGTAGGAAGTGAAGTTAACTAATTTGTGTTGTCTAATTTCAGTGCCTCAGGCAAATCTCCAAGTAAATTATCAGTTGTAGAAGTATTGATACTATGCATTGGTAGAGGGAGTTTTTTTTTTTTTATTACTAGGCATATCTTATTCTGATAAAATCATCGGTCTGGACCACAAATAAACAACAGGGAAAAAAAAAAAGATTTAAAAACATATAGTTGTACCTTGGAATATTGGATAATACAATTCCTGGATACAACAAGACCTCAGTTCATATTCAGGTTGAGACAAAACATTCTAGCTATGTAACTAGGAACAAGACTCTGATCCTGTTTTCTTATCTGTAAAAATAAAATAAAATAAAAAGGATGAGGGAGAATAATGATATCCATAATAGTTACCTAAAAGGGTTGTTTTGAGGCTCAAATTTAATAATGTATATAAAGCATTTCAAAAACTTTAAAGCCATATCTAATACTATTCATTTTTCTCTCTTATTTGCTCAGAATCCTAACTGCTTTATGCCTGTCCTACTCTTTTCAAGCATTCCTAATCACCTGGTGGCAGCTGTCCAAGGTGAAACTATAGTATTATGGAGGAACTAAAAGCCTCAATGACATGCCCTGTAACCTCAAACCCTTTTTAGTGATGGCAATGTTTTAGGAAACAGGAATAAAGAAAGACATTGGGAGGTGGGGGAAGGGTAGGGATGGAGAAATGGAATTGGTCCTCTGGGAAGAACAAGATAGATGTCTTTCACGAATGTAATTGAGGAGCTATCATATGGTTATAAGTATTTCTTCTCATTGCCCTAAGGAAAATTACAGTTGGCCTAAAAAGCAGACATTGGGAGGTCCCCATTAATAGCCTGGAAAATATGAGCACTAGATAATTTCACAATTAAGAAAGGGGTGGGAAGATTATTAATGTAAAGATGATCTTTGCAAGGGCAACAGGTACCAGCTCATAGGAAACAGTTCCAAGTAATCTTATTAAAAACATTAGCAAGAGTTTGGAACCTTCATTTAAAAATTGAGTTTAATGTGGAAGGAATTGATGACACCACTTCAAACTTTTTGGCCAGAAAATGATATTTGGCATGGATCAAGCATTCTTTGACTTGCCAAAAAAAAGTGCAATGTTAACATAGTCATAACACCAATATAATGGATTAAAATGAGATGGTTTTATGTTAATCTCTCCTATTTCTCTATCAACATAAAAATAATTCTGTTAGGAATGAGAGTGAATTTCACTGTGAGAGTGAAGATTGGAGTTTATATCCTGCCAATGCTGCCTTCCATATAATGAAGAGGAACAATGGGACTTTTAGTGAAGGTACCCTGAACATAATCAACTCTAGCCTCCCAAAGCTCAGTACTTGGCAACTTTTAGATGCCAAAGCACTTATCAAGAAGAATTTTTTCCCCTTCTGGAAAGTTCTTGTACATGATTCAGGAGTGAAAAAATTGGCAGGCATGTAGTTCTTTGGGGTTAAAAATGATTGTTTGAACTGAGAGGCTCAGACACTAGCTGAGTGACCCTGGAATAGTCACATAACCTCTACCTGCCTCAGTTTCTTCAGTTGTAAGATGGGGATGTTAATAACACCTAATTCCCAGAGTTGTGAGTATCAAATGATATAATATTTATAAAGCACTTAGTCAAGTGCCTGGTACAGATAAATATGCATTCTGGTTTCTTCGTTCCTTTGGATCAGATACTATTGCCTCCTCTGTTTAAAAATAAGTGATTCTCCCTTTGTTCCCAAGAGGCCACGTAACAGAGTTACAATGAAGCAGTGCTGCTATTTCATCCTGTTGATGGGTAATGATTTTTCCCTTTCATTTTTTTTCCCTCATTCTCTTCTTCTTCTCTTGATTGTATTATAGGAAATGGCATCCAAGTTTAGCTGACATTTCCCCAGTCTTAGCTCAGAAAACTCATTCTGAAGCTTAATGTTTATAATGGGAACCAAAGAGTAAGGAGAAGTGTTATCTGTGGTGATAGGTAGGATAATTCCCTTCTCTGACTAGCCTGAGACTTCCTCCTTTGGCCTTTTTCTTTTTTTATGAGTCAATTAACATTAAGTGACTTGCCCAGGGTCACACAACTGGTAAGTGTCAAGTGTCTGAGGCTAGATTTGAATTTCGGTTCTCCTGACTGCAGGGCCAGTGCTCAATCCACTGCGCCATTTAGCTGCCGCACTTTGGTTTTTTTCAAAGGATAATGTAAATGAGAAAACTATAAGAGAAAGACATGTATTTGTTTTCCATAGTAGCAGCTGGTGTGCACATCAACTTGGCTTCCTGTCCAAAGGGAGAGTAAAGTTTTATCTTTTCACAAAGGAAGAAAACAGTAGGAGGTTAGCTATATACATCGATAAGAAAATCTTGGAGCAGGTGAGGATTCATTAGAATCTCCTGCTGCTGTTGTTTTTTTGTGGAAGAGCATCAGCAGCTGTAAACAACCATAATGCATATTCTGTTCTCCCAGTAGGACCTACCCAGACAGACTGTCTGGTCAGCACTTAGGTCCATGCAAAAAACACAGAAAGGAAGGAGGTATGATTACTAACTTTTCCTATATAACCTCATCTATGTGTTCTTCAGAAATAGCCACTTAGGATGGAGGCCCTCAAGTGAGCTTGTGCCCATGATGTGTCTAAGGGATTCGATGACCTTGGTAACTGTTACTTGAAGATGTCTAGTTGAGCTGATTAAAGTAAAAGTGAACACATGGTCAGGAAGGTCTCCTTCATATGACTACAGAGACAAAATGGTTTGAGTCATCTCAGTACAGGTCAGTCAAATTTTAGACTTCAATTTCTTCCTAGTCTCTTCTTCCTGATAGGGTCAGGTGTTTAGTATCTTGTCATAAAATGTGTCTTCTAAATAAAGCTTTTATGTGAAGATAATGCCTCGGTTGAGGGAAAAAAAGAATGAAGAAACACGCTGAATATTCACGGCATATAAAGAGAGAGGCTGCAAAGAGAACTGAATGTGCATTGTGACATTAATCTACCCTTGCAATTACTCTGTTAATTGGCAACTCGATTATCAAAATTAGAGTTCATTAAAGGTAAAATGTTTCTTCTGTAAATTTCATCTTCTCTACAAGATAATACAAAGGAAGAAGCTCAGTGGGGAGACTAGTTCATCCACAGGATCCTCTTTACAGCTTACATATCTGCATAGCAAATTATGATCATCTGTCTGATTCATTCCTTTTAAAGAACTCATCATCATCATTGTTTTTATTTATATAAAAGCCTATTGCTTTCATAAACAACTGAATTCCAACTGTTTGTACTGTACAGTGTTTGAGTACTTCCCATTTAATTCACATTTGTCACTTTTTATTACTCAAGAAAATAAAATTAAATTTCATGATTATCATGCACTAATGTAGACACACACAATATTCTGTCATTGGCCTGATTTACTAATCTTTTAATTAGTCATTTCAGGAGCTACATTGGAGGTAAGGAAAGGGATGATTGAATAGAAGAAGGAAAGATAACTGAAAGTACAATCAATATTTTAAATTACCTTTAGTCCAATTATTTTGTGGCCATCTCCCATTGTGACAAACCCTCAGATTGTGTTCAGTGAGAATAAAGCACATTTATCATCTTTCCTATTTTGCATTTGTAACCGAGAATATTTGAATCAATTACTTCAGACAAAATCAGGTTGCCTTTATAGAGAAGCGTGGACCAATTCTGAAATCACCAGCAGTTTCTCACTTTCAGGCAATGCTTCTAAAGGAAACCCAGTGCTGGTACTCTTTTTCAGTGAAGGTTATCTGACTAGGTCACCAAGGGACTGGGCACTGACATAGTTCAATCCTACTCTTCCCTTACCCCTAGAGAAAAAGAGTCAGTGTGGCCTTATTTAGAAAAAAGTAAATAAATAGGGTAATGAATGAATACAATAGGAAAATGTTAGCCTATTTCCTCCTCCTTGGTAAAATTGCTCCCAAGGTTTAGATTCTAAGCCATCCCTGAGATGAAAACCTGGATAAAGAAATTCTTCTACTTGCCAAGTTCTGTCTGGTTTGTTACAATAGAGATGCTGTCTTAATTTCTTTTAAATTCAAACCTCCTCTGCTCTCATTTTAGTCTGTTCTTTCTTGTCTTGTCAGAGATTATCCCACACTCCTCAGTGCTCATGACTCCACAGTGACATCAGTTGGAGACCCTGACTGAAGTTAGCAAAAAGGGCCTGTAGAGCTGAACTCATTTCATTCATTTCTGGTACCTTTACTGAAATCCTTTTCTCTTATTGTACAATTTTGTGACCTGATGGCTCAGGTGTTGCCTGAACGCAGCTAGCCTTTCTGCAAAGACCTAAGGTTTTCTTTTAAGTGCTATAACTTGCAAACCCTTGACCACATCAGTGAAGTACAAGATCTTTGAGTTATAAAATTTATAAACACTAATCATTAACTATAAGTGGGCCTGTGGAATCAGTAAACTACTGGGCAAGAAGAGAAATATTTGTGTTATGGCCACCAAAAATATGGTATTTCATGATCTAGTAGGAAAATTTAATTTCCTATCCTTTTTATTTAATGAGATGTGAACTGCATTCTTGGAGGGAAGCTAAAATTGATGAGTTCACAAATACTTTTGAGAGTGCTAACATTTGAGCTGATTAATGGTTATAGCAGAGAAACACATCTCTGTGATTTCCCTGATGAAAACATCACTTTCTGATCACCATGTTCCTATGCGTTTTGTCTTTCCCCATTAGAATCGAAACTCCTTGAAAAGAGGGATTATTTTATTTCTTTTATTTGTAATCCCAAAGTCGCATACTGCTAGTTACACAGTAAGAATTTAGTGAATGCTTTTCATCCATTCATTCATTTTAATCTTATTTGTTTCTTCCTAGTTTACTTAAAGAAGACTCCATCCAACATTTAGGACTGTCAAATTACTTCTTATAAACAGTTGTAGTGCCATTTTTTTTTTTTTTTTTAGAGACTGAAAGGGGTTTTGAAAGACAAAGTCATGCTTTAGGCACATTATAGGAAATAGATTGAGGAATGGAGTAGAGTTCTGGTCTTAAGATAGGGAGGCATAATTTGAGATCCTGACTTTAAAACTTAACAGTTTTTGAATGTCAAGCTTTTTTTCCCATCTATAAATGGAGATAATACAGGGTTGTTTTGAGGAACAAATAAAAATACATAAAAAGCATTTTGTAAACTTTAAGGTTAATTTGTATAATTTTAAGATGTCAGTGGTTATCATGTTTCATGAAAAATAAAACTGGAGCATTCTCTGCAAAGTTTTCCTTGAAATAGGAACAAAGCAATATGAAAATCCTCTTTGTTTTTAAATTTACTAATGACTCATAGTCTATATTTTAAAAATATTCATTAACTAGATCTTAAATTACTCCTTGGAAGGAGATTTTTTTATTTTTTAAAAGGTACTTTGGCATTGCCATGCCTCTAAGTATGTATTTAGTGTATTATTGTCCAGGCATTACATTTTATTTTCCAGCAGTATGTTACTCACAAATTAATGTGCTTTTCAGTAATTCATTTGACTGCTAAATAACTCCGGTAATTGAATTGAATATTAAGGATTTGTGTAGCCAAATACAAAAGAACTAGATTCCAGTGATAGTGTTATATGTTAATAAATTGAATTTAATCTACTAAGAAAAGGAAGACAGACCATAAGGAAGAGTATGTGGGAATATCCTTTGAATGATGTAGGTAGGAGCAAATTTGAAATCTTAATCTTTTCTCCATTATCAGCAAGTAAAAATGAAGGTATGAGATATTCAAAGAACAAAGTGTGTTTTTTAAAGCCATATAAAGCCATGTACACACACACACACACACATATTTATATTAAATGTGGTTTGACAGAAAAACATGCCACCCAAATTGCAAAGACTTACCAGAAAAGAACCAAGCAATATGGGAACCAAGCAAGAATATAGTTCATCAAATAAAGGTTGCAGGGAAAAGATAATGAGACTCAAAAAGCAGACTTGAGATAAGGCTAGCAAAAAAGGCATTAAGGAGAAAAAGTAAGGGTTTCACAATTATATCAGGAGAAAAAGAAATACTAGAGAGAAAATAGACTGGCTAATAAATTAGGAGGGGCATGAAATTAATGATGACCTCAAAATGACTGAGATATTGAACTACTTTAACAAGAAAAATGAAGAAAAGAAATGTAGATAATTAGAAAGCAATGGAAACCATGCAAAAAGTAGAAACTGACACAAAGCAGGTACAGTAGAGTAGGGGGAAAAAAAAGCCTTAGCAAATCACCTAGTAAAACACCCTGAAAAGGCTTTTTTTTTTTTTTCCTTTGCATGGACTTTGTGAGGGCAACAAAATCGAAATCACCTTAATCCCTTAGTGTTCCTAATAAACACCCGATGAGGTAGAACATTGTATTTCCCTGATTAATAGTGCAGGAAACAAAGAGGGTAACTGCAGAAACTGAAGCAAGGGGGTGGGGGGAGAAGCCTAAAATAAAAGCCATTTGTCTTTCAATAAATGGTTGTAATTCTACACTGTTCTCATACAGTTCTCTTTGTAGTGGTTGCTTTCATAATTAGGGTAGCATAACCCATAAGAGAAGGTTCATTCATCAATTAGCATGGGTACTTTTGTTGTGGTGATGTACATCTGCAACTGAGAAAAGGAGAGAACTGAGGGAAAGGAGCAAATTTCTGGGAAGGAGGGGAGCCTAGCGCCACTGGAAACTGCTGGAAGCTTAGGTCTAAGGAAGTGGTTTAAGACTCTGAACATATTTTTTCTCTTACTACTTTTTTTCCCCTTCTCTTTATTCTGGAGGTTTATATTTTAGAAATGTCATTGTTGTGTCACGTGTATTTCTGTCAGAAATAACTATGCTATTTTCCCTTCCCTCAATGATACAGAGTTCAATTCTTTGTAGATGGTTGTTGTGAATAGCTATTAGGAAAAAAAGTCAACATCTGGTGATAAGCCTCTCTCGGATGGTCCTCAGATCATAATTGCCACTTAGCCTGTACTTTCCTGCTATGTAGCATTGTAGGCAAGAAATTTAAAACTGGAAGGGGCAATATAAAACATCCAGTCTATCTCCTTCATTTTAAAAATGAGTAAACTGAGGCACAGGAGGGGTCATTGACTTATGCAGGGTCATGTATATGTGACAATAAGGACAGCTGCTGGCCCCAGTGAAGTTGGTGCTCTGGACTAACTTCCTCTTTCTGTGAGACCTCTGGGACTCTGGAGCAAGCAAAGTTTAAACCAATTCATTCCTGGTGGAACCTTGGTCTCTAATTAGAGGGATTAGACTTCCTTTTAAAAGATATATTGGTTTCTTTTGTCTCCACTGACTCCCCATGAAGAATTTATTTATAGCTTATATTGTGATTCATAACAAAGATTGCCCCAAAAGAGGACATGGAAAAGGTATGCGGTATACAATATGTAAGAAATGCTGAAAGATACAAAAGACTCCCAGACTGAAAGAACTGTTTAAACTGGGATTCAATAATTTAATTTATAACTAACCATATGTAATAGTAATCAGTTTAGCAGGATACTTAGCACTAGTGCAAACTCTGTCCCACTGTTGAGAAGGCATGAACTCTCCTGTTGATGTGGAAGAAGGGGATTGGCTGAGCCCCTGTTGAGAAGAAGGGGACTGGCTGAGATGTGTACATAAGCAAGAATTCCAGAGACAGACAGACAGAATTGGAATGTTGCTCTGGGTGAAGGAAGAATCTTGGAGACTAAAGCTGGCTGAGAGAGAAAGAGACAAAGAGAGGGAGAGAGAGAAAGTTTCTCTCCCAGCATCTGAGAGACAGAATTGGAACTCTGCTCCTGCTAATGGAAGAATTGTGGAGACTGAAGCCGGCTGAGAGAGAGAGACAGAGAGAGAGAGAGAGACAGAGAGAGAGAGAGAGAGAGAGAGAGAGAGAGAGAGAGA
>CM053586.1:124839730-124852946 GCA_028646515.1 Pseudochirops corinnae
TTTTCTTCCTGCATTTAATTCTTTCTCTGAGACTTTCTCATTAGGGTAGATTTAATGCGGTTTCCCCAAGTATAGTAACCTGCTTGGCTATTTTAACTCCTCCGGCACAGTTAGGGGTTTTTGGAAGGGGCAGATATAGGGATGCGGGGATGAGAAAGCAATGCACATTTCCCTAGCCTCTTTCTTCAAATTAAAATTCAATCCCTGCCTTAGGATGCTGGGATAGTGTTCTGGACATATCTCTATGATGTATTTTGAAAAGTGAGCTGGAGGCCTACCCTTTTATTTCCTCTCTCCTGCCCTACTTGGTAGGCAATGAGACTGAGAGCCCCCTGGTTCCAGTTAATAGGGGAGCTCATGACCTGAGGCCATTGTAGGCCCTGGGGATGGGGGGAACAATTGAAAGTAGTTCTGTGCTGAATTAGTAGATGGTCAAACTTAGTGTGCCAGATAAAATGCATTGGAACTAGAGTCCAACAGAGTAAAAATGTTGAAAAACTAAAATAAGCTTTTAAATGGCTTTGAAGCTATGGCCTCAACCTCAACACTTAGCTTTTAGCAGGTTAGATTACATAACTATTTTCTTTAGCTCATAAACTTTTAAGTAAGTGAAGAGTTCAAATTGCATGCTTCCTTGTGAGGAGAAACGAACAAATGTGACAGGACATATAATAGTTCCCCTTTCCTTTTAGCTTCCTGGAGGCCTTAGAAAAAGGCCAGCATGGGACAGAGTAGATGCACTCACACAAAGTGCATTTTGTGTTGGTTTTCATATGATTAGCAGATATTTAGGTTTTCAGTCTTTGCATGACTCTGCCTTTCAGGGTTCCTCGTGCAGAGGTGTACAAACATTTGATTTAAATTTTGTGCTCTATAAAGCCAAGCAGCACTCGTTGATGGTAATCACATCTACAGCCTTTCAATTTACAGAATTTTATTTTCTTTGCTTTATTTCAGCTAAGAATAAAAACCAGTGATGTAAAAGTCAGCTCCCTCCCTCTACCCCATCTGCTGACCCTCTACTTTCCTTTCCAAGAATCTGCTGTCTATTCTAATTCTCCACTGTCTGGCAAAGTCCTGGAGTTTCAAAGTCATTTTTAAACTCACATCTTTTATCAAGATTCAGGGAAATCCTAACGTCACATGTGAGTAACCCTTCTCTCTTCTGGGATGGTGTCATCTTGTTCTGCAATGTTTCTGAAGTGTAACTTGGGAAAACTCTGACAAATCTTCAGGTGGGACACTTTTACCATCCCAGCTTTTCATTTCCTACATCAGTTTTGACATGCCTGACCACTAATGGTGGTGATAATATGAAAAATGATGATCCACACTGAAGCTGGATCATCAACAGAGATATACCACACATTTTTTTTCCTACTTTTAACTATCAATTGAGAGCCAGCAACTGAAGATGGCTAGTTTAGCAGTATCTTTGCTGCAGTTCCTTCCTGTATCTTGGTCCTTGGCTAGTAGTGATTTCCATTGCCTTTGTCAGAAGAACAGATTGAGTCTTTGGTGGGCATAATTCTTCCAAGATCAAAATGCAACTTCTATATGGGGTGATTTAAATATTGGCTATAGGTTTTATGACACACAATGTATTATAAAAAGATTTTTTTGTTAGAGTTATTTCTTGCTATTTAAATTAAATATTATCCCTATTTTTACTGCTTATTGACTGACAGTCTAAAAAGGTAGGAACCTTTGATGCTTCAGATGATGGAGTAGTGTAAACTGATGTAATCTTTGGTTAGCTCTGATCATTTTTGCAACTCTATTACTGTATATCCGAAGACATGCTCTTAATACTTAAATTTCTTCATTATACTTCAAAAGCTATTTCAGTCATAACTGTGGTGAAATAAATATTTTTATATTAATGCTTAGAAGCATTCCAGGGATGTCCTTAATATTATATTAGAATTTCATATTAGAAAGCAATAATAATGTGATGAGGCCATCAAAAAGACTCTAAATTTGCTCTGCACCAATAAGTTTTAGGAATGGTGCTGCAAAGAATTTTCTCACCCAGGAGTTCTCTTTACCAATGAAATTACAGGCATAGCACCTATTTTGATATTTTGTACACCATTTCTTTTGTACATACTTACAATATATATGTAATATGTTATCTTATAACTTCTGATAGAAGTAAGCTATCAGGTGAATATTTCACCTTTAATTTTGTTTTCCCATAGCTTATCTCAGTGTCAGATACATATTAATAGCATAATATATGATTGTTGAGGAGTTGATGGTTTGATTTGGATAGATTAGGGTTATTGATTAGTATTATTAGGAACTTAGACCAGTGGATTGAATTTTTAGAGAGGTATACATGGATAAAACATAAAGTGGGAGGAAATACCTTCCTAATTATTAGAGCTGGCCACAAATGGAATAGTTGGATTCTGGGGATAGTGAGTTTTTTGTTGCTAGAGATATTCAAGTAAAGTTTGGATGGACTTATTAAAGCTTCTGTTGATGGGATACACAGTTTGCATTGGGATTTGGTTAAGAAAATTTCGAATATATCACCCAGCTCTGTGATTCTATGATTCTATTAATCCTTTCATTGAAGCACATCTCTAGCATTGCAAGTTTTTATACTAAAGTTATTCATTCCTTTTCCAAAGGTCATAGTGATTTCCAGCCTTTATCATCATTATTCAGGTGATTATTAGGCTTAGACCATTTGCAAACTTCAAAGGCCAGGCAAGGTTAAATCAATGAACTGAAGCACAGTAGAATTATGCTGGCAGAGTGGTTGGCCACTCACTTCATTATCCACTGGGTGGTCAGATGCTGTCTACGGCTCTAGCATGCCCTCATTCATTTTCCTATGTTAGAGCCTATTCAGTTCATTTAGGTAGAATTAAAGGAATAGTAATTTAAAGATTTCTTTTTTACAATTATAGCTGAAAAGAATAGACAAAAGAATGTTCAATTAAATTCAGACATATAGATTAATTTTGGGCTTATTTCTGTTTTATTTGAAGTATCATATCTTTAAATTTTGGTCACATGATTAATACACTGTCAATGAAGCTATAAATTGGCCAGACTGTTCTGGAACACAATTAGAAATTTTGCTGAAGAAATAACTAAAACGTCCACATCATTTAATCCAGAGATTTGACTGCTAGGCACATAGCTTGAGGAGGCTAAAGACAGAGTCATATTCCCCAAAATATTTACAGGAACACTTTTTTGTGGGGTAACACACAGCTAGAAACAAAGTGTAACATCATTTAGTGAGAGAGAGCCAAAAAATTGTGGTACACTAAGGCAATAAATAGGCTATTACAGCATTATAAGAAACAATAAATAGGAAGAACACAGAGATGCATGGGAAGGCTTAAATGAACTGACCCTGAGTGAAGTAAACAGAAACAAGAAACCAATATACTCAGTGACTATCATAATATGAGTGGAAAGATAGCAATAACAAACTAACTGTTGTATTATTATAATGATCAAAGAAGAATTATGAAAATGCACTTCTGTTATTTAAGGTAGTGGGTATTGACAAATTTGGAACACTATATATAATTTTAAACTCAACTGATGTATTGTTAAGTTTTGACTAAATGATTTTGTTTTTCACATTCTTAGCCTTTGTCATATGAGATGGCAGCCTGCCAGAGAGGGAATGGAGAAATCTCGGTGATATAAAATTGATATATCAATAACATTCAATAATTAAATGTAGGTGCCCAATGCATATGAAGGGGATTAAAAACATCCTCTATAGTTTTTTTTTTTGTCCAATAGAAATCACCTTTTAGAAAACTTGATCCTTGCATATTCCCCAACTCTTTGTGAAAACTGTCGTCCATATATTCACTGAGATAGGCTTTCCATAAGCAACATGCCTGTAATTTGCCACCTCGTTTTTCCCCCTCTGCATAACTGGCCTTTTTCTACTGTGTAAGAGTATCTTTATGGTATTTTTGGTTTAAAGTTTCTTCAATAGATCACAAAAAATAGTTTTTGCAGCTGATACCCAGGAGTAAAAGAAAAACAGAAACTGAGTTACTCTTTAAGTTTCCCATTTGAATGCAAATGTATATTAAAAAAATCTCTTTATATTTACTTTTTAAAATGTAGCCATCTCTCCCTCCCCCAAATCCTAAGAATTGGTTTCAAGGTTTATTTATGGCATTGTTTTTAAAAACTCCAAGATTTGGATGCCTGGAAGGGGTTGAAAAGTTGATAGGAGGGATATAGAAACATTTTTTTTTTTTAGTAACAAAGAATTAAAAGCAAAGTAAGTGCCCATCAGCTGTGGAATAAATGGCTAAAATATATGGTATATGAGCATAAGGGCATACTATTTTGAAGTGGAAAAGGATTTTAGAGAAATAGGAGATTTTTAGGAACTGATACAGGGTGAAATAAGTAGAATCAGAAGAATAGTTTCCATGGTGGAAACAATATTTTAAAGAAAAGAAATCTTGAAAGATTTCAAGACTGGACTATGCAGTGACTTCAGTCTGACAGAGAAGCATACCTTTATTTTACTTTTGGTGTCAAGGTACAAGACTGGAAGTGCAGAATTTGGCATACTCTTTCAGACAAGACTCGTGATGACATATTGCTAGATATATTTTTTTATTACAAGGGAGAGAAGTAATGATGACAGTGATGAAAAAGTAAGTAAAACATTAAATATGAAGGGTAGTCTGGGTTAATAGTTCCTTTTGAACAAAGTGCCACTTCTTAGAATTTTGTATCATATTGCGCAAATATCTCTGCTGTAAGATATCGTGGTTGATGGGTGTGGGAAAATTTTATATATCTCTCTATATAGATCATATATACACATACATATATATAAATATTTATATATTTAATTTATATATTTAAATATTTATAAATTTATAATTAAAGTAATCTAATTAAATTTGTATTTAATTTATATATTTAAATATATTTCCATATATGTCTCTCTATGTATGTATATACATAAATATACTTATATAGCACATTTATGAATATGTATTTCCATCTGGGCTATTCCTTTCAACTCTCACAAAAAGGGTAATATAAAAAAGTCATCAATTAAAAAAAATATAGCCAAAATACCCAAAATTCCCTTTTCTGTTACCCTTGACTCTTTTACTAAACTCATCTAACTACTCTTATTGTGAAAGTCTGAGACTTGAAACATGGGACTTGACTATTTAATGCTAGATTCAATCAGTTGTCTCTCCCTTAACTCTGTAATTATGCACTCCTAGTATACACATAAACACATAAACACATACTTATATATGTGCATGTTGGCTCCTCCATTTGAATATAAGCTCACTGAGATAGGGGACTATTTTACTTTTTTATGTATATCTCTAATGTATGACACAGCTCCTGACATACAGCAGGCACTTAATAAATTCACACACATATATAGTATGTATGTTGCTATATGTATGTATAGACACAAATCAGATCCAAATCTTTACTTCCACTTCAGTTTCTTCATGAGAAAGTTCCTTACATCAATAAAAACACAGATATTGTCAAAATATGTCTATATACTTATGTATCAACATAGAGTTAGCTTTCAAGGACCTTTGTAACATGGTCCTGTTTTAGTATTATCTCCTACTCTCCCTCTACATGAACCCACTCCTGCAGTGAAAATGATCTGTCAGTTCTTTGCCTTTCCTTGTTCTTTCCATCCTTTGTGGCTTTGTTTATATTATTCCCTTTTTCTACTTGATAGATAATTTCTCTACCCTCTTCTATATAACTCCCTGCTTAACCTCTGCTCCCCACCTCCCTGCCCCAACCTCTGCTAGTTTATATCAAAAACTTTCTTTCAAGGCCTAGCTAAATTTCCTTTCTGCAATTAAACTATACAAGATATTTTCCCTAGTTAGAACTCCTTTGGCATTTTATATGAAGCTTCTTTCTCAAAATTACCCCATACTATTTTCTAATGAAATTATTTACATACTTCTCTTTTCTCAGCAGCTAGCTGCTGCAATGGATAGAGCACTGACTAGAGACCTGGAACCAAGAAGACCTGAGTTCAAATCCAAACTCAAATATGTACTAGCTCTGTGACCCTGGGCAAGTCACTTAACTTCTATCTACCTCAGTTTCTTATCTGTGAAATGGGTACAATAATAGCACCTACCTCTCAGAATTGTTGTGGAAATGAAATGAGATATTTTTCAATAGGTGCTCAATGAACAATTAAAGAATGAATGAAAATGGAGAGTACAGATAATATGGTTTCAATTGTTATAAGATTTTTTGAATTTATTTGGACAGTTGGTATTTCTTGCATTCATCCTTTGTGCATATGTGTGTGTGTGTGTGTGTGTGTGTGTGTGTGTAGTGGACGTATACATGGACACACATACACACACATACACATATACATACACACACACACACACACACACATACACACATATCTCCAGTCAGTGAACCTTTGTTAAGTGCCAGTAGATGCCAAACACTGTGTTAGACACTGGTGGTATAAAAAGAGGCAAAAGATAGTCTCTGCCCTCACGTAACTCATAATCTAATCGGGGAGTCAATAAGCAAACCATGTGTAAGCCAACCATGTTCAGGATACATATGAAATAATTAATGAAGGGAAGGCACTAGAATTAAGAGGGATTTGGAAAGGCTTCTTTTAGAAGGTGAACTTTTAGCTAGGACATGAAGGAAGTCATAGATGCCAGAAAGTGAAACTGAGGAGGGAGAATATTCTCAGCATAGGGAACAGCCAGAGAAAATGCCTGGAACTGAGAAATGGAGTGTCTTGTTCAAGGACAATTCAATGTCATTGGACTGAAAAGTATGTGGCACAGTAACAGCAACATTGTGCAATGATCAGCTATGACAGACTTAGCTCTTTCCAGCAATACAATGTTGCAAGACAATTCCAAAAAGCCTCTGATAGTAGATGCTATCCATATCCAGAGAAAGAACTATGGAATCTGAATACAGATCAAAGGATACTATTTTCACTTTTGTTTTTTCTTTCTCATATTTTTTTTTTCCTTTTGTTCTGATTCATCCTTTCACAACCTGACTGATGTGGAAATATGTTTAACGTGATTGTATATGCATAAGCTGTATCTGATTGTTTCCTGTCTTGGGGAGGGAGAAGGGAAAGGAGAGAGGGAGAAAAATTTGTAACTCGAAATCTTACAAAAATTAATGTTGAAAGCTATGTAATTGGAAAAAATACTATTAAGTGCAACAAAAAGTATGTGACAGAAAGTAAGATTTAAAAGACTGAAGAGGAAGGGGTCCCTGGGTAAAAAAAGGTCTTTGAATGCCAAAAGGAAGATTTTGTATCCTCTCATAATCTTTCATTCTTAATTATTCTGACCAGCTCTAATGGATGATATCTCCATTAAATTACTTAATTCGAGGTTTCTGGAAAATGATCTTTGATGTTATGAATAGAATCCTTCCCTTTTCATCTAATTAGTTCACAGTTTGCATGTGTGTATATGAGAAAGACACTAAGATGAAAGGAAGGTGTGTGTGAGCGTGTGCTCGTGTATATCTGTAAATTTCTATAACTAGAAGTTTTTTGATACAGCTTTAATTGCTCTTAGATGACTCAGTAAGGTAACCAACACAGTCAGGGAGTTTAGGGCTGTCACAAAAAATCTTGGGAAATTCCTCTCCTAAACATATAATCTGAATATTTAGTTAAACCAGACATATTCATGCTTTTAATAACATCTCATCTAAGACTTTGGATGTTATCCAAAAAAGTACAGACTTGCCTGAAAGCCAAGTTTCCCACCAACTTACTTCTTTCAATTTTCTGGCATCAGTGAATGCTAAGAAACAAATGGAGGAAAAGTTTGAAATTGAAAAACATCATCATCTTTTTAGCTAAACATGCTCCTTTCAAGCACCCGCCCCACACATATTTGGAGCCTTGCACTGACTGCCCTGGCATCATTTGTAGGATAGCAACAATCCTCTTCTAGATTAAAAAGTTCTGCTAGGCTTGAGATAATTAGCTGAGTAATGGATATATCTCACCATGCAACCAAAAATAATAAATGTGTCAAATTTGGCCTGATGCATAGTAAGAGTAATGATTTTATGCTTTTAGAAGAATTCAAATTCTAGATGTAGGCAACTTATGTTTGAGAGTCCTTGCAGGACTCTTCCTCCCTCTGCTCTACACTCCCCCTTTATCTTTCTTCATTAGACAAAGAGAAGAGTAAATGAGAAAGGCAAAATGATGGAATTTCTCTGCTCACCACTCTGGAAGTTTTATTTTAAGGTTGAAACTTCTCTGTTGTGTCTAGAATAAATCTATGAGGAGTATGTCATGGGAAAAAAAAAGAAAGAGGTTTGAGATGAGATCAGTACAATTTATAATGCAGCCGGGGAAAGAAATGACAGCTATTAGAGGAAGGCAAGTTACATCTACAACATTTATGGAGGAGAGACCTAGAAGTCAAGGAAAAATGCCAGCAACACTGTGTTTCTAGATCTTCTGTAATTATACTATCTAAACAGTAGAGCAAATAGGGACACTACCAGAGGAACAATGCAAAAACCAAAGTCAGGCTATATTTTCCTTTTATGGATAATACCAATCCTCTGAAAATGTAAAGAATAAAAGAAAGTAAATCTTCAGAAACAGGGTGAATCTTATTCATTTTAGTAAGAAGCTCACTCATATCAGCTCTCCTAATTCTTCAGGTAGACTCTCTTTTCTCTATCCCTCTATTACTATGGTACTTTTCTAAAATATTATGTTTCCTAAAATGGTGATTTTAATTGCCAAAATCTCTCTTGCCATTTTACCCTTTCCCTATTCATGGGAACTGTTTGCTTTCCTTGTAGCCCAGGGGTCTAATGGGGGTAAACATTACTTTCCCTTTTTATTTAGCCGTAACAAACTTCATGTGATTTGGGTCAAAAATCATACAATGCTAACTTACTTCTCCCATCATTATAATTATTCCCATACCTTCTAATTTTTCCAGTTTTCATTGGTATTCCATTTTATGAAGTAATTTTCCTCCTCAATCCCATCTTCTTACCTAATAATAGCCTTTAATCCTGGAAATGAAGATAAACTAAATGCCACCTAAATAGAAACTATAGTAATTTTCATCTTATGATAATAGTGTTTATTCTCATCTTCCTTTTCCTACTGTACACAAATGTACTCATAGATTGTACTCATGGATTAAGTTAGTCATTCAGTTAACAAGCATTCGTTAAGCCTTTAATATCTGAAGTTTTAATTTCTGGGCATTTTCTCTGGCTATCTCCCATATCTGGAATGCTCTCCTTCCTCTGTCCTGACTATTGACCTTTCTGCCATAAGTTCCAACTCAAATTCTACCTTCTACAGGAAGCCTTCGCCAATCCCTCTGAATTCTAGTGCCTTCCCTCCATGATTTATTTCCTATTTATCTTGTATATAGCTTCCTTTGTAGTTAATTATTTCCTATTTATTTTGTATATTGCTTCAAAAGAAGTGTCTATCCTCTAGGATCTCCAATTGTAATGGATGAAATAATTTACAAATCCTAGATACATAAAAACTTTATACAGTGTAGATGTATGGTAATTACAGATAAGAAGGTGTTTCTTAGCAGGTGCTGGAAAGGCCTGAAAAATGAGAATTTTGAGCTTATTCTTGAAAGATTCTATGGAAACTAAGAAGTGCAGGTGAGAAAGACAAGCATCCCAGGCATGGGTCAATAAGAGTAAAGGCACAGAGATGAGAAATTGACTTGTGTGTGGAACACCACATAGACAAGTGCAAATTGAGTGTTTGGAGGAAAGTTAAGCTTAAGAATGCTTGAAAAATCTTTGGACTTCATATTCAGAAAAGACATAAAAGTATAATATTAGAAATATATTCTTTCCTTTCTTAACTTAGACTATTAACTTCATTATGCAATTTGTAATATGCAAGATCAGATGGGAATAAAAACACCCCTTTACCTCCCCCCTCCCCAAGCAGCTAGGTGGCTCAGTGCACTGAATCAGGAAGACTCATCTTTCTGAGTTCAAATACAGCCTCAGACACTTACTAGATGTGTGACCTTGGGCAAGTCATTAAACTTTGGTTGCCTCAGTTTCTTCAACTGTAAAATGAACTGGAGAAGAAAATGGCAAAAGACTCTAGTATCTTTGTCAAGAAAACCTCAAATGGGATCACAAAGAGTCAGACACAACTAAATAACAACAAAACACCTCTCTGCCCAATCCAAAGGACTTTGGATTGCCTTAAGGGACAGTTTCTTGTCATAGAAGGTTTTCAAATAGAGAATGGAGCCTTACAAGGCTTGTTCTTGTGGGGATTCATTTGTTTAAGGTACAGGTGGGGCTACCACTGAAGCCACTTTCTACTCTAAGCTTCCCTGATTCTGTGAATTACACAGTCCTTTAAATTCAGTACACACAATGGGTGATAGGCATGATTATATCACTATACAGTTGTGATATAAATTAATAACTTACATGATGAGAAACCAGAGGCTATACAACTGCATCATTGAAAGAATTTAATGCTCCTTACTTTCTTATATGATCTCTTTCACAGCAGTATACCTAACCTCATATGGTGTTCTGACACTTGAGGGAAAACTTTTAAGCACTAAACACAAAAGGAAAAAAAAAAAATCATAGGACAGAATTAAAGGGAAAGTAGTGGGTCAAAGTTTTTTATTTCAAAGCAAAAATATTAGAAAGGAATCAACAATAATCCTCCTTATTTTCAGACATTGGGTCAAAGGTTGAGGTATTTGTATATTAACAGGATATGTTGCTTTTGAACCTGTTCTGAGGTTCAGCATTTCACCTATAACAATATTAAAGTAGATAGGATTAAGCTGATATAAATGGGAATTATAGTGAAAAATTTACAAAATGAAATAAATGCTTGGTTATGGCATAACAACTCAAAAAAGGGGGGTTGTTAAACCCCAGGGCCATATAGACTTACAAGTGAATTATTTTTAATTAAATATTATATACATTTTATTAATGTCTTCGGTTATTCTACTGTATTCATTTTGTACTATATCCTCCTCCTGTCTCCTCTCAAGCAAGACATGACTTGCAACAAATATTTGAAAGGAAGGAGAAAAGGAGCAGTTTATCAAAAGTAGCAAATTACTGACCACATGTGACAGTGTATACAATATTCCACGCCAGTGTTTCCCTCCTCTGTCATAAAAAGAAGCTAAATAATCTCCACTCTTCTCTGAAGGTAAGTTAATTTATGATAATTGCAGAGCTTTTAGTTCATTTTTTTTTCTTTAGGAGAAGCTGTGTGTGCGTGTGTGTGTGTGTGTGTGTGTGTGTTTGTGTGTGTGTATGTGTGTGTGTGTGTGTATGTGTATTCAATCTTCCTTATTCTGGCTCAGGTAAAAGCTGGCTCCTCCTGCTCGTCCATGCATGCCTTCCTTCATATTTGCATACCCTTTTCTTAAACAGTGAATTCCTGAACCTCTTTCTCTCCTTTTTCTTTCTTTTCTTTCTAAAACAAAACAAAACAAACCCACATCTAGACCCTGTCATTGTCTTTGTCTTAACTCCCTCTGTGAACCTTGAAGATGGATTCTGAAAGGCTAACAATCTTTCACTACCTATTAGAATATGAATATTTCATCATTGCTTAGTCCAATATAATTGCATGAATTTATTTAATGTTTGAAGTTTCTCTTGATTCCTTTGTTTATGTCCAAATGTTCAAACTAATCTCTCTGTTAGCTTCCAGTCTCACATCTCCAACTTCCTTTTAGACACCTTAAATTGGATCAAATACAAAACCCCATTTAGCGTCCAAAGCCCCCCAAAAGCCAAAACTAACTTTGCTCCTCCAACTTTCTAGTCTTCCTATACCTTACTCCCCACCTCATACTCTTAGATCCAATGACACTGGCCTCCTTACTATTCTTTTTTTTTTCTTTTTGGAACTTAATAGTTCACACATAAAGATCATTTTCAATATTAATTTGGGAAGATTTTGAGTTTCAAATTTTTCTCCCTTGTCCCTTCCTTCCTTCCCCTTCTCCAAGGCAACAAGCAACCTGATATAGGTTACACAGGTACAATCATGTTAAACATATTTGCACATTAGTTATGTTGTGAAAGAAGAATCAGAACAAAAAGGGAAAACCACGAGAAAGAAAAAAAAAAGTGGAAATTATACTCTTTGATCTGCATTCAGACTCCACAGTTTTTTTGCTGGATATGGATAGCATTTTCCTTCACAAATCTTTTGAAATTGTCTTGGATCATTGTATTGCTGAGAAGAGCTAAATCTGTCATAGTTGATCATCACACAATGTTGCTGTTACTGTGTACAATGCTCTGGTTCTTCTCATTTCACTCAGCATCAGTTCATGTATTTCCAGATTTTTCTGAAATCTTCCTGCTTATAATTTCTTCTTTAAAAAAAATTACTTTCAGTTTACAACATTCAGTTCCTTAAGCTTTTGAGTACCAAATTTTCTCCCCCTCCCTCTCCTATATCCTACCCCCTATCCTGATATGGCAGCATACAATCCAATATAGGTTCTACAAATACCTTCACATTAAACATTAGTCAAGTTGTAAAGAAGAATTATAACCAATGGAATGAACGAGAAAGAAGAAACGAAACAAAACAAAACTAGAGAGCAAGTAGTTTGCTTCTATCTGCATTCAGACTCTGTAATTCTTTCTCTGGATATGGATAGCCCTTTCCAGATGAATCTTTTGAAGTTGTCTTATAGCTTTGCATTGCTGAGAGGAGCCCAGTCTATCAAATTTAGTCATCACAGATACAATGTGTCTGTAGTTGTGTACACAGTTCTCCTGGTTCTGCTCCCCTCACTCAGCATCAGTTTATATAAGTCTCCAGGTTATTATGAAGTCTGCCTGCTCCACATTTCTTGTTGCACAATAGTATTCCATGATATTAATATACCACAACTTGTTTAGCCATTCCTCAAATGATGGGAATCCCCTTGATTTCCAATTCTTTGTCACCATAAAAGAGCTGTTATAAGTATTTTTGTACATATGAATCTTTTTCCCATTTGTATGATCTCTTTGGAATATAGCCCTAGAAGGGGTATTACTGATGATTTAAAGATTATGTACTTTTTTTTTTTTTTATATCCCTTTGGGCATAGTTCCAATTTGCTCTCCAGAATGGTTGGATTAGTTCACAACTCCACCAACAAAGCATTAGTGTTCCAATTTT
>CM053586.1:124853046-124886671 GCA_028646515.1 Pseudochirops corinnae
TTTTGTCATCTTAACCAATCTGACAGGTGAGATGTGGTACCTCAGAGTTGTTTTAATTTGCATTTCTCTAATCAAGAGTGATTTAGAACATTTTTTCATATTCTTACAGATATCTTTAATTTCTTCCTCTGAAAACTGCCTGTTCATATCCTTTGATTATTTATCAATTGTGGAATAACTTGTATTCTTATATATTTGATTCAGTTCTCTGTATATTTTAGAAATGAGATCTTTATCAGAGATACTGGTTATAAAAATTATTTCCCAATTTTCTACTTCCCTCCCAATCTTAGTTTCATTGACTTTTAACAAAAACATATATTTCACATCTTTTGCATTTTCTCCAGCTTTTGCTTATAATTCTCTGCCTCCTCATCTCTGCTTACTGGCTTTCATGTATTCCTTCAGATCCCAACTAAAAATCCCATATTCTTCAGGAAAACTTTCTGAATCTCTCTTATTTCTAGTGCCTTCCTTGTTAAATTATTTTCTATTTTTTCTTATACATAGTTTTTATATGTTTGTTTTCTTGTTGTCTCTGCTCTCCATGCTCTATCTCTGCCCCATTAGTTTGTGAGTTCTTTGAAGGTATGGACTTTTTTTTTTGCCCCTTTTTGTGTCCCCAGCACTTAGCACAGTGCTAATGTGCTAACTTAGCGCAGATTAGCAATGGAGATGCTTTTATTAAGTATTTATCTTTATTGATTGATTGATTGATTGTTCTACTCAGCTCCATTATTTTCTTCAGTAACTCTTTAAAGTGCTTTATTATATTAAGAGTTCTTTTTTCTTCATTGGCTTAATAAAATTTTGCAGGGTTAGTTATACATAGAAATATACCTTTATTTTTGGAATACTATATTCCAAGATTTTCTCTTTTATTTTGGTTATAGCATTATTCTGAGTATGACTCTTTGGTACTTGAACTCTCTTTTTGCTGCTTCTTGAACTTTTATTTTCTTTGAGTTGAAACTGTTTTTTTTTTATGACATTCTTAGATACTTTGATTGTGAGATTTCTTTTAGAGAGTGATCCTTTTTTTAAAAAAAATATTTTTATATTCAGCTCCAAATTTTTTCCTTCCTTTTACTTCTTCCTCTGCTTATTGAGAAGGCAAGAACATTGATAACCATATACATATGAAGTCATGTAAAACATTTCCATGGTTGCTATGTCAAAAATAGAAAAATAAAAAATAACTATCTATACTCAGAGTACATCAGTTCTTGCTCTGGAGGTGGTTAGTATTTTTCATGTATAGTCCTTTGGAACTGTTGTGTCTCATTGTATTGATCAGAGAAGCTAAATCTTTTACAGTTGATTATCATTACAGTATTTCTGTTTCTGCATATAGTGTCCTGGTTTTACTCACTTAATTTTGTATCAGTTAATATAAGTCTTCTAAGGTTTTTCTGAAAACATCCCTTTCACCTTTTCTTACAAAACAATAGTATTCTATCACAATCATATGCCAAAATAAGTGGATTTAACAAACCTGAGGCATGTCATAGGTTTTGCTATACAGAGGCTTTCTGTATACTAGTACTTCAGCTGTCCAGGTCCTGTCTCTTGTGTTGTTGTTGTTTTTTTCTTTCTGATAGCTGCATTGATTTCAGGCTGCTATACCATTCTCCATAGCCTTCCAAAGAAGAGCTTTCCATCTCTCCTCCTTAAACCTCTCATGTCCTGCCCACCACGTTCATCCCCTTTTTAAGCTATGAACCTTACCTCATAATTTACAGAAACAACATTGAGACCATTCCCTGTGAACTCCTGCTTCTCTCCTCTTCTTTATCTCCTATCACTCAAGACTCTTTCTGCTACTTTCTCCTCCTTCATCTCTGTTCCATATTATGATGTATCCTTATTTTTTTACCAAGGCTAACCCCTCTACTTGTTCAAGAAATCTTATTTCATCCTGCCTCCTCCAACAGATTGTCCCCTTTGATCCTCACTCTTTCATTTATTTTCAATCTTTCCCTCTTTACTGCCTACGAATTTGCCCATGTCTGTCTACCTTGAAAAAAAAAAATCTCTCACTTGATCTTTTTACCCGTTAACTATTATCCCATAACTTCTCTCCTTTGTACCTAAACTCATTAAAAAAGGCTGTCTACATTAAGTACCTCAAATTTCTCTCCTCTCACTTTCTTCTTATCCCCTTGTAATTTGACTTCTGATCCCATCATTCCACCAAAACTGTTCTCTCTGAAGTTAGTAATGATTTTATTTTAGTTGCTAAATCCAACGGCCTTTTTTCCTTCCTCATTCTTTTGACTTCTGTATAGCCTTTGACTCTCCTCTTTGGTACTTTCTTCTCTAGGTTCTTGGGTTAATACTCCTGATTTTTCTTCCTTCTATCTGATGTCTCCTTCTTTGTCTCCTTTGCTAGATCCTCCTCAAGATTATGTCCTGTAACTGTAGGTGTCCCCCTCAGAGTTCTATTCTCTTCTCCTCCTAGACTGCTAAACTTGGTGATCCCATTGCTCCCATGGATTTAATTATAACCTCTATGTTGATGATTCTCAAATTTACCTTTCCTGTCATAATTTCTATGATGATCTCCAGTCTTGAATCTCCAATAGCTTTTCAGACATCTCCAAATGGATGTTCAGTAGACATCTTAAATTCAATATGTCCCAAACAGAACTCATTATCTTTCCCCCAAATCTTTCTCTGGAGCAGCTAGGTGGTGCAGTAGATGGAGTGGTGGACCTGGAGTCAGGAAGACTTGTCTTCCTGAGATCAAATCTGGCCTCAGACATTTACTGGACAAGTCACTTAACCCTGTTTGCCTTAGTTTCCTCATGGGTAAAATAAGCTGGAGAAGAAAATGGCAAACACTCTATTATCTTTGCCAAGATAAAGAACACCCCAAATAGAGCCACAAAGGAGGTGGACATGATTGAAAGGACTGAACAAAAATTCTCCTCTTTTCCTACCTTCTATAGTATTGTTGAGGGCAACACCATCCTCCTGGTCCCTTGTGTTCTCAAAATAGGAATCAGCCTGAATTCCTCATTATCTCTCCCCCTCTTCCTCTAATATCCAAGTTGTTGCCAAGGCCTGTTGATTCCCTCTTTGCAACATCTCCTCAGTAGGCCCCCTTCTTTCCTCTGACACTGCCTCAACCTTGATACAGGCCTCATCACCCCACATCTGGATTTTTGCAATAGCCTACTGGTGGATATGACTGCCTCAAGTCTTTCCCTACCTCTATACATTCTCCATTCAGCCACTAAAATAATTTTCCTAAAACACAGGTCCAATCATATTACTCCTGCCGTGCCACCCAACTTGATAACAAAATGCTATGTTTGACATTCAAAGACTTTCATAAACTATTCCCTTCCGACCTTGACAGTATTCTTATGCCTTACCACCCAAAATATGTACTTCAATCCAGTGCCACTGGCCTCCTGGTTGTTCTACAAACAAGCTACCGATTTCAGCTCTGGACATTTTCTCTGGCTGTCCCCTGTGCTTGGAACATTCTCTTTCCTCTACTCTGACTACAGATCTCCCTGACTTCCTATAAGTCCCAACTTAGATCTCACTTTCTCCAGAAACCCTCTTCTAACTCTTCTTAATTCTGCGCTTTCTCTCTTTTAATTATTTCTCTTTTTCTTGTATGTAGCCCACTTTGTATATATTTGTTTGTATTGATGCCTCCTGCATTAGATTGTAAGCTCCCTAAGGGCAGGGGGTGTCTTTGGCCTCTCTTTGCATCCTCAGCTAGCACAGTGCCTATTAGGTGCTTCACCAATGTTTATTGATTGGGGACTACACAGGCCCCTGTGACTCTGGAGGAAACTATCCGGGTTCAGTGGTCCCTGCATTACCAACTTCAGTTATGTAGGCCATTCTGCACACAGGAGTCTCCTCTATGGTTCTGTTAGAGATTGCTGGGGCATTGGATTTAGGCCTCTTGGAAGTCCTGAGCGGTGCAGATGCTGCTTAGTCCTGTCTACTGCTGGCCTCTGGTGACTGTTGCCTTGATATTCTAAAATGGAAGGGAAGAATCTGCAATTGCTTTAGACCCTTGTCTCCACCAGAATGACTGCAGGCTACTGACTGTCACCTTGTATAGCCAAATACTGGATAAAGAATCTTATTACTTTCTCTGATTCTCTCTCTCTCTCTCTTTTTCTCTCCTGATTTGTCCTCTCTCTTTGCCTCTCTTCACCTCTCTTCGCTTCTCTTCTCTTCTCTTCTCTTCTCTTCTCTTCTCTTCTCTTCTCTTCTCTTCTCTTCTCTTGTCTTCTCTTCTCTTTTCCCTCTCTATGCCTTCCTATCCTCCAACACACTTAATTAATTTTGTCATTGTTTTTTCTTCTAAAATTTTCTGAAAGTATTTCTGGATTTGTTCTCTTGGACTATTCATTATTCTTGATTTACCTTACCTAAGGGAGCCAAATATATTTAGTTATACTGACTTAATGCATTGATTCAAAGTGGCTTCCAGATTGAAGCTTTAAATATTCAGTCATTAGTTTCCTCAGTGTATATTAACATTTTTTTTTTACTTCTAGAGCCTTGTTTTACTATTATTGAAGAAATATTTCATGAGATGAAAGAGGTGTTTAACAAGTTTTTAGGGGATATAGCTTGATGTCATCCAAGCACATCAAGAGACTAATAAAATGTTTGCATTTGACTCCCTCTTTAGTTTAGAAGCCATAGTCAGTGCTATTTTGGGGACATGAGCAGATATGAAAGAACATTATAACAATATCCAAAAGGATAAATGATTACATTGATTCATGAGTTCTTTCTAATGATTCAGAAAGGAATTCAGGAGTGAGCATGACTGACTTGGACATTTTCCTTAAAGTGAAGAATCTTATAGGAATTAACCAATCAGAGGAAGCAGCCATAGGAGCAGAGCAAAGTCCCAGAGTAATTAGCTTATGGTGAAGTGATAGGAAAATCGGTTCAGATAGCCAAGAACGGAATCCGGAGAAGAAAGTACAGAAATCTATTGACTGCATCAAATAGATGCCTCATACATATGTTTGTTAGCTGACTTGTTCTTTTTGTTATTCTTGTCATTATCATCGTCTTATCTTTGTCTTTTTGATAGAGTATGGAAACAGTATGAGGGCAAGTTACCATCCTGCTATTGTTCTTTTTTTAATTAGCATTCTGTATAGAATATTGCACACTGTATAAAATAACTTCTTATAATTAAATAAGATTGCTGTGATTTAAGATTGTCTACAGTAAACTCATTAAAAGCATTTTTGGGACAAGATCAGTACTGGACAGGACAATGGGGGTGTCATGCACCTTGTTCTGTCCGCATATGGTTTTACTTTCTTTTTGTAGGTCTCAATATTTTGAAAGCATTTTATTCCATGTTTGAGGATTATTAATATTTGGTATGGTAACATTTGTTTTGTTTGGGTGGTTGTAGGTTACAGTTTTATTTTAAAGATGCACTGATTCCTATATAGTTCGTGTGTTGAATTGTCCAGGATATTTTAGGTATTTGCTTTCAGTTAGGGGACTTGTCTGTTAGTTTCAAATTGATAGGAAGCTTCTGCCAGTATTATTCTAGCATTATTATTATTATTATTGCAAATTATTATTGCCATTTTTTTTACTAGTATTACAGCCACTACTACTATTAGAATTGGGAAAATAAGCAGTATCTTACAATAAAGTTGTTTAATATACAGAGAAAGCTCCATCATAAATCATTGGTTGCTTGATTCTTTCTTCCTCTCTTTTTGTATTCCAAGCTTTTGTAACTGCATTGTTCTTTGGAGTAATAAAAACTTGTGTTTTATGAAGTAAAGGAAAATCAAATCACTAAGAAAAGGATATCCAGTTTACTGGTGTTCCTTCAGTCTTTATTATGTTTTGACCCAAGACTATAAAACTAAGGTAGTTGTTAAAACAGCTGATAGCAGAACTAGTGAATATCTGTTCAATTCAAACATCTAGTTTTTATTAGAAGCAAAAAAAAAGTTTGAAAATCACTTTTTTTCTAGGTTTTATAGGTTCTTAAACCATTCATATAAAAAATTCTCCTGATCTTAATAGACATTTGTAGAAGGAGACACAGGCATTCAAACCATTTAAAGCCTGTACCTGAACTATTCAACTGTGACTTGTTGAGAAGGGTTATGGAACCCACACTAAAAATAACTTTTCTTTTAATACGTATTTTTAGTATGAGAGAATGCCTCTTATTTCTTCAAATATTGATATCATGCAGGGATACTCATAGTTGGCTTTTATGATATTACAATGAGCCTTCAGTAAGATATTCTATATTGGGACTCTGGACCCCCAGTATAAGAAAAAAGTTTGAATTATAATAGAAGTTAATGTGTAATTATTTCTGACTCCACTGGGGAAAGGTGAAGTGGACTCTAGGGGAGTTTTCATGCAATTCAATTCCATATTCCACTGGGAAAAGTGATGGGTATTTGAAATAGTGGTCAGATAAGAAATCCTTACTATGTCAGTGGCAGAACCCCTGTCCTGTGGCAGTTTTAAAACTAAAATATGTCTGAATGTAATAACTAAGTGCTCTGTGTGCAAAACTTCCGTTGGAAAGTCACTGTGCTTTGGACTCTGTTCATCTATTCATTAGGGGTTTGTAACTGAGTTATAAATATTTCATTGAATTTTTAATAAAAGCTTAATGTACATGATATAGGGAGAGTGCATAGCTCCTAGAAAGCCCTGATATATGGAATCTCTAGCAGCTTTGAGGTGGATTAATACATCTCATGACTTTGTGTTATGAGGGTTTAAGTATTGTTTCATCATTTACCATTCATTTCCCAAAAGAACGTAACTACAATTAAGGGAGAAAACTGTGTTTTTGGTAAGAAACCAGAGCTCTTCAAGGCACAAAGATGAGATTAAGTGGAACAGGAGTTGCCCACCTACTTTTTTTCTTGCTTTGATTAAAATTAAGACTGTGGAGTAATATGTTATATTTTTAGTATCCAGAAAAAAAAAGATGTCTTAAAAAATTCTAGGAAATGTCTCTAAGCATATACATGGAATGCCCTATGTTTTGCCATGAGTGCTATAAAGCAGAGTTTTTATCTTCTTCATGGTTTTCTGGTTGACATTACTCCTTCCTTTTAGAAATTGTGTGTGTGTATGTGTATGTGTGTGTGTGTATGTGTGTGTGTGTGTGCACACGCATGTGTGTATGCATGTGTGTGTGTGTTGGCGTATAAGGAAAACCATACTTCTTTTAATTAGAGTTGAATATGTTACTAGAGGCACATTTGACCTTATAACTAAACTAGTTGTGTTACCAGTACAAACCGCTTTCCTTCTCTATGCCTCAGTTTAAACATTCCCTAAAATGAGGCAGTTGAACTAAGACCTGTATTATTAATAATAGCTTTATGGTTCTCTGTTTCTGCACATAGATATAGTTCACTGACTTCAACTAAAACTTAATTTGAGAGGGCCAATAATTTGGAAAAAAGGTCATTACATCATGGAAAAAGCCACCTTTCATCCTTCTGTTTCCCCTATCAAAAGAGAAGATTGTGTATAAAAAAGTATGAATTTATACCCAAGAGAAAGAGAGGAATCATCTTTTGTGGCATGGATACCTGAATTTTATTGTTAGAAATTAAGATGACTAAGAATCCAGAATCTTGCAGGTATATTTACAAACCTAACCCTTGCCATAATAGCATTAGAAAAAATGTGTAAATCTGTTTACTTGGTTGGGTTATTAAAATTGTATATTATCTCCAGTTATAGATGGGCTTATAAAACTTGCTGCTTTGACCTTAACCTTGGAATGAACTCTAGTGAGCCTACCTTCCTATTATCCCCATTGCTTTCTCTATAAAATGCCACACAATATTTAATGCTATAGAATCATGGGTGATTTTAGTCCTGTATTTTCCCTTGAGACACTTAGCAAATACCCTGAAAACTTTGAATATATTTACATTAAATCCAATAATGTTGTTTGCACTGGGAAGAGAGAAATTAGGACTTATAGATATGCCAACCCTTCTTGTTTTCCTATATAGCCTTGGCATCATTAGGAGCAATCTCCTATAGGATTGTAGCTTAGCTTTGTTTGCTTTCTAGGCGTTTAAGTGTTGGAAGAGCTCTTGTTCTGTAAATGTGATGTGTGTGGGTGTTAAACTATGAGAGATACTTTCAGCCTTCCCTTCACATGGCAGGGGAGCAAGTATACTTCCCTATCATAAAATATTGAGAGTGATTGGCACTTGAAGAAAATATGCTGTTCAGTGAAGATTAAAGTAATCATGAGGTTTAAATACTATCATATTATCAATCCAATTTTAATCTTAGAGTATCACATTGTAAAAATAAGTAGATGTAGATTTTTTTTTCCTATTGACTCTGATTTGCTAGTGATTTCTCACAGTTTATTTTAAACCTCTTAAATTTTAGCTGAGAATTCATTTTCCATTAATCCTTTCTGATGACTTTAATGGACCACATAACTATGGTGATCTTATAGTAGAGAAGCAAATAAACATGAGTTTAGGGATAAATACACATGTGATGAAAATATCTTAGAGTGTATTTAGAAAAGTTATAGTGAATTTAAAAAGAAATTGTGTGATCCTTTTAAAAAATGGCCAGGTTTGTTGTATGTAAAATATATATTAAAAAAGATCACTGCTTCTTTACTTTCACTTCTAGGGTCTGGGAGCAGGGAGTATCTAAGGCTGGCCAGGTATGGGCAGATAGTAGTGTTTTAACGAGCCTAAAAAGGGAAACAAGATACCAGTCTGGGATGGAGAAAGTGCATACAATATAAAAACGGATAGTTCCTTCTTTTTAAAAAAAATTAAAGAAACCTGCCTGTATATGACCATGCTACATGAGGAACAGGCTTTGACAACTTGCATAAAAGATTAAATTTAGTGTTGAAAATAAACTTAAAGCAAAGTTAATATGGTGTGTATAATGAAATATTTAACATATCATCGTGATGTATAGTCATTATGGATAAATGGTAAGTATTTTACATAAAGAAAAATTTGTAGACAAATGAAGCATGAAGTGTATGGGTGTGGAAAAGAGGGAGATGAAAATTCATAGACTCCCATCCTCTCCTACTTCCATACGAGGAAGTTGGCTAGGGTTCTATTTCTCCATTCCAAACTAGGTCTGATCTTGGGAAGATTGCTGCCTCACTTGGAGCCAAGGGAGACCCAGCCTCCTATTGTCTGCAGCAGCTGCAGCTTCTTGTTCCTTTTAGTGACTAAATCTGTCAGCCAAAGGATCCCAGGACACAGGCCGAGGGTATTGCTTTTCAGCCCTTTATAAAGAAATAAAAAAAAGGTGGCCGACCTGTGAAAAATGATCCTGGAATTCCTGGCTAAAGTGACAGGGATGCCTCTCTGTGATAAGCCTTGCAATAATTGAAAAGCTTCCTAGTGGCATTATAACATCCAGAAGCTGTTGGAACCAGTGACTAGTCTGGAAGGAAAAAAGAGGAAGGTAGAGGAGCAGGGTATAGAAATACCAGTTTTGCCTGAAGAATGTAATTATCAAATTTAATCATGTTGCTTTCTTTTGTTTTTTTTTGGAGGGGGGAAGGCAAGGCAAATGGGATCAAGTGACTTGCCCAAGGTCACATGGTTAGTTTTCGTATTAAGTGTCTGAGGCTAGATTTGAACTCAGGTCCTCCTGACTTCAGGGCTGGTGCTCTATTCACTGCACAATCTAGCTGCCCCTATGTTGCTTTCTTAATATATAAGAATTAAGAAAATTGGAGTTGTGATGGCAATGTCAGTCAGTCCTCAATCACTAAACATTTTTTAAGCCCATACAATGTAACAGCCACTGTGCTAGGTGCTGGGGAATAGAACAAAAGGTAAAGGACACTTTCTGTTCTCAAGGAGCTTACAGTCTAATGTAGGAGAGAACAGTGAACAGTTCTGCATAAATAAGATACATACAGGATAAATCAGAGATAACAGAGGGAATACACTAGCCTGAAGGGAGATGGGAAAGGAAAGAAAAGTCTTTCTGTCGAAGAGGGCATTTTAACTGGGACTTGAAGGGTAGGGAGAGGACAGGAAGTAATTTAGGGACATAGAACATGGTGGGAGAACATAACTCGAAGAGGAGGGGATAGAAGGTTAAGTAGCTGAAGGTCAGCAACACGACACTGTAATCACAGGCAGGGAAAGAAGGTAGTTGAGCTGGCATAGTGGGAACATAGCCATGAAAATGGAAGATACTAAAGACATTTATTCTCCCTGAATGTTTGTCTGGGGTCGGCTTACATCCCTTCCCTTCTCTCCTTAAAACCTAGTAAGCTGCCACTTAGTTGTTGTTAGGTCCTACCCCTCAATTTCTCATCCTTACCCTTTTCTTCCTGGAGTTGTGGAAATGGCTAATTCAGCTGCAGTGAGCTCAGACAGGAACAAACTGTGCTGGCCTTGCTAACTGGTGACCTACAAAAAGAAGCTGCAAAAAAGGGGATTATACATTCCCTCTAGCCACATATGAACACATCTTAGGAGAAATAAAACATGGAACTGTTTAGACTATCCACAGTGGAAAAATTAAATAGATTAAGATGCGTATTCTATAAACTATGGCATGCAGCTACATGGGTAGCATCTCAAATTCATCCATTCCTAACTGTATTTCATTCCTATAGTTGAGTAATAGGAGGAGACTAGACCAGACCATATTTGGTTGTTATGCTGAGGCCTTTTATCCTCATAGCCCTACAATTAAGAGAAAAGGAATGAGAACTTCCTCTGACCATGTGCCTGGAAAGTGGCAAGGGGCCAGACCAGGCAACATCCATATGCCCCAAAGCAACTTCTCCCTGCATCAGGAGACTTCTTTTTCCTGCTGTACTTTCCTGATCTCCAGTCTCAGGTTAGAAGAGGAGAAAGATATTGCTTTGACTACAAGACTTCCAACTCCTGCTACATTTGGCCCCTGAAGGGAGACTATTAGAGGCCAGAAGGGCCTCTCCTATCTGTGTTATCACAAGGCAGCTTCCATCTCCTGCTACCTTTCTGTTCTCTCAACTGATACAAAGAACTTAAGTTGTAAAGAGGATCAATCTACCCTTTGCCCTTAGGTCTTCCATCTCTTAATATATTTCTTCCTCGAGGGAAAATGGGGAAAATTATCCATCTTCTACTGTGGAAGTTCAAATTCCATCTACTGCTATGCAGTTTCCAATATAATCGCCAGCCTCTGACCACCTGACTGTGCCTTCCATCTCATGCTCCACTTGTGTCTATCCTAGTCTCCAGCATTCTCTGAGAAAAAGAGTTATCCCTTCCACTTATTGATAAGCATTCTCTAGCTCTACACATCCCGGTGATCCTGACCACTTCTAAGTCATAATTTAAATGTCATTCCCTATCCTCTACCACCTGATTCCATATTTACATGCCTCTCAATTTTCGCACTGGAAAGTTCTAACCAGATGCCACCCACTGCTTCCCCTGTGCCCTCTGTGATGCTTGCTCTATAAGCAACCAAGTACTCTTTGTCACTTTCTCTTCTTATCCCTATATCTATCCCTTGGTGAACCAATTCAATGCTATGCCACCCTTTTCTTTTGAGTCTCTGTCCTCCTTATCATATTACTGGTTATGCCCTGTGAAAGCCTCAGGCTTAAGTCAATTCTACCATTTGCTCAACCTTCACTCTTCCACACATTCTGCTGAATTAAGATAAAGAAAATCACACAACTGTTCTGACAGGGTCCACTACATAACCTCACCTGGGCCCTCTCTGCTGCTAGACGGTCCTACCCCCTTTATCAACTCACCAATTTTACTTTTCACAGTGGCTCTTCCAAACTTTTTCATCTTTCTTCAGACTTCTCATTGCTTCCCCCTTCCCTTCAGACTCTCAGTTGAGAATTTTGCCTTATATTTCACAGAAAATTAAAACCTTTTGCCATGAGCTCCCTCTTCTCCCCTCTTCCTCATGTAATATCACTCATATGCCTTCTGTTTTCTCCTTCATGCCACTATCACATAAAGTCATTTCTTTACTTCCTACCAAGGTTAATCCCTCTTCCTATACAAACAATCCCTTTCAATTTTGTCTCCTCCAATAAATTTCACCTTCAGTCATTCCCACCCTGTTACTTGTTTTCCATCTTTCCTTGTCTATTAGTTCCTTCTCTGCTGCCAACATACATGCCCATGTCTCCTCCATCATCAAAAGATTCTCAGTTGATCCACACTATCAACCTATATCTCTTCTGCCCTTTGTGGCTAAACTTCTTATAAAGGCTTTCTAGAAGACTGTCTCTCCCTTTCTCTCCCTTCACTCCCTTCTTAACCCCTTACAATATGGCGTTTGACCTCATTGCTTCCCTGAAACCTCTTACCAAATTGAATGGCCTTTTTTCTCTCCTCATTTTTATTGACCTCTGCAGCCACTGACAGTCTAGATCATTTTCTTTTCCTTGATACATTCTTCACTCTAGTTTTTCATGACACTACTCTTTCCTAGTTTTTCTCATGCCTGTTAGGCTACTTTTTTTTAAAATTCTCATCCAGTTCAAACCCTCTAACTGTAGGTACCCCACATAAGATTCTATCTTAGGCACTGTCCTCTTTTTCCTCTCTACCACTTCACTTGGTGATCTCATCAAGCTCCCATGGATTTAATTATTATCTCTTTGCTGATGATTCTTATATCTACTTATTCTGTATGACCTCTCTGTTGATCTTCAACTCAACATGTTCCAAACTGAACTCAGGGGTGGCCAGGTGGTGCAGTGAATAGAACATTGCCCTGGAGTCAGGAGGACCTGACACTTAACACAAATCTGGCCTCAGACACTTAACACACAAAAAAACTAGCCATGTGACCTTGGGCAACTCACTTAACCCCAACTGCCCTACCTTCCTATCTCCAACCCCCCCCCCAAAACTGAACTCAGTACTTTTCCCCTAGATCAACTACGTTCTACCTTTTCTTTTATTGTTAAAGGAAACATCATAGTCCCAGCATGCCAGGTTTACAATGTAGATACTCAGCAAATCTCATCTCCCATATCCAATATGTTGCCAAAATCCTGTCAATTTTACTTTTCCAACATTGCTAAAATGTATTCCCTTCTGTCCTCTGACACTACTGTCACACTATTGCAGACCCTCATGACATCTCACATGGATTATTGCCATAGCCTACTAGTGAGTCTACCTGCCTTTCTTTCCTTACTCCAATTCATCCTCCATTTAGCTAACAAAATGGTTTCAATAAACTCCATCGCTTTCCTGTTGTCACCAGGTTCAATTACAAAATCTGTTTGACACTCAAATTTCTTCATGACCTAAACGCCTCTCACCTTTACCTTCTTATATTTACTCCCTGTCACACATTTTTCAGTTCAGTGATACTGGCCTCCTTGCTGTTCCACAAATAAGATATTCCATCTCTCTGTTAATTTTCTCAGATTGTTTTTAAATGCATAAAATAAAATGTATATGATTTAAAAATAAGTGAATTATATTGGAATAAATTTATCGAAATATTTTAACAATGTTCACAGTCCGAAGGTTAAAGGGTTCTTCAGGTGAAATTAGCTTGCTAACTGAGTCTAGACTTTTAAATACACAGAAGATGTGGCTACATAGAGTGATTTGAAAGGGACTGGAAAGACTGCCTTGATCAAAATGATACTCTTTAATCTCCAGGCAATTAGAGATTTATTCCTTGGGGTCAAGCACCATAATATCATGTACTAAAAATCAATATTAAAATAATGATCTGTTATTAATACTGTTGCATGAATTCATTTTATTGGACTCCTTCCAATTTAACAACTGCTGAGTAGTTTTTAAAAAGGTGTAGAGGAAGAACTTTCCAGAATGAATAGGCTTGGATGATACATCCTTGTACACAAGAAAAGGAATGAAGAAGATATGGAATACTGAAAGAGAGTTAATCATTCTGGAAAACAATTTATGTTGCAAAAGTGACTAAAATACCCATTCTCTTCAACTCTGAAATCACATTGCTAGACATATAACTCAAAGGCATAAAAATTTTTAAAAAGT
The DNA here is from genome assembly GCA_028646515.1 of Pseudochirops corinnae. Lineage (NCBI taxonomy): Eukaryota > Metazoa > Chordata > Mammalia > Diprotodontia > Pseudocheiridae > Pseudochirops > Pseudochirops corinnae. The sequence continues at coordinate 124,867,077 of CM053586.1, forward strand.
GTGTGTATACATATGTACATATATATGTATGTGTGTATACATATATGCACATATGTGTATATATGTATTGTGTCTGTGTCTGTGTTTTTAGAACAATTCTTTTATTAGCAGTAAAGAAGTAGAAACAAAGTAGATATCCATTAATTGTGGAGTAGTTAAACAAATTTTGGTATAATAAAGCACTGAAATATTATTTTAGTGTAAAAATACAGAAAACCTTGGTAAAATGGTAGCCCAGTGGAAAGAACACTCGTTAGCAGACAACCTTGGATTCAAAGTCTTACTCTAGCACTTCTTTTATGAGCTTGAGCAAGTGTCATTTATTCTCCTTGAGTTTCATTTTCCACATCTGTAAAATATGAGGGTAGAAGTAGATGGCCTTGGAGGTCTCTTCTAACCCTAAATTTATGATCCCAGGGAGTAAATCACATGCAGGGAAGCAATGTACATAATGACTATAACAAGACAAGTGGAAAGAACCAAAAATAAAAAGAAACTGAAGTCTACATAATTATAATGGCAAACTTAGCCTAAAAGAATTGTAAAAAATGTATCTTCCTCCTTGAAAGAGGGTGGAGATGTTGACATAGCATTGCATGTATTGTGACTTGGTTGAGATGCTGGTTAGTTTTGCTGAATTACTATTTTAGAATTTGTTTTATTCTTTGTTATGAGAGATAGCTCTCTGGGGAGAGAAAAGAGGGAGGAATGCAATGGGAAATGAATTTGATATAAAAAAGAAAAGTTAGCCCTTTTTTTAATAGAAGAGAAAGCAACTTAACTCTTTATGGTTCTGTCTGTATAACCAACAGGGATGTGGGTCTTGTCTTACAAAGAGAGTCTGATAATAGAGGCCTAGAGAGGTAAATGCTTCTAATGGCATGGATTACAAATCCTAGAAAATAAAGCAGTTGGCTACTTCTTAGGAATGAAATATCACATATTTATAAGGAGAGGTAGAAGAGTAAGGGGAGGGATATGCTATGTGAGGAAATGCAGAAAAAAAATGAGACTTTTACCCGTGAGAATGCAAAATTTGTATTTCTCTAGTCCTTAAACATATAAAAACTGTATGAAGTTTAAATTCATCAATCTAGACAACTGAGAATTAATCCAATACATATGTAACAATGAAAAGCTTATTCAAATTTGTTTCAAATGTGACCTGAGTTAATTTTCTTAATGCTCTGGGTATTAGGCTTGGTTTGCCCAGTGTTCAAATTCATGTCAGGATTAAAGTAATATCGAATTTGATTCTTAAAAATCATTTTTAATCTTTTTGTTATTATTATTAAACATATATGCATATGTATATATATATATATGCATATATACTGTGTATGTCTGTATCTATATACACATGGGAAATCAGAAAAGTGAAATAAATAGTATTCTTCATTTTGCCTGTGGGAATGCTTAAGAAGAGAGAAATTGAGTAATTATCATTCTCAAGAACAAGCATTTCTTAAGTGCCTACAATTATTAGGTACTTTGCTTAGCACTGGGGCTACAAGAAAGGAAAAAAAAATCATGCCTGACCTCAAAGAGCTTTATTGTAATGGGAGATAAACCACGTACATACCTATGTACACACAATTCGACACAGTTTACGTGAGAGGTAATTTTGAATGGAAGAGTTACTCAATAAATATTTTAGTTGAAGTTTATCTAGTACATTCACCCTTTACCACATATTGTAAGTTGCTCATAGATGAGTGTCAAATGAATGCATCACACTTCACTGGGCAATAGAGGGCAGACAGCTGAAGCACCATCATAACATGTAGACCTGTAGGAAATCAGCACTACCCTCCCCCCACCACCAATCTATTTCTGAAATGTTGTCAAGTAAGGTCTTTCCCTGCCTCTAGCAACATTCCTCACCCCTCACCCTGGTCCCACACTTGACTAGTTGATAATCTGGAGAATATGGTGACCTAGTCACCACAAAGATGGCAAGCTTCAAAATCCTATTTGAACTGACATGAGCAACACATTTCTGTAATTTTCAGCTAATGTTTGCATCCATGGAAATGTTTGACCCTTGCAAGACATCAGTATAGAACCTTCACTAGGAAATTTGATTGTTGTTCCCCTAGGGAGTTTTATAGAGAGTAAATCTGGCCTTGATGCATTTTTTATAAAGATGAACTGCTGTCTTTGCTAAATTACCAATTTCTTGGGGGTGGTGGGGGGACAGGAATAGTGAGTGAGGTGGGAGCCAGTACAAACTAGTCAAACGTAAGTATCCTCTGAGCAGTTCGTGCCAAACATGCCCCATTTCTTTCATAAACTTTGCTTGAAAATGCCACCGATGCCAAATGCTGACTGCACAGAAAAGACTTCTGTTGAAGTTTTTCATGTATTAGTTTGCAACTTATATCCCAAAGGATTATGGGTTGGTTTGTTTTCCTTTTCTTCCCATAGAAAAAACTGTCGATCAACAAAAACCTAAGAATCATGAGAAATTTAAATGTTTACATGAAAAAATGAGAATAAAAAGAAATTATTTGGTGGTTTAAACAAAATAAGCTAACTTAAAAAAGTTGATCAGGTTTTTTTGGGGGGGACGTCTCTTTTCCCCTCTCCCTCTTCCCAGTTGGTTGAATTTCATCATTAATAATGTTCCAAGTGCTGCCCTTAAAAATCCACTTGCATTTATTTCATCTATATTCTGTAGATGTTATTTATACACACACACACACACACACACACACACACATAGACATCCATCCATCCATTCATGTATGTATAAACACATACATACATACATACATATATATATATATATATATATATACATACTTATTGTCTCTCTGATGGAATATAAGCTGCTTTAGATTTTTTGTGTCTGCATCAAAAACATTTAGTGTAGTGCCTTGCACATAGTACAGACTTAATAGATGATTGTTGATTGATTTGTGGATTGATAAAGAATGAAGAAAAAAGAAAAAACAACTTGTCATATGTGGACTTCCTCAGCCTAAGTCTCTATCAGTGCCTCAATTACAGAAGCTTCTCATACTTAAGGACCTTTCATAGAATTGGGTGGCAAAACTCAGAGGTAACAAGGACTCTTACCTAGACTACAGTACAAAAGACTAAATTGAAAGACTAATTTGAGCTTCCTTTACACACCTTATCTATTTCTCCCATGAGACCTTGCTTCCTGGTAAAGTGAGCTATGAGGAACACCTATGATTCTCTGGGCTTGTGTCTGGGTGTTATGCATGCTGCTATTCCTGCAATGCTATACTTCTCTTTAGCAATAATAATAAGAAAAGCCACCTAGGGCTCAAGGCAAAATGAGTAAAGGAAAGACTGAGGTTCAGATGAATAAGCTCAGAGAATCTTTATTTCATGCTGCCTTCAAGCTCTCCAAACCCCTGGGTTGGATCTGCTGCAGCAGTAATGAGATGAACATATGTTTCATTTGCCTGTGTGCTCGAATTTGGTGATACATCAAACAGGGTTTCAAAGAATTCAATATCTACATGTTTACTTGCACAGTCTGATTTTTTCAGCCACAGCCTTACTTTGGTCAAGACCTGAGCCTGTGAGTCTAAAAAATAATTATTTAATAATTTTCCTTGTTTTGATGCAGAAAAAGAGAGAGGCAAACCAAAACCTATGCTTGAATATTTTTGCTTATTTGGGGATGATATCTGGAAATAATATTTAATTCACACTGATATGAAATCAAAAGCCATTCCCCAAGAGAAAAGTGGCCAAAGGATATGAATAGTTGATGAAAATAATTTCAAACCATTAGTAGCCATAAAAATGGATGCTGTAAATCACTAAGTAAGAGAAATGCAAATCAAAATAACCCTGAGATTTTACTTTGGACATAACAAAGATAACAAAAGATAAGAATAGTTAACGATCTGGTGGTGGTGAGTCAGTCAGTAAACATTTATTAAGTATCTACTATATAATAAGCAGTGGTCTATAGATTCCCAAACTTATTTGGCCTACCACCATCTTTCAAAAAAAAATTATTCAGCACTCCCCTGGAAATCTCACAAACTAGGATAGAAGTCTTAGAGTAAGTATATGATTGTACCTGAGGTTATTACAGCCCTCCTGGATTGTTCCAGTGCCCTCCATGGGGTGGTATTGCTCACTTTGGGAACCTATGGATATATAAAGAAAGGCAAAAGAAAGTTTCTGCTCTCAAGGAACTCATGGTCTAAAGAGGAAGACAACATAAAATACAACCATGGATGTGCTGGTGAATATTTAACAATCATCTCTCCAGAAAAAATATATTTGTATAACACATTTTAAAAACTTAATATACATTATTAACATTTTCACTATCACATGTATAACTCTAATCAACACAACTAATGAAACCATAATTTGTAGTGTTTGTAGACATCAAAGGTGTAAACACTCACATTGAAAAATTTAACAATCAACTCCTGCGACTCAGTTCAACTGCCTAAATAAATTATGTACTGTGATTTATAAACAGTTCAAGAGACTTAATTTCTGGGAAATTAATCATTTTATTAATCATGCTAGCATATAATTAATAAAAGGAGTTGTATTGGTAATGTAAGTGGGAAGATCTTTCCCATCCATTAACAGGACCATGTGACCTGCTTGAGTCACATGGAAGCCTGAGTCACATGAGTCTGTGGTGAGATGAGCTTGCCAAATGGGTGGATCAGGAAGAAGTGGAACAGAGCCCAGAGCAAGTTGGTCAGAGTAATTAGAGCTGAAGGAAAGAGAGGAAGCTGGCAGCAAGCTGTGAGTGCTCATTTGTGGGAAGACCCTAGCAGGGGAAAAGCTTGGGGTTGGCAGTGCCCTCTGCAGTGTTGCTGTATATAGATTTCTTTGTTGCTATGATGGATTTGGCGTTCTAGTGTTTGAATAAATGTTTTGGTTCTGTCTTCCATGTGGAGAGGCTGTTATATTTTGTGATTCAGAATTACACCAGCATATTCATAGCCACTGTAGGTGCTGTGAATATCATGTTGGCACTACAGGGGTCAGTGACACTCTTGAATGCCAAAGGCCCCTCATGAAACCTATTCAATGCTTATATGTCGTTAGAAGAGTGGATCTTCCTGAGGGTAGCAGTTGACTTTCATAGCTTAATAAGTAATGAGAAAGAATGAATATTATAATAGAAGGTGGACTTTTTCTAATAAGGGGCTGGGGAGATGACTCTGATTATGTTATTTACTTCCAAATCACCCCCAGCCCAGAACAATCTAATCAAAGAATTTATCCCCACCCAAACCTGAGTAGAACACAATGAGTTTCCTTACCCGGATGGGGTCTGAACCAGATTGAGGAGAAAGTTAATCCAGTCTCATTATTAGAAATATTTTTCAGAAGCTGGTTTGGCCTAGTAAAGAGTAAGGTTCAGAAAGGGGTAACTACTGTCTCCCCCAACTTAGCAATTAGTTATTTAATAATCATTTCTCTCAGTACAAACAGGATACCTATATCTATATATCCATATATAACAAATTAGTAATTATGAATATGCATTAAAGCAGATCAAAAAAGGTTTGTCATAGAGTATAGAGTTTTAATTGGGACCTGAAGACAGCCAGGGAACCTAGGAGGTACAGATGAAGAGAGATAGGTAGTTGGGCATTTTTGCTGGAGCTGTAAATCAGTATAACCATTTTGGAAAGCAATTTGAAATTATGCAAATAAAATAGCTAAAATGCCCATAAGTTTGACCTAGATATTTCATTGCTTGGCATGTACACCAAGGAGATCATTGATAAAAAGAAATACTCCATATATATGTATATATGGAAAGATAGCAACATTCTTTTGTGGTAGCAAAGAATAGAAAACAAGTTGGCATTAACCATCAATTGGGAATAAACTAAATGAATTGCAATATATTAACGTAAAATATTGCTATGCTATAAGAATCAATGAAAATAATGAGTATAGAGAAGCATGTAAAGACTTATTTCCCCTCTCTTCCCTCTATTCTTCTCCCCTTCTCACTCCCTTTAACTCCTTTGTCTTTCTCTCCATTTCTGTCTCTCCCTCCTCTGTATCTGTCACTCCCTGTCTCTCTGTTATATGAGATGAGGCTCTGAGAGGGAGAGGGTAAGGATATTGGAAAGTTTATGTAGAGTAGAAATTTTTTAAATGGCTAAAACCCATTATTTAAAAAGAATGTAAGTTCCTTGAGGACAGGGACTAATTCACTTCTGTATTTATGTCCTCAGTTTATTATAATACCTGCAGACTACATACAATTTTTCCTTCCTTCAAAAAAAGAATCTCACTATCGATACGTAGATTGGACAGAGATATATCTTAGTAAAAAATGTTGGAAAGACTAAAGTAGAAGGAATTCAGGTAGCTACTTTTAGTTTTCAAATATTTTAGTCCTTCAAAAGATCCATCATCTTTTATCCATAAATATCCATATCCATATCCATCCCTATTTTTTCTAGCAATATAGGGGTGTCATTCACCTGTTGATATGGTTCATATAATTTATAACCTGGTGGCCCTCTGGTGATAAGCAAGAACCTCTCATTTTCTCAATTTAGTCTGGTCTTCATATGCAGAGTTGTAGCTATAAATTCTTTTAGCACTTGCGTGGAGTGATTAAGAAGCAGGGGTCATCATGCAGAGACAATTTGGAATGTGGGAAAGAATGGAGATACAGACAATGGACATTCTGAAGGCAGATAAAATTGCATGGGGAGGAAGAGGGTAGTATGTTCTCTAGAAAATCCAGTTTGCATCACTTGAGTAGGTTTTAGGAAGAGTTGGATTCTGGAGAAGGAGCAGGATGGGCATCCTAAGGAAGACAGTTTGGATCTGTATGAGGGAGTGGGGATAACATTAAACAGCATAGGACAGTGAAAAACTATGAAGTGGGATGGGGTGGTTGGAGGAATGATTTGTGGACTATGGTGGAGAGGAAGCACCTCTCTGGATATCAGCATCACTAGTAATAGACATAGTTGTATTGCCATAGTTAATAGTTTTTCATACACATGAAGGTTTTCCAGTTTGGAAGGAGCTACCAGGGCATATGCATTGCTCTATACTGTTAGAGAACTCATATTCACTTTTATGCCACAATTAAGCACCAGAGAAGGACATTTAAAAATAAGGACCTAAATGATGGGGGAAAAGATAAGCTCAGTTTGAAGTAAAAGGGATTTTTTCTGGGTAGTATTTGTTTTCAGTTTTCTAGGATATGAAAAAAAAATCACAAAGTGTTTTGAAGAGTGGGAAAAGTTTTAAGTCTGGGTTTGAAGGCTATGGAGAAGGCATTTAACCTCTCTGCACCTTCGTTTCCTCATCTCTAAGATACAGATGATAATTTTTATACTATGTACCTCAGAGTTTTCTTGAGGCAAACACTTTCTAGATTGTAAAGCTATGAATATTTTACCTTTTCCCACTGGGCTCATGAAGGGTCCCTTTGCCTTTTTGATTATTGAAAATTGAGTTCTTCTCTCTCCTTGGAAAGATGGCAGATGCTACAGCAATTCAGACATATTTCATACTAAAGCATTTCAAGGATCTACCACAATAGTGGTGACTGACACTTATTACTATTTATTTTCATTTATATATGATTTATTTTCTATTCATGATTTAAAACTTCAGACACTGCTGCTGTCTACTCCAATTACAACTTCCCCATGCATTAGTTGAGTTGTGAATTGCTATGGGCAAAAAAGTCAGCTTCCCATTTTAAGCTTTTTAGAGATAAGCCTACCCTAAGATAGACAACCCTTCCATGAGAGATAGTCTTCACTCAGCATACACTTGAAGCTTTTCTAGTCAGGTAGGATATTCTGAAGTTGGCAACACATGGACATAGTGTCCTTGAATTGGCATGGTACCGTAATAAAGTCATGTCTATAGAAATAGCTTACATTGATAGAGTATATTATGCTTGGCTAAGTATTTAATATACATTATCTCATTTGTTCTTCACAATAATCATGGTGGACAGGTGCTGTTCTTTAACTTGTTTTACATATAAGGAAACTGAGCATTAGAGATGAAGTAGCTCGCATATGATCAGCCAGAAGTTATATGTCAGAGCTTATATTCAAACTCGGACCCTGCCTAACTCTGTAACCCATGCTCTTTGCACTAAACTATGTTACCTCAGGTCAAAAAAGTAAGATTTGTCAATTTGAATTAAGATGTAGGTCTAGAGAAGTTTGAGATTGTCTTTAAACTTGAGAAATAAAAAAAAAAGCAAAACATTTTCTATTTTAGCACTCCCGCCATATAGATAGGATCATAAAAAGACAAGAAACATCTGAATGGTAATACCATTTCATAGCATTAAACAAATTTTGCTTGTCAAATCAGCATCACACCTCATCAGAACAGATGGGAACATGGAAGAATATATTTGGTGATGAAAATTACTACTGTTACTTAGCTTTTATAGAACGCCTTTGAAATGATAGATCTGAAACTGGAGATCCAACCATTTGGAACTTTTTTGGAGGTGCATTAACTCTCTCATACCACTAGGTTTCCATTTCCCCTACTAAAAGGAATAATTTACTAAGTGTACACAAGCGGCTTCTGAAAGAGAATGCTCTGCTGGAGAGGGAAGAATAATTTTTCCCCCCTTTTTTATGTAGGATGAAGACCATTTAATGATTTACAATTAATAAAATAGTATCTTACTCTTAGAATTTGAGGGTCCTATTGTGTCCAAGAATATGTGATGATTACAGAACGAACTTGGAAAAAACATAATATGACAGCAAGCAAACACCAAAGTTTGCACATTAAAAAGGCCCAAATTAAATGTAAGTTTCTTCACTTGTTCTGGTTTTCCATCTGGGAGATAGCGCTGATAATGTGCTACTGGCTTCATGCATTATTAACTAATTAATTAGTTCCTACACTTTGAAAATCTTTGAAATTAAACCTGCTTATGTAAAAGAGCTAAATTTGCAGTTTAAGGGAAGAAGGCACTCAGACCCACGTTGGCATTTGCCTTTGCTTTCACGATAATTATAGCTTTGATTCCATTTAAATTTCAAGGCATTTACACAACAACACACTCATACATCCTTTGAAAAATGTCCCCCCAGGACTTGAAATGTATTTGTTACTATACACTGCCTTTGAGGAGAACATGTTTTGAACTTAATTTACTCCTATAGGTTATGATCTCAGTCAGGGAATGAATGTTAGTAGGTATGGAAGATTTGAGAATCATGATGTTATGTGTCTATTCACACATTTATAGATAGATCAATTGACTATAAAGGTACCCTTTATACTAAGGGACAAACTTTCTTTAGAAAAGATTTTCTAAAACTTTTTTTTAGCTACCTCATAGAAGGAAGAAAACATCCAGCATTGCTAATGTTAGTTAACTGTAAGAACACATAATAAGACCAACTGGAAGACAACACATTATTATGTTTTAAAAGCTTATTACATGATCAAAGAAGGCTTTATCCTGTCTCTGCTACTGGAATTTCAGGTTGGCATTTGCAAGAACTTCACATGCACATATAATTATGTCTTTTAAAACAAAAGCAATAAATCCATTCCTAAGAGTTAGAAAAAACAAAACAATATATGCTCAAAACCAGTTGTTTAGACAAACTATTCTTCCTAATTAACAAAAGAACCACAAACCACATTAACAAAACCGCAGCCATGCAATAAAGAAAATCTGTGATTCCTAGTGCCCCTAGGGTCATCTTCCAGACTTCTCCAAATCACTATAATTAAGAATCAATTGACAACTCAACTTCTCATTGGCTATTATTGCCTTGCAAAAATTATTGAATCAATTAACAGGCCTAATATAAGGCTCAAACTTAAAGGGTACATATAAAAGCCATTGTGCAAATCTCCCTGAAAACGATGGTATTTTGGCAATTAAAGGAAAAACATACATGCCTACCAAGCTTATTACATTGCATTACCCTAGATATTTCTGCATTTTTACTGTAAAGATGTACGAGAAGATGGATTTAAAATGTACATTGTAGCCTATGTTTTAGGAAATGATCAATTTGTTAGCTGAACTAGGCCAGTTTGTTGTGTTTGTATGTGTTATATGTGTTTGTTATACAATTTTGAAGGTTTCTGGGGCAGGGAGTAGAAGAGATAATAAACAGTTGGTATTTATACACACCCAAACACATATAAATGTATGCATTCTTAGGCATGTATGTAATATGTGTATATATAATATATATAAATGAACATATATCCATATATGTACCTATCTTTATCTCTTCTCTCTCTCCCTCCCTCCCTCTCTCTCTCTCTTTCACCACCCCCAGTCTTTTTCTTTCCCCTTAAAGCAAGCTTTATGGCACAGCTCAGATACCACTTTCTATAAAGGACCTTTGCCGTTTGTTATCTTCTTCTAATTGTTATGACTCCTTTCTTCCTAGATTTACTTTCTATTGCTTCATATATAGTATATATTTTATATAGTTATCTAGGTATATGGTGAATATGCTGCTACACTTGCTCTCCACCTCAAACAAGGTAAACATCCAGAAGGCAAAGATTGTTTTGTTTTTCTTGTTTTTATTTTCATTATTACTATTTTTATTCTCAGAATCCAGTATAATGACTTGCACATAGAAGATGCTTAATTCAACTTTGTTGAGCTAATTTGAATTTCTGGAATGACTTTATATATATATAGTGGCAATTAGAGCTCTTGTACACAGGGACAACTGGTTGCAAGAATATTCATTTCATCATCTCGCCATCTAAATTTGAAAAGTGTTTGAAGCAACTTGTTGGAAGCTAAATCAGTGACAATTTGAATGGTCACTAATTCAAGTCGTAGCTTCTTGGTGTAACTTTGCCTTAACCACTCCTAAGAAAAGAAAAGGAATTTCTACCAAATAAAGCAGATTCTGTTTTCCCTTCAGAAATCATTTGCTTTTCTGCCTGTAAATTCTTCCCTCTATCTAATCTAGAAAATGTGGGAGTGTTGAAAGTGAATTGGCCTTGGAGTCAAGAAATACCTGGGTTCAAATCTCATCTTGGACGATCACCAGTTTTAATGACCATAGGAAAGTTGATCAATCAATCATCAAGACATTCATTAAATACTTGAACTGTATCCGCTGTGCTAGGGAAACAAAACTATGAATGAAAGAGTACCTGTACTCAGAAAGCTTAAATGTTAGAGGATGAGATAGGTAAGTACTTTTTGTTTTTTGTAAATAGTATTTTGTTTCCCCCAATTACATGTCAAAATGCTTTTTAATATTCATTTTTACAAGATTTTGAATTCCTAAATTTTCTTCCATCTGCTCCCCAAGACAGCAAGCAATTTGATACAGGCTATACATGTAGTATATAAAATATATTTCCATATTAGTCACAGTTGTGAAAGAAGAAACAGATCAAATGAGGAAAAAACCCCACAAAAACGAATAAAGTAAGTAAAAAAAAATATACTTCATTCTGCATCCAGAGTCCATCAGTTCTTTATCTAGATGTGGATAATATTTTCCTTTGAGAGCCCTTTGTATTTGTCTTGAATCATCGTGTTGCTGAGAAAAGCTGTCATTCATGGTTGATAATCACACAATGTTGCTGATACTGTGTGCAATGTTTTACTGGTTCTGCTCATTTCACTTTGCATCAGTTTGTACAAGTCCTTCCAGGTTTTTTTTGGAAATCTGCCTATTCATCATTTCTTATTATACAATAGTATTATATTATGTACATATACCACAGTTTGTTCAGCCGTTCCCCAATTGATGGGCATCCCCTCGATTTCTAATATTTTTCCACCGTGAAACAGGCTGCAACAAATGTTTTTGTCCATATAGGTCCTTTTCCTTTTTTATACTCTCTTTGTGATATAGGCCTAGCAATGGTATTATTCTATCAAAGGTTATGTATGGTTTGATTGCCCTTTGAATGTACTTCCAAATTGCTCTCCAGAATGGTTGGATCAGTTCACAACTCCACCAGCAGTGTGTTAGTGCCCCAGTTTTCCCATACCTTCTCCAAAATTTATCATGTTTCTTTTTTCATCATATTAGTCAATCTGTTTCATGTGAGGTGATATTTCAGTGTTGTTTTGATTTGCATCTCTATAATCAAAAGTGATTTAGAGCACTTCTTCATATGCCTATTGATAGCTTTGATTTCTTCTTCTGAAAACTGCCTCTTCATATTGTTTGATCATTTATCATTTGGGGAATGACTTGTACTGTTAGAAATTTGACTCAGTTCTCTATATATTTAAGCAATGAAGTTTCTGTTTTTAATTTCAGTGAATTTTCTGAATGTAAGAACCTGTAGTCAACTTGTTCTCTGTGGCTACAGAAACAGTAACATGTAAGAATTTACTTTCTAAGTCTATGGGATATAATATTTGCTCTCAAAAGAATTTCTTTCCAGGAGATTTATATCAGTATTTAAAGCATAGAACCATTTATTGTTGATGTGTATAATCCTGGGGAACATTTCCCTGGGAGAAAGGAAAGGGCTGATGAGAATGTTCCTCCAGTATATGTAGCATACTTCGTCCATGGCTTACTCATGGCTTTCTGTCACCTTAAAATAGCACAAAGGGTACATCTGAAAAGATTATAAATCTAGAACTAGAGGAATACCAGAGATCATCTAGTCTACTCCTCTCATTTTCTTGATAAAGAAACTGAGCTTTAAATATTTTTGCTTTGACAAGAGAATGTTTGCAGAATATATGTAGGAGAATATTAGATGACTACTTTTGATGGAAACTCTAAAAATTGAAAATCCACCATAATATTTAATTTCAGCAATGAATTTCATTATTGATTTTGGAGAAATATCATGTCTAACACTATGGTATAATGAACATAATTTACAAGTTCATGTATCAGGAATACATAAATGAAGAAATGTTATTTTATAGCCAATGACTGATGAACATAGTATGAGCTCTTTGAATGATAACTGGTTTAGAGAGGTGATCTATTCAAACCCTCTTGTTTAATAGATGAGGAAAGCATCAGGGGTAGTTTTTAAACCCTGCTCATTTGACACCAAAACCAGTGTTCTTTTCATTGTATAATATACAATGCAGATAAAAAGAAATTATGCAGACCAAGGAAGAAAGTACATCCAACATAGGGAGCATGGTGTTGGTTCTGGTACGACATTGGAATTTTTGTGAATATGCCAAGGAGAAGTGAATAGGTCTACTGCAGCATTGTAGAAACGATGAATGAGAGAATAGATAGAAAAAGGAGGATATTTGATAAAGTGAAATTAAGATTTATTGATTAATGAAAGTCTTGAAGCTGAAGGGGAAGAACCTATTGCACTGTTTAAACTGATGTGGACTTACTATGAAGGAAGTTGTATTTAGGGCATTTGGCACCAAAGATAATTTTAGCTGCAATGGTACATTATAGGAAAGTAAAACATGACATAAGAAGAATGAAAGAATTATAGCTATCTCTATCAAAAATATTCAGATTTTGAATTATAGCTCGAGAAAAATGAATGGATTTGGGAATGACAGACTTCGCATTTAACAATATAAATAAAGCTGCCAGACTCAGAAATAAGGGAGACCTAGATTCAAATCCAGCCTTTGACTTATATTGGCTATGTGACCCTGAGCAAGTCACTTGACTTCTGTTTACTTCCTTTTTTCAGCTATAAAATGGGAATAATAACAATACCTACCTTGGAGGATTGTTTTGAGGATCAAATGAAGTCATATTTGTAAGGCACTTAGCGTAGTACCTCATAAGTTATAGACACTATATAAATGTTTATCTCCTACCTCACCCCACTCCCTCAATGGAAGGTGTTTAACCATACCAACTGCTCAGATTTATCTATCTGGAAGCATCTAGACTACTGCTGCAGTGATCTAGCTTATTGTGGTACATGGATGAGGCATGAATACAGGCCATTCAAGTTTATCCAGCCAATTATCCAAAAGCAGATTACCAAATGACTGAGGTAGCAATATTTTTAAAAGTGTTGACAGATTTAAAAAATTTTCTTAATGGAAAACAGTCCTTATTATCCTTCATTAATAAGAAAATCTCTACAAACCACAGAGGCAGTATTCCAAAAACTCCATTATGAGCAGTGTAGGAAAGTTAACAGGCATGAAAGTTGCATGCGTCTGCAAAATCATCCCTTAATGACCTCCCTCTTTTATATTCCAACTCATCAGGAAGCACATTTGAAGAAAGAAAGGAAGGAAGGAAGAAGGGAAGGAAGGAAGGAAGGAAGGAAGGAAGGAAGGAAGGAAGGAAGGAAAGGAGAGAAAGAAAGAAAGAAGAGAGACAGAAAGAGAGAGATAAAGAGACAGATGGAGAGAGGAAGGGAGAAAGGAAGATGCCTTTTGCAACTTGAAATTACTGTACCCAACACAAAACTGAAGAATGTACATCCTTATCCTTATTTCTAAACCCTCTTTCTCAATGCCATGCTAATTTTAGAATACTGAATTAATCCAGCAACCAAAGTAATATAATGGTTTAAGTAATTTCTCTAAATAGTTAATACAGGGCCTAAAGGTGCTTAATTTGCCCTTGGGATAGAATTTAAATGTTTGGAGAATCTGGCTCATTATATTGTCATTTAAACTTGAAAATCTTCTGGGACCAACTTTAAAGAGCAGGAGTTGGAAGGGGAAGGAGTGGAGTGCCAGAGACTATCTAGTTTTATATGTAAGTGAATTGGTTAATGCTTAAAATTGCAAAGGGTCCCTGCTTTTTGTGGTACTAGGTACAGTTCTAAGCAGCACTGATTTCAATTGGAAATGCAGACATGAGCCAAGGATACATTAAGTAGGCTTCTGAAATAAAAGCATACACTAATAAGATTTTCATTGAATACAACCAAGCTGTATCCCAAGATCCTGAAAAACTAACGTCTATTCCAGAGGTACTGACAAAAGGCTAGGAATACATGTGGTAAGCAAGCCAATGAAGAACCATGGTAAACCAGTAAGTGTAGTTCATGGCAACCTTGCACAGTGTGGTGCTGAGTTCATTCACTTTAATGTGATTCAGTAAACATTTATTAAGTGCCAGGCACTTTTCTAATCTCTGAAGATAGAATTAATAAAAAGAAAGACAATCGTTGCCCTCAAGGTATTTACAATCTTAAGGGAAGACAGCAAACAAAAGGAGGCAGGACAGCCTAGCATAGAGGACACGGAGGGTATTTGAGGTGCGGAGGTACATATTCTATGAAAGTGAAACCAGCTAGAGCAACAGATGCAAGATGGAATGAACTGAGAATGCACTTTCTGCCATCTATAAAGGAAGGCATTGGGAGGAGTTTAGTACTCTGTGCTGTTTAGAAGAGATTGAAGGAGGTGGTGTCAATCAGGGCTTGAGTTAGCAGAATGGTAGTGAGTTTAAAAGTGATGAGCTTATCCTGGGAGGAGCATCTTATTCATAACCAGACAGAGAAACAGATGTGAATTGTAATGTCATGAGACAGATGACATCAGTCATTGTGTTTCCCTGTGTCAGTGTTCTGCTATACAGGCTATAGCAAATTGAGCCAAGCTTTATGTTTATGATAAGCTTGGTCTTTCCTGCAAACTCTGCCTACATGCAGACATGTATAGCTCATAATGAAGAAGCAACAATTAAAGAAAAAAACAGAAGTGGAAAAACTCTCCTACTCACTTAAAGTTCATCCTCTTCTATTCCTGCTGTCCCAAGAAGAAGACATGTTTCATTATCTGATAGTACAATGGTTATCATAGAGTTCATATTGAATCAAAAGAAGGAATACACATAAACTGCTACAGAGAAGAATTTAAAAAGAAATCTCATGAGAGCTCAAGCCTTCTTTTTCTTTGTTTCTTTTTTTTTTTTTTTTTGTGGTTTTTCTTACTCAAGCAGGAAGAGCATTAAATTTATAACATATTGGGCTGATTACCAGCTAAGTTTGAGCTTGGCTGTGGGAACTTTGTTATAATGCTGCTGCTTTGATTGTAAGGATTTTTCCATTCAGTTAGGAAAAATCCACTTGAATTTTATTTGTTCCTTTTTAAAACAATTATATATATCTATCTGTATGTATATGTGTATATATATATATATATGTAAACACACACGAGTGATTATTGTGTAATTGCTGAAGTTTTACTAGGAAAAGAGGTAAAAGTCTAGTCACTAACCTTTTGAACCCAAAAGGGAAAAGCAAAGTAAGATTATATTACATAAAAAATAATAGCTAATAATAATATATAAGCTAACAGCTATATGGTTTTTTAGATCTCTTTCAAAGTTTGCAACCACTCCATGAGATGGTTGCTATTATTACCCCCCCCCCCCCATTTTACTGATGAGGAACCTGAGGCAGAGATTAAGTGACTAGCTAAAGATATATTACTTGAAGCATGTTATGGTTCCTAGAGAATCTATCTTGAAACTCAGAAGATCTAGGTACAAGTTCTAGATCTGACACATACTGGCATTACAACCCTGAGTAAGTCCTTTAACCTTTCTGTGCCCTAGGAAAAATACATAAAACTATGTTGTAGGGCAATTTCTGATCTTCATTGATAGAGTTGGTTTACTCATTCAGGAACTGTTGATACATATACAATTACAGGTCCAGTCCCTATCACCTATGATACCTGACCCCAATTCCAAAGCACTACTTAGCTTGATTTAAAAGAAAATGTTGAGTTAAGTTAAATCAGAAAGTTCATATAAAGGCTAAAGAGATTTTGGTTTGAAAAAAAAAATTCTAACTTTAGTTTTCCAAACCTATAAAAATAGTTAGCTGATGGACCTCAGGTTTTTCTTTTGAGTGAATAAAATATAAGGAGGGGAAGGATCAGGAAGGAATGAATATAGTTACAGAAATGAAATACAGTGCTTACTCCCCATTCCATGTTTATAGAATAAGACAGTGCTTCGTAGTTTGGAGAACAATAATTTGGAGAAAGTCCATTTCTCTCATAATTGTAAGATGTTTTTTAATTCATGGTGACCATCTGTGATTCTCACTTAGAATAGTAGGACTTTACATTCAATATAATACAGCATTTCTTGATTTTTGTTCAACTATCAGATTTGGCTAGCATAAAGAAATCTGTTACATAGTCAATGAGAAACTACAATTGGAGTTTAGAAAGAAAGACTGTCCCAAATGGTTTTGTTGGACCACATTATATAAACTGTAATTTTAATTACTTACCTTCCATTCAGAGCTGTTATGCTGAGTGCTTTTAGGAATGATTGTTCAGAGTTCTTATCAAGCCAGTAGTATATGTGTGTGTTTGGAATTGCATTTCAACATTTCTTTTTCATTTTACAAAATGATTGTCCTGGTTTCATATGAAAAATTAAAAAAAAATAAATCTTTCCAGCAGTTTTAGTTTCTAAAATGCATCATCATAACTCTTAAGAACTTGTGGAGCATTATCTGAATTTTGGTTTATACAAAGCAAATACTGCTTTCACATTAGCATCTACTCTGCTTACTTTCGTTGTTGTGGATATCGCAGTATGCCCTCTATTTGCTCTTGTAGACTGAGTGGCAGCTGAGATAATATAAGAAAAACCTATAGTTAACCCCCTGTCCTTTTGTAAGAAAACTTTGAAAGTAGGAGTTTTCCTTGGATGGCTGATTTGAATCAGTTTGAAAGGTCATATATTTTATACCTTGTGTGGAACGAGATACAAAAAAGGAACTGAGGGGTAAGGAATTATGGGAAAAAGGACTAGGCTCTCAGCATCTCATGTCAGATCTACACAGCATGCTTTCTTCATTATGATGTTAGCAAATTCCCAGGGCATCAGAAACCACTCTGAGACAAATGTAAACATAATCACCTTGTTACAAAGCAACACATAAATTATTTTTGGATGTATTTTTAGTTATTTAAATTACTACCTTTCTTTATTACAATGAATAATCAAAGCCTGAATATATACTACAACCTTTTTCCTCTTCTAATAGGGAAAAGTCAAATTTTGCCATCTTCTTTATACAACTGAATGGGAAGTAAGAAAGGAGAAATCCTAGATTAAAAAAAAAGTAAAAATAGATTGTCTATCTTTTATATGTGATATTAACTTGGTCAATGTCCTTCAAATTAATAATCAGATCTATTGTTGTTTCATTGTGAGAAGACTTTGGTTTCCCCTGCTTGAATTTCCCTAACACTTTCAGAGTTTTAATCTATATATTTGAGGTTTACCCCCTCACTGCATGTCTACTTCTTTTGATATCATAGAACCAAGGTAATATGGAAGTTTCCACTGCAGGAAAATCTGCTTTTAATTTTAGCTATGAAGGAACTGACCAGCTAAGAAAAAGAATTCAAGAGAAGAAGAACCTGCAACAAACTCATATCCTTGATTACTAATGCATTTGTGGGAAAATGTTTCCTGTCTCCTTTTCCTTCCTTCCTTCAATATTTTCTACATGCTCCTCCTTTTTGAGAAAAGCCAAGGTCTCAGCAACATTAGAATTCTGGAAATATATAGTTTTGTGTTAAAGGTAGGATGCCCCTGAGTTACTTCCCTGGACTCTAGTCATACTGTCAACCTACTGTTGAATTGCCATTGTCTTCCAATTTCTTCAGCAATGAGAAATTTGAGGGAAAATAGGTAAGTGAATTTGAAGGTGAGGAGCAGTGTCTGTGTGTGTGTGTGTGTGTGTGTGTGTGTGTGTGTGTGTGTGACAGAGCGATGGACAGAAGAATTAGTAATGTTTTAGTAACAGAGTCACAGTTATGATTAACATGATGATGATGATAAATCTTCCATTGTACAACTACTAGGATATCCATTAATGAGAATTCTAAAAGTATGCTTTAACCATATTTATTCACATAAAAATACACATATATGTGTCTGTATGTGCATATATATATATATATATATATATGTACATATATCATAGATTCAGAGCTGAAAGATAAACATGAAGTCATATAGTCCACACAATCTGTTTTAAAGATAAGAATAGAGGGGTGGCTAACTGGTGCAGTGAATAGAGCACTGGCCCTGGAGTCAGGAGGACCTGAGTTCAAATCCAGCCCCAGACACTTAATACTTACTTACCAGCTGTGTGACCTTGGGCAAGTCACTTAACCCCAATTGCCCCTCCAAAAAAAAATGTATACTCTTTTGGGGGAAGGGAGGGGAGAAAATCTGAACCTCAAGTGATTGTGGAATTGAATCTTGTAAATTAAAAGTAAATGAGTAAATAAAAAAAAATTTAAAAAAAGATAAGAATAGAGAGGTTAAGTGAATTGGTCAAGAATACAAAAGGAATAAGTGGTAGAATTGCAATTTGAATCTGGATCCTTAAATTGGAAATTTATCATCTTTCACTATGCCAATTCCATCAGGTTTCCCATAATACCATAAGGCCTCCTTAAATAGCCCAGTTAAAAGATGATGAGTCCCCAGTTGATAAATGATCAAAGGATATGAACAGGCAATTTTCAGAGGCAGAAATTAAAGATATCTTTAAGCATATGGAAAAATGCTCTAAATCACTATTGATTCGAGAAATGCAAATCAAAACAACTTTGAGGTACCACATCTCACCAGCCAGATTGGCTAAGATGACAAAACAGGAAAATGACAAATGCTGGAGAGGATGTGGAAAAATTGGAA
>CM053586.1:124887171-124928959 GCA_028646515.1 Pseudochirops corinnae
GACTAACCTTGATAAAATGGACTATCCTCAACAACACACAGCTAAAGACAACTCTACAAGCCTCAGGATGGAAGGAGATATCTAAACTCAGAGAATGATATAGAAAGACTATAGTTTAAATGGAGACTGAAGCAAAACACGCTATCATTCTCTTTCATGTCTGGTTTTGCTTTATTTTCCCCAGTGATCACTCATTGGTTACAACCCTTCTATATAACCAAACGATTGTACAATGTGAAAGTATTTGCAGATCCTATACATGATTGTACGCCACCATGGTGGGGTGGGGAAGGGAGGGGAGAAAATCTGAAACTCAAGTGATTGTGGAACTGAATCTTGTAAACTAAAAGTAAATAAATGTCATTATAAAAAAAAAGATGATGAGGATGATGATGGGAGAGGAAGGGAAAGCATGGAAATATGATTTCATTGTTATATAGAATTTATAGTAAGGATAATCCATCTATCAGTATAGATTAACACATATCCTGCCATTTTTCTTCTTGTAGATTTGAGAGAGGTTATGTGATTATCACAAAGTTATACATTTATATGTGTTAGAAGTGGAACTCAGCTAGATTTTTTCAGACCCCTTGTTTTTTTCTTTTTTCTCTTTTTTTTAGAGAGGGAAGATAGGGGAATTGGGATTAAATGACTTGCCCAAGGTCACACAGCTAGTGTTAAGTGTCTGAGGCCTGATTTGAACTCAGATCCTCCTGACTCCAAAGTTGGTGCTCTATTCACTGTGCCTCCTAGCCGCCCCTCCTTTTTTCATTTTACCAAACTGTCTTTCAAATAATTCATTAAGTTACAGAAAAACATGAATTAAATTCCTCAATTATAACCCAATAATAATGCAAGGATCATCTGATAATGTGTTTCAAATAAACTATTTTAAATGGTTTTTGACATTGAGAACATCTGAAGAAAAATGCCTTTTAAGGGATTAATGTATTTTGTCAACATAGAATGTTGAACTAACATAATTGGAGACAGGATATAACTGAGACAATTAAAAAAGCCCCAGATTTAGTGAAATAAGTCATATGAATATAAATATAAAAAGCATAGTCAATAAACATTTATTGAGTGACTACTATGTGCCATAATGTGATAAGTCCTGTGGATACATAAAAAGGGCAAAAAACAGACCCTGGTCTCAAAGAACTTAGGGTCAGATGGGGGAGACAAGTAAACAACAATATGAAAACAAGTCATGTACATGATAAATAGGGAATAATCATCTGAGGGAAAGCACTGTAATTAAGAGGGATTGGGGGAGGGCTTCCTATAGAAGGCAGTTTCTTAATTGAGAATTAAAGGAAATCATGGAAGCCAAAAGGTGGAAATGAGGAAGGAGAACATTCTGTGAATGGGTGACAGCCCCTGAAAGTGTGTGGTATTGGTAGATGATTCATTTTGTTCAAGGAACAACAAATAGATTAGTGTCCTTGGTTCAAAGAGTATGTGAATGGGTGTAAAGTAAAAGAATACTGGAAAGGTGGAGATACAAGGTTACTAAAGATTTTAAATGCTAAATAAAATGTATTTATTTGATTCTGGAGGTGATATGAACATGATGGAGTTTGTTGAAGAAGGGGGCAGTTAACATAAATTGTACTTTAGGAAAATCACTTTAGCAGCTGATTGGAAGATGAATTAGTGTGGTGAGAGACTTGTTCCAGGCAGTCTCATTAGCAGACTATTTCCTCATGCATGAAAAGATGAGGACCTCCACCCAGAGTGGTGGCAGTGTTAGAGAAGAGAAGGGAACATGTAAGAGAGATGTTACAAAGGTAAACTTGACAAACCTTGGCAATATATTCAGTATTGAGATGAGAGAGAAGAGTACACTATGATGCTTAGACTTTGAGCCTATGGGACTAGGAGGATGGTGATGCCCTGAAGAGTAATAGAGAAGTTTGGAAGGGAAAGATGGTTTAGCATTAGACATGTTGATTGTAAGGTGTCTACAGGACAGGTTAATGTAAGGGACAGATAAGATAGAAAAGGGATAGAAAGATAATGAGTTTGATAATGGACACATTGATTTGAAGGTATCTATAGGAAATTCAGTTTGAAATTTCTAATAGATATGTTGAAATGCTAAACTGGAGGTCAGCAGAGAGATGAGGGTTAAAAAAGTAGATTAAGAATCATCAGCATAGTAATGATAACTGAATCTGGGGGAGTTGATTAAATCACCGAAGGAAATTATATTGAGGGACAAAAAAAAGAGGAATGGGCACAGAGGCCTGAGGCACATCTATGGTTAGTGAATTTGACCTGGATGAATATCTCACAAAGGAGATTGAAGAGTTGGTAGATGGTTGTAGTGGTGGTGGTGGTTTGTCCTTCATTTTCAAAGAGGAGGAACAGGAGAGAATGTCCAAAAAACCTAGAGAGAAGAGAATACCAAAGGGAAAGCAGTGATCAACAGTGTGCCAAAGGCTATACAGAAGTCAAAAAGGATAAGAATTAAGACTAGGCCATTTGTTTTGGCTAATGTAGATATAAACCTAAAATAACTTCAAGGTTGTTATGGAAATATCGCCTAATCAATATTTTCCTTGAAAAGAGGTTATGGACCACATTTGTTATGAACAATTGAAGCCGAAAATGTTGTCTCCAAATTCAGACTAACAAAACCCTGTCATTGCCATATAGTGTATGTCAATAATATTCCCCTAAACTTTCAATTCTTTCTATATTGTCATGTGTGACTGTCTATTAAACTATGTCCTAGAAATATTGACTATGGTATTACCTTTAGAATGGGCTTCCTAGGGGATAAGACTAGGGCAGAGCAATTAGCTTTGTTCAAGCACCATTCCACAAACACTGCTAGAAGAGTTATTTCCCAGGAGGAGGCTTTTGAAAAGAGAGGTAGTAACCTCTTTTGCATCTGTGTGCCTATTTGATTCCCAGAACTCTGGGTTTTTTATTCTGAGTAATATAGAAACTCTCCCCAGGTTTTACCTGTCTTATGGCATTTCTTCTCTCTCAAAATTTCACTGGGGACTTGTATTTAAAATTCCCTAGATTAAAAACTCATTTCAATTATTTTTTTTTCTGCATTTAAAACAATTCATATGACATCTATTCACTGCATCTGCTTACTTCATATGATGAGGAAAACAATGACAGGCAAGAGAAGATGGAATGAAAATAATAATGATGATTTATTGAATAAATAAATGATTCTCCATTTAGTGAAAAGCAATTATAGTATAATTATTACACATTGGGACACAGTATACAGAACAAAGTAGCATTTCTTAGACTTTTCTCAAACAGGGAAATCTATCAGATAAATTTTTCAGTAAAACTATAGTTTTCAATGAAGAAAATTAACATCAGTCAGTACCAATACATAAGGCAATGAAAGCATGCCTCAAAATGCATTATTGTAGGAACAAGAATATTGCCAACTTATATTACTAGAAGTATGAGCACTGTGTACTTTGGTAGTAAAGGTGTAGCAGGCATGGTGTGCACTAAAGTTTTATTCAATTGCTTCACCTTGGTATGGAGGTAATCCTAGCTTGTTGAAGGTTCTACCTACATAACACAAACTGTACTTTTCCCTCTCAAGTTATGAAAGTTTCACCAAAAACAGTAGAATGCTTAAATCAATTGTAGTATATGAATGTAAAGTAGTACCATTACTCTTTTAGGAATGATTGATATGAAAATTCAGAGTGGGAAGATAGACGAATTGCTCCCAAGTGAAGCAAGCAGAGCCAGGAAAATAACATACAGAATGACTACAATAATGTAAATAGAATGCCTGCTCGTCCTCTACAAGATTCCAGCTGAGTGCTCTGTACTTATGATGACTGTTATTAGCCGTGGAGAAGAGGAGTCTGTCTGTCTGTCTCTCTCCCTTCCTCTCCCCAGCCCCCAATAAGGGTAAGGGGATGATGGCTTTGGGATGTTTATATCCTTTCAGACTCAACTGATATGTTGCTTATTTTTACCAAAATACCTTTTTCCTTCTTTCTTTTTTGCTCTTTGTTGTCAAAGATGTCTCTCTGGGGGGAAAATACATTTGGATATGAAAATTATGTAAAAATAAAATATACTAATACATATATTTAAGAGGGAAAAAAGTTATAAAGCCTTTACTCATACAATAGTGGCAAAATTTAGTCTATTGTCCTTAAACTAGCCTAAGTAGGCTGGGAGATGTTCATCATTTCGAATGCTTTCTGCTGGACAGTAAATATTTTTGGACACAGTTCATTTCAAGATATTTACTACAGGTTCATAACCTGTCATCAATTTAGAGCTTGAAGATGCCTAAGAAATCAAGTCCACTCCTCTCATTTCAAGATGAGGAATCTAAGACTAAAAGTAGTTAAATGATTTGATCAACATCACAGAAGTAGCAAGTAGCATAACAGAGCCATGATTTGACTCTAAATGCTGTACCATGATATCTCCCTATGTATATGAAATTATGCTAGATGTTGGAGACTGAAAATAAGTGAAAATAAAATAGTCTTGCCCTTAAGGAAGCAATTTGGAAAAAAACAAAACAAAGCAAAACAAGACACAGGACTTGGGAAGCAAGGAGACCTCTGTTCAAATCCACTTCTGACACCTAGTGTGTGTGGGACCGTGTATATAAGTTACTCAATTTGTCTTAGGCCTCTGTGTCTTTGCTTGTATAAATGGCATTATAACTTTAAACCTAGCTCCAGAATCATTATACTGATCTAATGAGATGAGGCACATAAAGCATTTTGTAGATGTTAAAGCTCTCTATAAAAGTGAAGCATGGAAGGACTTGTGGTCTGTGCCAATAAAATGTGTACTCACATTGGTGAAATCACAGGACTTTTGGAGTACTGAAGAAAAATGAAAATAGGTGGCAATGTGACACATAATAAGGAAAACAAAAAATATTTCTTCATTTATTAACTCTCTTATGCATTTTCATGTTCATTATACAGTAAGTATTAAGTGTACAGTTGGTCATGATTTTTGGTCTACACCAAAACAATAGTTATTTAAGACT
Source organism: Pseudochirops corinnae (assembly GCA_028646515.1). NCBI lineage: Eukaryota > Metazoa > Chordata > Mammalia > Diprotodontia > Pseudocheiridae > Pseudochirops > Pseudochirops corinnae. Next base: position 124,892,195 of record CM053586.1, read on the forward strand.
GTCACCCTAATAATTCAGATCAGCACATTGTTTTAAGTAGCTAGGTAAGTTGCTTAAAATTGTTTGTTGCTCATTTCTTCAATTTACTTTGTAGGTATAGATGGTCTTAGATAACTTAAAGATCAATTATTTAGAACGGGCAAAGCAATGTTGGCAGTTTCATTATGTTGTTTTATTGAAATATAAGGGAAATTATAAACTAAAATGGATAAAATTAGACTCAGAGGCCAATCTGGGTTTAAATCCCACAACTGTCACTTACTAGATTTGTTGTTCTGAGCAAAACACATAACTTCCTTGGGCCTCAGTTTCCTCATCTATAAAATGATGGTCTTATATTGGATGATTTCTGAGATCCTTTCCAGCTTTTAATCTAGAATTCTGTTTTCTCGGCCCCAGTTTGTCTGTAAAATGGGGGTAATGTCTATAGTATTTACCAAGGAAGGTCATTGTCAGGATCAAATGAGGCCATGTTTGCAAATTGTTTTGTACTCTTTACAGCAATGTAATATAAATACCATTGTGATAATCGTTATCATTCTTCATCTCTTTTATTTTCACCTTGAGTTTGCCAAAATAATTGTGTGTATATGATTTAACCATAACTGTTAATGGCATAAGGATTCATCCATTCTTCCGTATTCAAAGCCTGGGTGTAATCTATGACCCATTCTTTTTCTTCACCTGCAATATCATTAGCAAGTCCTGTTATTTTTTCTCTCACTAGTATTCATCTTAGTTATTGTCACTGTCTCTCAACATTATTAGCATTCATCTCAATTCCTTTAATACCCTCCTAACAGACCTTTCCACTTTCATGCCTGTTACTACCATAAACTTCTTCTACCATGAGCTATCACGACCACAAACACACTTCTGTTAGACTTAACATCCTTTTACATAGATTTAGACAAATAATTCTTCAGCTCAAAAGTCTTTAATGTCTACTTTCTGAATCCTAAATGCAGTTCATTTTCTTTTTTTGTCTTTATTAATTTGTTTGTTTACTTTGAGTTTACAAGATTCAGTTCCACAATCCCTTGAGTTTCAAATTTTCTCTCCCTCCCTCTCTTCTCCCATGCAGTTCATTTTCTTCTACCTAGTATTTAACACTCACACAACTCTCACTCCCCAGACTTATTCCTTATTACTGTCCTCCATATATTCTATGGTCTCCCCATGGGGACTGTATCTCTCTACCAGTACATCCTTCATTTCCCCACCTACCTGCCTTTCCTTATGTTGTTCCCTATTCCTCAGATTTCTTCTTCTCTTTTCCCTAATCTGTTGAACTTCTACACATTTATCTAAGGCTAATTCTGATGGTGACTAATTAAGGATACCTTCTTTGACCCTCTAATGAGTGATGATCATTTGTTCATTCGATCTCACTCACCACTATATTTGTTGCTCCCTTATGCCCTTAATAATGATATTTTTGTAATATAGTTATGTGTAGTTTTATCAAACTAGATAACTCTTAACTAAATAATATATTTCACCCACTGCCTAACAAATATTTGAATAAATGTTATTGTCGAAAATTCTGCAACAAATTATAATAATGAAGTGTTCAAAATGGGAATTTAGCAATAGTTCTAAATCAGTTTTGTTAATCGAGGAAGATATTTTAATAAGTTATATAAATGCTGTAAAATTAGGAAGACCTTTAGATCTGTAGAGGTAAAGACATGGTGAGACAGTAGTTAAAAGAACTGGGCCTAGAGTCAGGAAGTCTTGAGTTTAAATTTGACCTGAGATATGTACTAGCTTTGCGACCCTGGACAAATCATTTAACCTCTGTTTGCCTCAGTTTCCTCAATATAAAATGTGTATAAAACAGCACCTACCTCCCAGGATTGTTGTGGGGATCAGATGAGATAATGTCTATAATAGTACTTAGTGTAGTGCCTGGTACAGAGTAGAGTAGGTTGTCTATATTCATTCCCTTTCCTTCCTCCTTCCTTGGTTAGGTCCTTAACTATACTCCCAATGGTTTTTCTATCTATGCCAGCTCCTTTTTGATCATATGTGTATAAGAGAGGTAGAAATGAAAGGCTATGAAAGTTAAGAGAAGGAAGAGATAACATGGTGGTGATGAAACGAGGCAAGGCTTTATAGAAGAGGCGGCATTTGAGTGAGTGCCTTATATTGGTTGCTTGACACCTGCAGAGAGCCACTCCCGTTCTCAATATTTAAATGCTCCAATGGAGTTTTGATCTGCTGAAAGTAGGTATTCCCTCTCACAATGCAGATCCATTCGTATCTATCCTGGGCAGCTACTGTTAATATCTTCCTATAAGATTGCTATAGGAGTCCACACAATTTACAAGGACCTTCCACACTTTCTTCTGGACATCATGAGGATGCCAGTGGAATATGTGTGCTATCCAGTATCCAATATTTCCTGGTTATGAGAGCAATCCCTGTTATTTTTCAAGCACAGACATTGCTTTGATGACATCTTTTATACTTTATAATTCTACAACATAGTGCAACTACTCTGTTTAATAAAATAGAGATTAATTAAGGTTTCCAGATTTTTTTTTTCCGGAGCATAAGACATGCTGCTTACTGTTTCCTGTGAATACCTTGCTGTGAAATGTCTTCACTTGTCATCCTTAGCTTTATCCCCTTCTACTCAACATAAAATTTGACTCAAATTTTGCAGTATGTTCTCATACCTAATTTATTATGACTTTGAATCATAGAAGTTAAAAGTGGGAAGGGACTTTAAAATAGATAAGAATATTGAGGTCTACAGGAATTATATGTTTTGCCTGAGACCTCATAGATGGGGTCACACAATGGCTGAGCAGGAGAAGAAGAACCCAGGTCTCCTGACTTTTAGTTCAATGCTTTTAACGATATTGAGTGACATTAATAGGAATAGCATTTTATATTTAAACTAGGCTTTTAAAATTCCCCCTCTCCAAGTACAAGTATTATTATACCTGTTGTACAGATGCTCAGAAAGGTTATATTCCATGGGTAAAGTTAAATAAGTTGTTAGGGTCGGGAAAGGAACTAGAATCCTGATCTTGAGACTTCTCATGCAGTGTTCTTTCTGTTATACCTGCTCCCTCTGACAAATACTTTCTGTTAAGCTAAGCTTAGCTCATTTTCACTGCATAGTGAAGAATAAACCATGTATAAAATTCATGAAAGTAAGAACCATTTTGCAATTCTTTTTCCATCTTCAAATACGTTTTCACCTTTTCCTTGATAGCTTCTAAAAGAGAATATTTATTTTATGTGTATCAATCTAGTTGGCAAAATATTATTTACAAAATACTCATTCCATACATTTAGATTAAGCTGTATGGTGAAAAATACCACTACTACCACCCCATTTTGTGAACTTTGAAATATTTAAATTCCACCACTTTGCTCTCATGCAAAGAGAAAGAAAATGGGTGCCCTTAGAGATAGCTGCTGTCAGGGCTGGTTTTAGGAAAGTTCATGTCACACAGTAACACTTTCATATTATATTGTAATAGCTGCTTTCAAGAGGTATGATTGATTAGGGCTTACTAAAAATTCCAGTGTCAGTTGCAGCCTCAAAAGCAACAATTCTTCTGGATTTGTAAGAAAAACAGTCAAACCCTTCAGGTTTCCATATTCTTTTTTCTTTTCATGAGAATGAGAGGTGCTGCTTACTGTCTCCTGTGAATGCGTTGCTGTGAAATAGCTTCACTTGTCATCCTTAGACTTATCTCCTTTCTTCCCATATTCTCTTTTCATATCTTTCTGTCTCTCTCTATCTCTGTCTTCCTCTCTTTCTTTGTTTCTCTTTCTCTTTCCCTTTTTCCTTCTCTTTCTTTCTTCTTCTATATCTTTTTCTAACTTTCCAAAGAGCTAAAGATTTTAAAATTTAGCTCTGAGAACTGTTTCTGTGGTTATAATTTTCACTATGTTCATGTTATATTAGATTCAAACATTATCTTATGAAAATTATTTTTAAAAACAATGCAGTTTTACAAGTATTTTATGTCCTTAAAAATTCTGTAAATTTTTAATTGAGTCAGTGAAGTGAACATAAATCATCTCTGAAATTATCTTCTGGCATTAGTATTCTTTAAGATCATTTTATACATACAAGAAGATAGTAAAGTTACTGCTGGTCATTAGAATTTTTTTTTTGTTTCAATCTGAAGTGAAAGCTTTAAGGTCCTACTCTGTACAAGGGTCTGTGTCAGATAGTGGGGATAGAAAGACAAAAAATGAAAAATAGCCCTTGTCTTCAAAGTGTTTATGTTCTTTTGGAAGAAGAAACATATAAAGAAATATGTTAAGTACAAGATAATTTGAGGAGAGAAAGGGCACTGACCACAAGGGAAATCAGAAAAGATTTTGCATAGGAGATAGCTTTCTTGAGCCATAAAGGAAGCTAAGTGTTTTAAAACATTGAGGTAAGGAGGAGGTGAATTGCAAGGAGTTATGCAGAAGCATAGAGGAAAGTGATAGAAAGCAGTTTGGGACATTGTAAGTAGTTCAGTATTATTGTTGAACTTCATACATTTTGGAAAGGAGATTGTGGCATTATCAGCATAATCTCATATTTTACTTTTTGTCTTTTTTTTTCATGGCAGGTTCAATGATTAATTGTATTCTGTAGCCTGTCACTAATTAAAATATCAGGCCAAAAAAGTTGTTGACTGGTGTAGAAATATATCATATGGTATAAGCCAAACCACACATTTTTAATGTAAAATGAAAATTGCTAATAAGATATCAGGTAATTTAGCAGAATGTTATGTACTGGTCTATTAGAGACTGTCATTGTATATTAATGAATTTGATCACTAATGACATGATAAGAAGGCAAAAATTGTTAGTATGATGAAACAGAAAATTGCCAGTAGGATGAATCTGTCCCATTTAATTATTGAGTTTGATTTTTACTCAGGTGAAATAAAATTTGGCAAGACAATGAGACTTTTGGGTCAAGTATCCAATATGGCTTATTTCATTAGAGAAAAGCTAAACAAAACCAAACCAAATAAGCCTAGAACAACCAACCAAACAACTCACAGGATCAAATACAAATAATTTTGTTGCCCAAAGAAAAGGTTTTGCTGCCAAAACCAGTATGACAACAAAAACAAAAATTCTGAATTGACAAAGGCAAATTTTCCAGTAGCTTTAATTTATAAATAATGAGGATACTAATAAATATTTGATACTAATACTGATATCTTGAAGAGGTTTTAATGGGCTTGGGCCCAAATTCCTACCTTTGCCAGAAAAAGAAAACCCACTAAAGGACACTGCACTTTATATGAATTCAATAAATCATTTTCTAAAGGTCATTTCATGAGCTGAGGAAAGAAGCCTCTGAGGTGCTTGGATGAAAAAAAAAATACCCTTCATACCACCTAAGGATTAACTCCGAGAAAGAAGGAAGTTTGATAAAAACCAAATGTATGATGGCAAGTATCAGTCCTGACCATTATAAAATCGTTGTAAGCTTACCCTGATATAGAACATCTATTTATTAGTTTATCCTTTATTTATCAAAAGATTATTATGTAAGGCTCTTTTAATATCTGAAATTACTTTAGAATTATCCTTTTAAATTACACTGTAACTTTGAATATAAGTGATTGTTTGAAGTGGAAACTTGTTTTATTATTTTTCTTCAAATATGAAATAAAAAGGGCTCAAAATTCATGAGTTGGAAGTAAAATCTTAGCTTGGTAAATTAAAGGTTCAGGTCTGAGAAATTAATTTCCATTCTATTTTGATCAAAGAAAATATTAATTAGGTCTCTCAGATGGCCTATCCATGGCATAAGACCCAAAATGCCTTTTTATTTTGAGTAATATTTAGCATATTGCTTATGCTTAGTCAGGTTTATTAAAACTCAGTCCAGACTGTTGTGTGGAAAGTAATGTATGATCAAAGCTCCTGACCGATTCTGGGTACGTGGCATATTTTTTAATGAAGTAAATGCCATAGAAAGTAAGGAAGATACTGAAATTAATCTTGCCTCATAGGTTAAAAACAAATAAATAAACCTCAAAACATCTCAATGACTCATGACATTGCTTTTTTAATATGTATTTTACTTCAATATAAAAATGACAGAATTAACACAGGGCACTAAGCTTAAGAGATGCTGGTAACAGTGATAGTCATTCAGAGGCATCATGGTGTCCTGGACATAGCTCTGAAGAGGAATCAGGAAGCTTTGGACTGATATCCTACTGAGACGTTTATTAGTAAGTTAGAGAGTCAATAAACCTTTATTAAACAACTATTACTTACCACACACCATTCAAAGTGCTGGGGAAACAAGAGACAACAAAATAATCCCTACTCACAGAAAACTGTGTAACCTTAGGTAAGTCATTTAGTATCTCTCAGCCTCAGTTTCCCCATTTGTAAAATGGTGTGCTTGGCCCTGATGACCACTAAAGTCCCTTACACATCTCAGGTCCCCAACACGAAAGCTTCCATTCTAAGATACTGTTTCTCTAAGTGTCTCCTAGGCAAGTTATACTGAGGAGTAAAGGATTTCCGCCAACTAATACAAAGGGTGAAGATACTTTCCTGATGATGAGACCAAAAATTAAAAGAGAATGAATAAACAGACACTTAACCAAAACCGTTCACTAGCAGACATAACAATATCCCCAGGAACCTTTAGAGTTCTTCAGAAAACTATTGTCCTTTTGTGTGAATATGCAACATAGAGGGCAATGGAATTTCAAATGAAAGACTTCAAGGCCTGAGAAAGAGCAGGGTAGAAATGAGTCAGAAAAGGAAAGAACTGGTGAAAGGTGGGGTAGCTACAATATAAGAACACCTTCAGTCCTCTGACTGTATCTAAACAACTGAAATTCATAATATATTCGTTTTCTCGTAGAGTTTTTTCACTCTGAGAATGCTATCTATCCCCATAGTATTGAACTGGAAGGAATTTTGATGATTAGTGTGTCCTTTCTTTTCATTTTATGGGCAAAGAATCCTACATCTGTGTTGCTAGACCTTAATTTCTGTAATGTCTCAGTTATTATCTAATTTAAGGTTGACTGGACATGTGGATTCCTACTACAATACTCTATACGTGTGGTTATATGACCTCTGCTTACAAGACCACCAATAACAAGTAGCTTCCTGCCTTCTCAAGTAGCTTCCTGACTTCTCAAGTAGCTTACTCTATGTCGCAGAGTTCTTATTAGAAAGTTTTTTCTTTATATTGAGCAGAATTTTTCCTCTATAACTTCCACATTTTGCTCCTAGCTCTGCCTCCTGGGGTGAATCAGAATAAGCTGAATCTCTCCTCCGCATGCCAGCCCTTCACATATTTGGAGACAGTTTTCTTTCCTTCCTCAGTCTTCTCTCCTCCAGGCTCAAGGCTGCTCCTTGAGGGCAAGGCCTATGCCATTTTTCATCTTTGTTTCTCCACCACTTAGAACACTACCATGCACATGATAAATGTACTTAAGAAAAGTTTGTGAATTTGAATTCCTTCTAAAACACAATTTTCATTATGGCTAGCATTGGAGCTATCATTATATAAAAATACCTTGTCAAGGAATATTTTATTCCTCTTCTACCTATTCCTAGGAATAAATAAATATGTAGTACAGTTCCTGGATACCTAATAAATGTTTATTGATTGACTGAATGATTCAATGAGGAATAATATTTCTATTGTTGAAATATAAAAAAATAAATAATATTTCTATTGATGAAAAATATTTCTGAGTACTAGAGATACAAATAGTGAAGAAAGACTCTGTTGGCCCTCAAGGAGCCTACATTCTAATGGGGGCGGAGGGGATCAGGCAAATGACACAGGGAAATGTTGGCTAGGGAAGTGTGTTATAGCGTGGAAAGAAAGAATCATAAGATTGATTTGCTTATTTTTCCCAGAGCCAGAAATGGAATAGGATTTGCAGTGTTCACAATAGAATGGTAGAGATGTATGGGGAGAAGTCTAGTCTCGACTGGAGGCCAGGTAGATACAGTGGACTAAGTGAGTTCTTACTATTTAGGACAGCATGATATTAGGGCTTATTGATCTTTCCAATCAATTATCAAAGTTTTCTGATTTCTGCATCTTTTGGAATTTTAGAGCTTCTATAGAACCTACCTTGGGGGATCGTTTAGTTTAACCCTTCTTATTTTACACATGAACAAACTAATTATCAGAGAGACTAAATTGCTTATCCAAAGTCATGCATAAGTAAAGAGGGAAAAATGACTTGAAGCCAGTTCTTTTGACCTTTAATCTAGGGTTCTCCTAAATCAAGGCTGCCTCTCCTCTCTGGTTATATGTATTTTTCCTCACCATTTCCTTAGTTACCATCCTTACTCAGTGCATTTCGTGGTAAGTTATTGTAAAATTTTATTGTTTCACATGTCCAGGATTTTCTTACTCTATTTTCTCCTACATACAATTGCTTGAATAATGTTTCCCAACAACTCAATACATATTCACAAGTACTTGGCAAGTGCCTACTACATAGGGAGCCCTTTACTAGACACATTTCTTTCTTTCTTTCTTTCTTTTTTTTTTGCTTTTTGGAGGGGGGGAAGGCAGGGCAATTGGGATTAAGTGACTTGCCCAAGGTCACATGGTTAGTAGGTGTTAAGTGTCTGAGGCCACATTTGAACTCCGGTCCTCCTGACTCCAGGGCCACCCTTACTAAACACATTTCATTAAGAATTTAACCTGCCTCCAGACAGCACCTGTTTGGTTAGATCTAATTGTTTTGGAAAGGCTTAATGGAAAGACACACCCTCATTATGACATGAGTCCTTTCCCCACCCTCCCCCCACCCCTCCTTTTTTTTCTGGTCTATCTGCTTCATTTCTTCCTCTTTGCTTCCTGTCTGCTCTATGTTTGTTAAAAACAAGTTGCTGGCCTAAAGTTCCTAGAGTATACTGGGTGTTTCCTTAGTCAACTTAATTGTAATATGTTTTACATTTTTGAAGGTAATAAAGGGGAAGCACCATAGTAAAGTGGAAAGAGCAATGAGTGCTTTCAGAGGACATGTATTTAATTCTCCCAACATCTACTTACTAAATCTGTGATGTTGTAGAAGTCAACTACATTCCCTATGCCTCAGTTCCTCTTGTATAAAATGAGGGAATTGAACTTGATGACCTCTAACTCTACCCTGCCTCCTTTTTGCCCAATTCTGTTTTTTTTTTAGGGGAGGGGGATAAGTGAGGATGGGGAATCTCTAGACCTATATTTTATTGGCTTAGGAAATCTTTGTGAAGAAATAATGGTCAACGGATAAGACTCAAACTAATATGCAACTTGAAGTGTAAAGAGAATTGCCTGGGGGCACTGAGAGGTTAGGAGCACAGGTGATCCAATGAATATGCTCACTGAAGAAATCACAAAACTATTAAAATAATTGGACATAATTTAGTTGTTCAGATGACAAAGTCACCAAAAGCAAAAAAAGCAAAATCTTCCTTTACTTTACTGGATTATTTTTAAACAAAGAAAAGGGACCAAGAATGGATAATTTAGATACATAAAGTAATGTATTTTCCATGTATAAATATAAACTTAGCATCCAGCTTTCCAAAATGTTTTAGCATAATTATTTTAAGAAACCAACCAACCTCCCAACAAAACCCTGACTGTTCAAAATCTGATTGGTGCCTGAAAAAAAATCTTTGAAAAACATAAACCATTGAAACAGAGATATAATTACCCTTCAATGTGACCTTATAAGACTATGTTTATATTAATTTTATAATTTTGCATCAGCCATAGATTGAAAAATTACCCTTTGGTCTATAGTAAGGAAAACTGGGATCTTAACAGTATATCTTTTTTTTTTTTTTTAATTGAGCAGTAATACATATTTGTAAAGTATTTAGGTAACACTTAAAGTCTCTCAACATTATGAGTCATTTTATTATTCAACAGATATTAATTAGCCTGACAGTGATTATGATGAATTAATCAGCTATCCACATGTTTCCTGCCATAATTTATTCTAATCCTCCCTTAAACTCTATTACTTGATATAAATGGTCCATCTGAAGGAGCTCACTGACTGAAGCAGGTGATTTGTACAGCCAGCACTGCCATAACTTTGACTTTATTTGAGAACATAAAATAGATTAAAGCCATGCCAATATGCCACCAGAAAGAGAAGATTATATTTTATTTTGTTAAAATTTGCCCCCATTATATTCCTTTCCTAAATTTCTACCTTAATCTATGACCCTTCCTTCCTTCCTTATTTACTTCCTTCCCTGCTTCCTTCCTTCCTTCCTTCCTTCCTTTCTTCCTTCCTTCTTTTTTTCTTTCCTTCCTTCCTTCCTTCGTTCCTTCCTTCCTTCCTTCCTTCTTTTTTTCCTTCCTTCCTTCCTATGGTTCTATATTTGCATATTTTATTGGTATAGGCATCAGGGGTGGGGAACCTGAGTCCTAGAGGCCACATGTGGCCCTCTGGGTCCTTAAGTGTGTCCCTTTGAATACAGCACTCACTTGAGGATCTAGAGCAGTGGTTCTCAACTGATGTTCAATTTCTAATAATGAAAATACATCCTGATATTTACATTACGATTCATAACAGGAGCAAAATTACAGTTATGAAGTAGCAACAAAAATAATTTTATGGTTGGGGGTCACCACAACATGAGGAACTGTATTAAAGGGTCGTGGCATTAAGAAGGTTTAGAACTGCTGATCTAGAGGGTCATATGTGGCCTCAAGGCCTCAGGTTACCCATCCCTGGAAGGATTCCTTATGTGAAACTCCTTCTGGTGCTATAAATTTGCCACTAATCTGCAACTTTATGTCTCAAGCTGTCCTGGACCTCTGAGAAGTGTAATGACATGCCTATGGTCACAAATTGAGAATGTGTTAGGGACAAGACTAGAAACCAGTTTTCCATTTTAAGACCAACCCTGTATCCACTTTACAAGACTACCTCTCCTCCTACATCATCAGGTCATGCAACCAAATATTTAGGGGTGTTATCAGCTTGTAAATCAAATTGAATTCATTGGCTAGGAGCTCTCTTTTCAACGCTTGCCTTTGCTTTACTTCACTCAGACATCATCTTCCACTATCTCCTCCTTTATAACTCAGAAGACATGACTTTCTCTTTGACAAGGGAAAGCTCTCTACATGCACCCTTGATGTTCATATCCTGTCATCTTCTCAGATAGATTTATCTCTCTATTATCTCTATTCTCTCTAACCTTCAACTGTTCTCTATCTACTGGCTTCTTTCATGTTGCTTGAAAATATCACCATGTCTTGCACATCCTTCAGATATTCTTACTTAACCTGAGCACTCCTTCTCTGATATACTTTCTCTATTTTTCAGTTAAACTACTTGAGAAATTTATCTTAGGCACTTTTACTTCCTTGACTCTCATCCTCTGCAATATGGCTTCAAATCTCATCACAAATCTAGTATACCTCATATTCCTTTGGAAAGGTCCAACAAGCCAAGTAGATGGCAATGTTGACTTTGATGAGTAAAGTTACAGATAATCTCACAAAATAATCACTTTCCTTTTTGGAAAGAGATCACTTACCAAATGGTATGAATATTAATACTCATTCTATAAGAAATAGTAGCTCTGAATGGGATGATGCTTGCCTGTTGTCCCTACTATTGGAGAAGTTAAGGCTGGTGGATTGCTTGAGCTCAGGGGATCTTAAGTGTAGTAGTACTAATGTTGATCACATGTCTGCACTAAGTACAACACCAATGTGCTTAACCAGGTTGCATAAGGAGGGGTGAAGCAGCTCAGGTTGTAAATGGAATGGGTCAAAGGTTTTGTGTTGATCATCTGTCGGACTGGGCTTGTGAATTAATACCCAATACACTTTCAGCCTATAATAGTCTCAATAAAAGGGATCAGAGAGAAGAAAAGAATAGAAAAATGCAAAGAAAAAATAATATGAAAACTTGAGTTTTCATGACTACATTTTTCTAATTAGGGGAAACTTGGCATATATCTATATACAGGTTAAGTAGAAACTCCTTTTCCTCAATTTAGCCTTGATATTTCTTAATAGGTAAGAACATATATCAATCATCAACCAATCAACCGTCAACCTTAAGACTAAGTACAAAAAGTCTTTGATGGAGTGAAATGAATCCAGATAAGGAATATATTTTTTTTTTTTTGCAGTTGACAGGTATTAAAAGGAACTTCACTATATTTTCTGAGTTTTGTATAAAAGTTTTGAGTTAGCTGAAAAAGTGAATTTCAGAAATGTCAGCATGTGGTGCTCTAGCACAGTGGTTCTCAACCTGTGGGTTATGTTCAATTTAAATACATCCTGCATATCGGATATTTACATTATGATTCATAACAGTAACAAAATTAGTTATGAAGTAACAACAAAAATAATTTTATGGTTGGGGGTCACCACAACATGAGGAACTGTATTGAAGGGCTGTGGCATTAGGAAGGTTGAGAACCATTGCTCTAGCACAACCTTGAGGAAGACCACTTGAGATGGAATAAGAGTTTGTTCTCCAATATTGGCTCTTCCTTCCTACTCACCCATTTGAATGGAAGAGGATCTTCAGCATTTGATGGGTTTAGAGAATGTCGGAATTCTCATAGTTCTTCAAGAGAGAATGAGCTGGCAATGGCATTTGTAATTGGAGCCAAAGACGAGCTAGACATTGATTCACTATGTATAAGGGGGATTCTTTGAGGTCCTGACAAATGAGAAACTGACTTCCAGCAGCTCGATGCTGAGTTAACCTTATTCCCACATTCTCCAAGCTTCAGCTTGCTTTCCTTTGGACTTTGTATGTATTTTCCAGAGAATATGTTGCAGACGTTTGAGAGGATATTTTGAAACAACTGTCCTTAATTCACTACCTTAGTAAATATCCTTTTCCCAAAACTACTTAAGACTGGCTGAGTACATGAGTCTCGATAATTCTGATAATGGCATTAAAGAATCACCCCCGATCCCAATGTATACATCTAGAACCTTGGGGAGGAGATGAAGCCAGACTATTTCTGGGAACCTGACTCACCTCTGAGCATGGGAGTTTGGCAACACTCAGCACTTGTGTGGGCTACATATCTATTACATGAAAAAAGATAGAACTATAGAATAGAGTATACACTTTGCCATTAATAATAGAGTGGAATATGTTGGGCAGCATATTGGATTCTAAATTATTAGTACTTGGATTCAACTCCTATCCTTCTGTGGTTCTGGGAATATGACAAACTCTATGAGCCTCACCTTCCTTATACGAAAAATGAAGAAAATTATGCTTGTAGTATCTATTCCAGTATTGTTTGGAGAGTCAAATCAGGTAATGTACATAAAGAATTTTTTTATTATTGCAAACTTTAAAGGGTATAAGGACTAGAAATGTGATTTTAATTGGTATAGAGTACTTTGAGATAAAGAAACTCCCTATAACAGTGTGTGTATATATCTTCTCTGCAACTTATAGCTTTAAAATGTGGCCTAAAACTCTAAGATGTTAATTGACTTGTATAGGGTCACATAGGCAGTATAAGTCTGAGGTGAAAACTGAACACAGGACTTCCTTACTCTGAATTGGCTTTCTATGTATCATGCCGTGTGGCCTCTCATAAATATAAAAGTACAGTGTATAGTAATGGCTATCATTATTATTCCTGTAATTGGCTGGTTCCTCCCTGATATTTTAAGTCTGAGATCAGTCATATCTTCACAAGTCTTCAGATATCATTCCTGACTTTCATGGATTGTCTCTAAAATGCTTCCTTTCTACACACATCAGGTACCTTCACGTCTTCCTTTCTTTGCCCTTTTCCTCTTTTCAATGCCCTTTTGCACATTATGTTCCATTAAAATCTAAATTCCTCTAGGGCAGGGACAGTCTTTCTGCTTATATTCAGATTGCCAGTAGTAAGCAAATAGTGAGGCAGCTAAGTGGCTCAGTGGATAGAGTTCTGGGCCTGGAATCAGAAGACCTGAGCTAAAATCCAGCCTGAGACACTTAGTGCTTGACCCTGGACAAGTCACTTAACCTCTACTTGTGTTAATCCGCTAGAGAAGGAAATGGCAATTCCCTCTTTCATCTTTGCCATGAAAACCCCATGAACAGTATGGAGTATGGGGTCATGAAAAGTCAGATACATATAACAACTGAACAACAACAAATATCCTTTACCAGAGCCAGCTAGGTGGCCCAGTGGACAGAGTGCCAGGCCCAGAGTCAGGAAGATGTGCTCTTGAGTTCGAATCTGGCCGTAGACATTTACTTACTGTTTGTCCCTGGGAGAGTCACTTAACCCTGTTTATCTCAATTTCCTCATCTGTAAAATAAGCTGGAGAAGGTGATAGCAAACCATTCCAGTATCTTTGCCAAGAAAACCACAAATAGCATCATGAATAGTCATATAGGACTGAAATGAATGAGTAATACAAAAATGGTACATAGTAAGTGCTTAATTGGTGTTTATAGACTTGGCTTGTCTTCTCCAACGTAACTTGCTAGAGGTTCCTGACTTTTCCCCTGAAACTGTGTTAAGTATCTAAAATGATACATAGGTTGGGACTAGTAGGATCACTTCCCACTGTGATATCTGAAGATTTCATGTTACAGTAATTTAAAATTAATTGCAACAATAGAGTCCTCTCATAGTTTAGCTAATAAGTAGCTAAAAACAAATTCCCCAAATAAAAACATTGTGGTTTTCATGAGTTGGCATTAGTGTGGGCCTTGGGCCTGAATTCACAACTTGTTGAAGTGAGTTAACCACAGAGGCAGTATATTTTAGCATAAAGGTTTTGGGCCTTTAAGTAGGCAACCTGGATCTTGCATTTGCTAATAAATACTAGTTATGCAATCAAGGGTAAGTCTCATAACTTATATGAGGAAGACCAGCTTTGTCTTCAGGAAAAATAAGAGTTTAAAAATGTCTATGTAGTATCTACTGCAAAGGTTGTATTCAAGTAAAATAATGTATATAGATTTCTTTGCAAAAATTCACCTGTTATATAATTTCATTTAAGGGTTCAAGGTGGGGGTTAAGAAGGCGTAGACCTTTGATGTCACTTGAATGCCTGGTAAAGAAATTGTTTTTATCAATGCAGGTCAACCACTGCTCTGAAAGTTATAGTCATAAAAAGTTACCATGGAGCCTTAAGAAGTCAAGTGATGCTCAGGATCATACAGCTATTCTTTATCTAAAATGAGACTTGAGTCATGGTCTTTCTCATAGGGAGGTTAGCTAGCATGACTGTGTCATGGAGCCTTGCCTAGAGCAGTAAGCATACTCTATGCTTCTGTTGTCTTTCTTGTTATAATATATGCCAAGTTCTTGCCAGTTGGAGAAAATAAAGTCAAAGGAACTTAGGAGATAAAATGATTGATAAAGATGACTGCACAATAATTCTCCAGAGGTTACTGAGAAAATTACTTTATTAACATTGTATACACACCTTTAGAGATACAAAGGATCACGATAATCCTTGACTTGTAAAGCACAAATCTTAATAATTATTTTTTTTGCTTTTTGGAGGAGGGAAGCAGGGAAGTTGCAGTTAAGTGACTTGCCCAAGGTCACACAGCTAGTAAGTGTTGAGTGTCAGAGGACAGATTTGAACTCAGGTACTCCTGACTCCAGGACCAGTGCTCTATTCACTGCCCCACATAGCCACCCCCAAATCTTAATAATTCTTTAAATTTAAATTTTAGGTTAAAATATTACATTACCAAGCAATATTTATATGTCTACTAAGGCATACTAGACCATGAAATTTTTATTATTAGCCCTGTCTTAGAAATCTTAAAACCTATAGGCAACAAATGGAGGTTAGGTTTAGAACATCATCCCAAAACTAGGTTAGTGTAAGGTTTTAAAGCATTGAGAATCATGATAACTCAAGTCAAAAGGAAAGTCAGTTGATACCTGCGGGGTCTATATGGAAGAGCAAAGTGCTTTGTATCAAAAGTCCTAGATTTGAATCTCATCTGCCACTCGCTGGAAGAGTTAGGAGATATTAAGCCAATGACATCTCAGGTCTTTAGTTTCATCTATAAAATAAAGTTTGGGCTGGATCTTTAAGGCTCCTTCTAGCACTTAAGTTTTATGATTCTAGTCAACTGATAGCTAGCAGCATGTTAGAGCCAGCTTGGACCAGTTTGTGAGAGATGATTATTAAGTTTTCAGTATAAGCATTTGTACCCTGAAATCGGCAAACGCTACAAATCTGGGCTTGAATTATTATTTTGTTTATTGTTTAAAATTAAGAAAGTGATAGTGAACATGTCAATTCAGATTAGATGTAAAGATGTATTCTGTGTAATCCCCCCTCCCCCCCAAGATCCAGTTGTTAAATGTTTACCAGCACACCCCTGCTCATAGCTAAATAAGAACCTTCCCACAATAGCCCTGGCAAATGGTCCTGCAGCCTTCACTTGAAGAACACTAGAGGGGAATGGTTCACTATTTTTCATTCAGCCCATAACGCTTTACCATTTTTGCATAGTTCAAAATATTAATAAGATCCCCCCCCCCAAGATTAATTCTGGCACTGTCTCTCAGTCTCTTGACTCTTTGTTTCTCTATGTGTTTTTCTTCTATTTCTCTTTCTCAGTCTTACTCTCCGTCTCTCTATCTGTCTCTATCTTGGTCTCGCTGGGTCTGTCTGTATGTCTCAAATTTTGTCCTCTTGGCTAAATCTTCTACCACATGACAATGCAGCAAATATTTGAAGACTGCCCTATGTTCTGCAAAGTTTTTTTTTTGTTTAATAACTATCCTAACATCTTTAGGTTCTTCCCAGTCCCTTGTCTTCCTGCTCTCATATATTCCTGGTCCCAATTCTCTAAATATCTTCCATACTATCAGTATCCTTTCTAGAATGTGGCAATATGGAATTGAATATAATGCTATAAGTGATCTCTTATCATGACAGGATAGGATGATGCCCTTATCTTACTCTGATTATCATGCTTATGTTAATGCTATATAAGATGACAGGAGTTTTGTGACTCTTTGTATTTTCTGTTTGTTTGCCACACCATAAAATCAATTCTTAAAGAACTTTCTGTTCCCTAGAATAGAATCTCCATCTTTTTCACATGATCAACTGCCTATTCATCTCTCCCTTCTTTTACCAAAATATATTAGTAATGATAATAGCTAGCATTTATATAACAGTTTAAGGTTTACAGAACAAATTACATTTTATTCTATCCTCACAACAAAATCTAAGAGAGAAGCAAGTATTCATTACTGCCCCCATTTTGCAGATGAGAAAATGGAGATAGGTTAAATGACTTGTCTGGGTTTATACAGCTAATGTATTTGGGACTATATTGAACTCAGGGCTTCCTGACTTTAAATCCAGTACTCTATTCACTGTACCACTTAGCTTCCTCCTTTAGAATGGGAAAGTAAGGAGCTCTGGATTTGCAAACAGAAGTTGAAATTCTGAATTTGTATTTCATGGTATCTCTATACACTTGGGCATGTTGCATAGACAACTCTTGGCCTCAGTTCCTTCCGTGGCAAAACTGGAGGTATGGAGACATTGTATATGATCTCTAAGGTTTGATCTAGTTTTAAATCTCTTAAAAATGTCTATCTAGATCTGATCCCTATCTGAATGAATACTTACTCTAGTCATATCATGACCTATTTTAGTTAAAATCTCCCAGGCTAAAATTTTTATAATGTCTCTCAATAGTTTGTCATAGTTTTGATGAAATCCTGGCTCTTGGGGCTCTGGGTCAAATTAGCATTACTCACTCCCACCCCTTTAATGGAGGAATTTTAGGCGCTCTGTACAAATGAAACAGCAGTATAATAAGGAATAACATAAATGTTTGGAAAAATAATATTGTCTGAAGAGCATTCAATATTTTGCATTCTGTAAAGGTCTCCCTCAACTGCTGAAATGTATCTGTGATCTCTTCAATGTGGAAGTCCTATCAAGTTATATGGATCATGCCTGATTTTTCTATGTGACTATTGTTTTTATCCTCCCAAAAGTTTATCATAGGGGAGTCCACCCAATGTGCTGGAGGGGTTCCTTTCTTTCTTATGAAATCATGAGGATAATGGTTGACCCCCAGTACTATCCAACTAACGTCCCTTGTCCTCACCATATGACCAGGCAATTTTCCTTTCCCAGACTTTTCTAGCCTGTAGTTTGTAGCCCACACATTTTCCTGATTATATCTTTTGCTTCATCTCTTGTTTGAAGTTCCTCATTGGTTACATGTTGTAGACAACCACATGTACCACATGCCTTTCCACTGCCTTCTGGATGATAATACATTCTCAATTCTTTGTACATTGTGGAATTCCATGTCTTACAACTAGCTATTCCTGGCTATACAAAAACACTGGTGCATTTTTTTTAAACTAAAAATAATGAACTTTTAAATGACTGTAATGATAATGGGAATTTGAAGATCTTCCCTGCCCCTTAATAAGCCGAATCACATAGAACCTGTGGTAGGAGGAGTTTCCTGAATGGATAGAGCAGGAAGGGTAGAACAGAGCTAAGAGAAAGCTGGGAGTCAAAGTATTTAGAATGGTGGGAGGAAAAAAGACACAGGCAAGCAGACAGCTAGGCTTGTGAGTATTTGTTTGTGGGAAGGCTTTGGGATGATGTTGCTCTCTGCAGTTATGTATAGATTTCTTTGTTGCTATGATGAATTCAGCTTTCTGGTGTTGGGATTTGGCTTTCTGGTATCTAAATAAATGTTTTACTTCTGTCTTCCATATGGAAAGTCTTTTATATTTTGCGATTCAGGATTATACCAGCAAATTCATACTCTCTGTCGGTGCCGTGAATATCACATTGGTGCTATAATGACCTTATTCATTAAAAAAAGAAAAAAAAATTCAGATGAATTGTTTATTTAAAATATCATCATTGGTTTATTTATCATTTTGATCTATCATGGAACTCATTCAATAGTTCATGTGTAATTTACTTTTTTCCCCTTATCTCTCTCATTGGTAACTCTATCCAACAATATTTTTTCATATAGCTCTTATTTTTTGTAGGATTTTCTGCATCTCTAAAGTAGTCTAATTCCCCTTTTATTCATTTAATATGCTTTCTGCCCTTCCTTAAATAGCCTTTCTTTTCTGAATAATCATGGCCAACTGCCCCTTACTCCCCAAAATTAAAATCTGAAGAGATGAAATGCTAGCACTGTATGATCTTGCTTACAAATATTTTGTGACAATTCAGTATACAACTTTTGATTTATTTTTCTTTCATATATTTAATACCTCCTTCCCTTTCTGGATATTTGACTTTTTTTTTCCAACAACAACAATAAACGAAAATAGTAACAAATAATATTTATAGCAACAACAATAAGAAAATTAATATTCAGAGCAACAACAGCAGTAATAATAATCATAACACCAATATGTACCAGGTACTGTGCTATGTCTTTCAAAAAATTATGTCATTTGTTTCTCACAACATAGTGAGAGATAAGTGCTATTATTATGCCCATCTTAAAGTTGAGGAAACTGGGTTAAACAGCAGATATGTGACTTGCCCAAGGTTGCAGGACCAGGAAGTGTCCGAAGTTAGATTTTAATTTAGGTCTTGATTTCAGGTCCAGGGTCCTGGGGGACTCAACCTACCTTAAGAAAAGCTTTAGTTAAGCTTTTTGTGTGTTATGTACTTTCACTTCCCTGTAGTGTACTTTTCCTATTCATCTTAACTTTACAACAGAGAAAAAAATTATGCAAGATCAATCAGTAAAACAATTGTCTGTGAAAGCATATTTAGTACTTATCATCACTGGTACCCTTAAACCAAGACTGATCATTACAAGTAAGTTCTGATGTCTTTTTGTTTTATTTTTATTTAAATTATTAAGTTCACCTGTATTATTCTGTTGTTCATGGTTACTTTGCTTGACTTGAATCCGTATACTTTCAGCAGGTGACTGAATTCTTTTTAATTTCTGTCTTGTTGTATTCATATATCATGGTATATAAAACCATTCCCTGACCAATGAATGCCCACTCAGGATCATAAATTTAGAACTAGAAGGACCTCAAAAGCATTTTAAAGCTGAAGGAAACATAAACCCAAAGATATGAAATGACTTACTAAGGGTTACATATGAGAGAGAGGCAAGATTTGAACTGAAGATCTCTGCCTCCAAATGTAATACTCTTTCTACTCTAGCATATTCCCTCTCATTTCACTTCCAGTTGTTTTTTGTTGTAACAAAAGTTTCTTAGAATGTTTTGCTCTACCTAAGACTATATTTGGCAAGCAAGAAAAAATAAATGAGGTAGTTTTCTTTTGCTTTGATTTTATGAAAGTAATGATTTTGTAGAAGTTGGAAAAGGAGTATTGGTTGAGGATCAGCAGTGCCCAGAAGATTATATTTGTTGGGATAAAATAGAGTATTCCCATTTATAATGACTAGTTAAATTTTGCTAAGATTATTACATTTTATAAGCACATATATTTATAAAATCTCACCCCTTATTTACCTGTGAGACTCTAGTTATTTTAGTATAGTATTAGCATTAGTATCATTAATCTTTATGCAGTTAACAAATTATTGGGGGGAAGAACTGACCTTTATCTTGCAAAAAAAGAATAATACAAGGATAGAAAAATTTAGAAAGAACAATATGAAATATGCCACCTTTAAATGGTTAAAATGTATGAATTTACCTCAGACCTCTTTCCTCTACTTTTTTTTTTTAATACACACTTCATTCTTTTCAATTTCACACCAAATTCTTTCTACCTCCAAAGAACAAAGTGAGGCCTGAGAGAGAAAACCAATTAAATAACTATTTCTAGTTTACTTGAAAGACACATGAGTTTGCATATGAGATTGGCTTCATTTCTTAAGGCATCATTTGAAAGTATATATTTTTTTGTTTGTTTATTTTCTGATCCTCAGAAAAAGTCCCATGATGCCAAGAAGTGCAGAAAGTGACTTGAACTAACTCCAAAGAACAATTGAAAAAAATCTCATAAATTATCTTAAAACAATTCAGAAAAAATAGTTTATCATAAGCAAAAGAATTCTGTCCCATTGGAGAGATGTCATAATTTTAGTGCATCATTATACAGTGTTGGTGAATGCCAAATATTCATATTTAATTCATAACTTTCAGAAAATCTTTAGAAAACAAGCTCTTGAATGCTGAAATTTAAATGCTGATGTAGATTTTGGCTAAGAGTAAGAATTCATTTTCAAATGGTTTCTATGTTGCTTGTACCCTTCTGACTTCAGATTAAGCCAATTCTCTTCTTTTTAATCAATAAAATGAATAACAGCCCATTCAGAGACATTGGCTGGAGAACCCAGTTCTCTTTTCCACCCACGGATATAATTATCACTCCTATAATGGTTGGAAGAAATCACAGGACTAATTCTACCATCCTTTTTTGCATTTCTTTGGTTACCTCTAAGGGTTTGTATCTATTAATCTTTCACTGAGTCAACCAGAGAAACAGACAAGCAACATAGGCTAGAACTATTAATTAATCAGCTATGATTTATTATTTTTTATGTGAGATCTAAAATTCAATAGTTTGATACTCAAACATATATTTCACATAATTCATTCATAGTATCATGACCCAAATAAACTGCATGTTTGTGTGTAGAAGGAAACATATGTTTACATGCATATATTGTATATTTACCATATGGACATACACTTGAATAATTTTAAAATTGATGTGTGTGAGAAGTATATAGACTTTGGAAAGCATGCTTTTGGAGAGGGTTCATGATACAGTATAAAGATTGCTTGACACGTTGCAAAGAGACCTTGATTCCAATCCTGGCTCAAACATTTCACTTGATTTGCAATCATTAGAAAATCATTTCACCACTCAGTTTCTCAGTTTTATCACTGGCAGAATGGATATAACAATACTTGCATTATTTACCTCTCAAAGGTTTTGAGAACTGTAAGAAGTATAAATTCCCTCTTTTTTCCCTTCAAGGGATTGGAAGTACATTCCTACACAGTTTAGGAGCCCACAAATCATCATCATCATCATCATCATCACCATCACCATCATCATCATCACCATCACCACCACCACCACCACCACCACCACCACCATCACCACCACCACTACAATCATTGTTGTTGTTGTTATAATTTTATCTTGAATTTAAGCACCAGAAACCATGTGGGTGGCAAGAAAAGAGTGCATTCCTGGTTTGGGTGAATGTTTTATACTAACTTTTCTCATAATACCTTCTTAGTCATTTTCTAAAAATTCATGGAAATTGGTTTATTGATAATGCAGAACACTCGTATGTCAGATTGTGATCAGCAATGCTAGAAACCTTAGCCCCTTTGGAACACCAAACCCCAAATTCTAATGCAGTTTAAAAGATTGAAACTTAGACGGTATTCTTTATAACAATAAAATTTTATTTAAACAAAAATAAATCACTAATGAGAACAAAGAAAAGTCATTAGATGACGCTGAGTATATACATAAAAAGTCTGGGCTGGAGGCAACAAAACTTCGAGAACATTCAAGGGTTGATTCTCACAGTAAGATAGCAGAAAAGCAAAAGGATACCAAATACTTGGAAGGGATCATAGAAATTATTAATATAGAACACAAGGTAATTGAGAAAACCAGTAATAATCAACCCACATGTCTACTTTCTAATTTCTTTTTTAAAAATTTATTTACTATTAGTTCACACATTCAGTTCCACAGGTTTTTGAGTTCCAAAATTTTCTCCCCCTCCTGCCCAGCCACCTACACCCTCCCATAGTAGCATACAATAATCCAATATAGGTTCTACATTAGTCAAGTTGTAAAGAAGAGTTATAACCAATGGAGTGAATAATGAGAATGAAGAAACAAAAACAAAACAAAATGAAAAAGAGAGAAAGTAGTTTGCTTCAGTCTGCATTCAGACTATGTAATTCTTTTTCTGGATATGGATAACCTTTTCAATAGTGAGTCCTTTGGAGTTGTCTTATAACCTTGCATTGCTGAGGAGAATCCAATCTATCAAAGTCAGTTATCACAGATACAGTGTGTCTGTAACTGTACACTCTTCTCCTGGTTCTGCTCCCCTCACTCAGCATCAGTGGGTATATGTCTCTCCAGGTTATCATGAAGTCCATCTGCTCCTCATTTCTTATAGCACAATAATATTCCATTACATTTATATACCACAATTTATTTAGCCATTCCCCAATTGATGGACATTCTCTTGATTTCCAATTCTTTGCCACCACAAAAAGAGCCGCTATAAATATTTGTACATATGGGTCTTCCTCCCACTTCTATAATCTCTTTGGGATACAACCCTAGAAATAAAATGGGTCAAAGGGTATGTAATTATTTATAGCCCTTTGGGCATAGTTCCAGATTGCTCTCCAGAATGGTTGAATCAGTTTGCAAATCTACCAACAATGCATTAGTGTTCCAATTTTTCCACATCCTGTCTAGCATTTGTCATTTTCCTGTTTTGTCAACTTAGCGAATCTGACTGGTGATATATGGTACTGTAGAGTTGTTTTGATTTGTATTTCTCTAATCAATAGTGATTTAGAGTGTTTTTATATGCTTATAGATATCTTTAATTTCTTCCTCTGAAAACTGCATGTTCATATCCTTTGACCACTTATCAATTGGGGAATGACTTGTATTCTTATGAATTTGATTCAGTGTTCTGTACGTTTTAGGAATGAGGCCTTTATCAGAGACACTGGTTGGAAAAATTCTTTCCCAATTTCTGCTTCCCTCTACTTTCTAGTTCCTACAAAATCTTTTTGAGAATAACCTACACGTGCATCCAGGGTATCATTGACAAACACACAAGGAGGGAATGGGCAGAATTCTGCAAATATCACATCTTTACAGCTATGCAAATGATTAAAAGGTTAAGAGAAGATAAGATCCCACTTGTTATTGTTTCTTGTTTTAAAAAAAAATGATTCAGTGGAGCAAAATAGTGTTCTCTTCTGAAGATGTATGCCTCATGAATGTATTAAAATCATTTATTGTTATTGTTTAATCAGTTAGTCATTTCTGACTTTTTGTGACCCCATATAGGGTTTTCTTGGAAAAGGTACTGGAGCAGTTTGCCATTTCCTTCTCCAGCTTATTTTACAAATGAAGCAAACAGGGTCAAATGACTTGGCCAGGGTCACACAGCTTGTAAATAATGTGAAGACAGATTTGTTTGCAAGTCCTCCTGACTCTTGGGTAAGCATTCTATCTATGGAGCCACCCAGCTGCCCTATTGAAGAAATACGTAACATCAGAAAGAACTTGATTCAATAATCCTTTGCTGATAAATATCAAACAAGGCACAAAACAGGGAGATACATACCTGCCCAAGGGCCTGTCACTAACTCAGAAGATGTTCATCATAGAAGCCAAAGAAAAGAAGGATTACTTATAAAAGGTCAGTGCTTCCACATAATCTTATTTTGGAAAAAATATTATGATAATACCACCCAGTTTTTCAAATGAGATAGCCAATTTTTCAAGAGTTCAAGTCTAAAAATCCACATGGGGGAAAAATAAGAGGATGAAGAAGTTCTTCTATATATGCAATAATATGCAGTAGTATTGACAACACACAGAGCTGTTGTCTCATTCTGTGTTTCTTAAATGAGCATTGTACACAACGAACTAGGCCTGAAGGTGCATAAGAGGAGGGCAGATAGGTCTATTTTGGGAAATTGGACATTGTTTTTAATGACACAAAGTCCCAAGTTATTAAACAGCATTTTACTTTTTACAGTACTACATAGCTAGGAAACATGGACTTCAGTGCATGGAATTTGTATCAGTTAAAATTGCAAGTCACTCAAAAGATGATAGAGAGACACATGACAGGTGTGAGTAGATTATAGGATTGTGCATGGGAAACAGCATAAAATAAATTATCCAGAAATTTTTAGAAAATAACGTGAGAAAGAACAAGGGAGAAATGATTGCCTGTCTGCTTCTGGTATCTATGTAATGCCAAGAATTAGTCAGTCAATAAGCATTTATTAAATACCTACTTTGTTCAAAGGATAATGCTGAGTGTTAGGGTTACAAATAGAAAAGGAAGACGGTCCTTGTCCTCAAGGAGCTAACAACCTAATGGGGGAAAACAGTACACAAAAGGAAGTAGGGGTATAATTGGGGGATATAGACTACATGGGGGCATGAGGAAGATAACTATATGTGTGTATGCAAATATAGCTTTTAAAGTAATTTACGTGCTGATACTTTGTCCATCTATATGAGATCTATCTATCTATCTATCTATCTATCTATCTATCCATCCTACTACTTCCCCTGCTATATTATTTGGAGACTTCAATATGCCCATTTCTTGTCCTTCTAAGAACATATCGCCATATTTTCTTAAACTTCTCACTTCCATAATCTCTAACAATATCTCCTGTACTTCAGCAGCAAATCAGACTTGTCTCAACCTGGAATTTACCATCATTTGAAACTGATCCAACTCCCCAAATCTAAATCTCTGAAAATCTCCTCTATCTTTACAACTATCACCAACTCCCATTCTTTCCTGACATTCCCTATCTTTATCATGGCCTCTGGTGCCTTGATTCCTCCCTACTTTTTGAGTCTGTTAAACTTCACTTTAATCCCTTTCCAGTGTGAACCATGTAGTCAAAGACTATACTAAAATTGTTCTCTTCTCTACTCCTGAATCTTTTACCCTGGATCCTGCACATTTCCTATGATCAAATTGAATTCCCATTATCTGTCTCTTAAGCTTTGATCGTTGTGTAATTGGATGTTGCTAGAGAGAAATCTCAAAATCATGCTGAATGTGTGGATTCTGTGTAATTCAACAAGTATTTGTTAGGTAGTCCTCTATCTACTTGCCCCCAGTCATTGTCCTAGGCCAGGTCTCCACAACAAAAGGCTTGCAGGCAGCTTGTAGCCCACCAAAGTGGCCTGCAGGCAGTATGTTGTGTAGGCCTGTTTTAAGTCCTCCACCTTTTTTGCAGACCACCCCAAATCCTTACATGGGCAACCCATGTGCTGAGTGTTATGCAGGCCTGTTCTAGGCACCTCGCATACAAGAATAAATATAAGGTGATCCCTGTCTTCAAGGAGCTTATATTTCTTTCTTTCTTTTTTTTTTTTGAATGACTTGTTTATTTACTTTTAGTTTACAAGATTCAGTTCCACAATCACTTGAGTTTCAGATTTTCTCCCCTTCCTCCCCCCCACCCCCATGGTGGGGCATGCAATCATGTATATGATCTGCAAATACTTTCACATTGTACAATAGTTTGGTTATATAGAAGGGTTGTAACCCATGAGTGATCACTGGGAAAAAAAAGCAAAACCAAACATGAAAAGAATGATAACATGTTATGCTTCCGTCTCCGTTTAAACTATAGTCTTTCTATACCTTTCTCTGAGTTTAGATTTCTAAAGGAGCTTATATTTCTACTCTAAGGAAATAATATACAAGCAGATAAGTAATATTAAATATATACAAAATAAATTCTTTTTTAGGTGGTAGTACTATCTAGTGGAAGAATCAGAAAATGCCTTAGAGTAATGGTTCTCAACCTTCCTAATGCTGTGACCCTTTAATACAGTTCCTCATGTTGTGGGGACCCCCAACCATAAAATTATTTTCGTTGCTACTTCATCACTGTAATTTTGCTACTGTTATGATTCTATCTGACATGCAGGATGTATTTTCAGTGTTACAAATTGAACATAACCCACAGGTTGAGAACTGCTGCCTTAGAGTAAAAGGTGGTCTTTAGTTACTTAAAGCTTTAAAACTCTTCACAGCTTGTCTCTATCTTACTAATGGTTTCTAACCATACTGACCTTTTGGCTATTCCTACAAAAACCCATCTCCTCTCTCCAGCCTTTGCAGAGATCATATACTATAACTAGAATGCATTCCTACCTCACTCCTGCCTCTTAAAATTCCTTGTTTCCTTTGAAACTGATAAAAAAGAAATCTAATATATTAATGAAATTATCCTAAGACCATTGAATGAAAATGGTTCTTCTCTTCCCTTACATTTAACTTTGAAGTTTGTTTGTTTTGGTTAAATATTTTGCATATTTATAGAATAAGGATTTGCAGTTCAAAGGACCCAGAGCCCCTACAATGACACCCACAACCACTTGACTACCAGTGTTATTTATTTAATTTTACTTTTTGTACTGCATCACCTCCCCACCAGAATGCAAGCTAATGCAGGACAAGGTTGATTTATTTTTTGTCTTTTTAATTGCCCACAGCAGGCAAAGAAGCTCTGAATAAATGGTTATTGGTGGAGAGCAATTTTTAAAAGAATTTATTTTGGGGCGGCTGGGTGGTGCAGTGGATAGAGCAATAGCCCTGGAGTAAGGAAGACCTGAGTTCATATCCAGCCTCAGACACTTGACACACTTACTAAACATGTGACTTTGGGCAAGTCAGTTAACCCCAAAGTTTTGGGGTTTTGCCCTCCAAAAAGCAAAAAAAAAAAAAGAATTTATTTCATCTTGCTTCAACTAGACCTTCAGTGTTATAGAGTAATTTTAGTATTTTTTTTCTCATTGATTCTCTGATAAATTCTACACAGTGGTTTTTCTCAATCTTCTTTTATCTCTCCAAGCCCCCAACTATATTCCCTTGCCTCTTTGCTCTCATTAGCTGACCTTTCATACTATATTATTAAGACTATTTAGTCATCCAACTTTAAATCCTCACTTTGCTCCTCCACACCTCAACTTTGCAATGCACTTACCTGTTGGATCCTTGGATCTTAGAGTAGAAGGTTATATTTTCCTTGCAAAAACCAAAATGGTCCTGTTCCTTTTTATTTCATCTGTTTTCTTAATTCAGCAACCATCTTCAGTTCATCTTCAATCTCTTTCTATCTGATGACTCCTTCTCATCATAGTAAAAGCATATCTCATTCTCCCACAGCTTAAAAATACCTTCCCTTGACCCTACCATGCCCTCAAGGATTGAGACTCTCTCTCTTCACCACATATTACTCCTCAAACCTTTGCAACTTGGCTTCTATTCTGACCACTGAACAAGATTTTTCCACTGAAAAAGATTTTTTAAAAGACACTAAGGACTTCCTTATTGAGAAATCCAATTACTCCCTCTTTCTTTCCCCCGGTCATCAGTGACTCCTCATTACATACTAAAAATCACTTATAAAATTCTGATTATTGTGCTAAAGGTTTAAATCTACCTTTCTGCCATTAATTACTAATTCCTTCCATATATTCTATTTTCAAATCAAACTATTGCCATCCTCCATTTTTGTCTGGGGCCTTTTAATCTTGATTTGTTCACATGTCTTTTAAGCCATCTATTCTACCTCTAATCCTTCATAACATCAACACCACTGACAACCACTGTCAAGCAGAAATCTTTCTGCTTCTTCACAGACTGATTCAGGGATCACTTCTTCATGAAGCAATGGTCAGGGAATGGTTTTCATTTTTTATCTTTTACTTCTAACATGTTACACAATTGCCTTCCTGATAGTAGATCCATAGTATAATCATTTCTGCCAAGGTACTTCTTCCCTCCTTTTTGTTGTTGTTTGGTTGTTTCAGTCATGTTAGACTCTTTGTGACCCCATTTGAGGCTTTCTTGGCAAAGATATTTTTCTTGGCAAAAGTTTTATCTTGGCTGGAGTGGTTT
This sequence comes from Pseudochirops corinnae, assembly GCA_028646515.1. NCBI lineage: Eukaryota > Metazoa > Chordata > Mammalia > Diprotodontia > Pseudocheiridae > Pseudochirops > Pseudochirops corinnae. Next base: position 124,920,826 of record CM053586.1, read on the forward strand.
GACTTTTCCTTCTCTAGCACATTTTCCAGATGAACAAACTGAGGAAAGCAGGGTTAAGTGACTTGCCCAGGGTCACACAGTTAGTAAATGTGTGAGGCAGAACTTGAACTCAGATCTTCCTGACTCCAGGCCTGGCACTGTGCCATCTAGCTGACCCTCCTTTCCTCCTTACCTCTACTTTTTAGAATTCTTAACCTTCTTTAAGATTCATTTCAGGTTCCACAGCTTATGGAAATACCTTCTTACACCCTTCATTTAATATTCTCTTATTTATCAAATGGCCTTGCATTTACTTATCTTTTTACATGTGGCATCTCCCATTAGAATGGTATCTTCTTGAAAATAAGGATAATTTTTTTAAAGTTGTCTTTGTGGCTCCAGAACAATGCCTTGAATATATTGGAATTTTAATACATGCTTATTGAATTGAATTAAACAGACTTGAAAACCCAACCCAGACCTTCCTTTTGTATTTATCTCAATCTCCGTTTTATCACAATTACTTCTATTCCTTCCATTACCCCAGTTAGATTATAAACTCCTTGAGAGTACCTAGAACATTGTCTTCAATACAGTGGGCACTTAATAAATGTTTGTTAGATGGGAAAATGAATCAATTCATATATGACAATTATTTGGCAACTAGCAATACTTTTTCTTTAAAGGGAAATGATTTAACATATATTTTGTTAGCAGAAATTACTGAAATATATTTTTCACAAGTAAAATTATCTTATTTTATCACTTTTGGATTGCTCCTTTCCCCTATCATACTCTAATTTACATTAGGCTATCTGTGTATATATCTATATATCCCTGGTAGTATGTAATTTTTTGAGGGTTGACTCTGTAATTTTTCATTTTTTTGTATAATAGGACTTGGCACAGTATTTTGTTCATAGTAATGTCAAATTGCATTTGTGAATTGTAATAATTACATTCTAGTTTCATTTTATATTAAATTTTAGGTATATTGGGAGAGAAAAATAAGGAATTTTCTGGTGTTCTATCAATTACTATACATTTAGTTATATCTATGTACATATAGATACATACGTATATACATACATATATGGCTAACATTTCTCCCAATGGCTTATGCACACACACATAAATCTATTTATGGCTACATATATGTTCAACATATATTCATACAAATATGATATATACACATACACATATTTGAATTTGGGAAGTCAGTGAAGCCCTGGGAGGAGAGCTCTATGGGAAAACTCAATTATTTTTCTCTAACTCTAGAATTTGTGTTCATGTCAACATAATACTGACACATTGTACCAATGTACACTGGGGTGCTGCTTTTTGAATGAGGTAATATTTGATGAAAATAGGGTATAAACGTCAGGACTTAATATTTAAAAAAATTTTCTCTTAACTTTCTTGAATATAATATTGATAATACTTCTCAGTATGCTTCAGATACCTATCTGTCTATCTATTTCTCTATCTTTGAAATTAGTTACTTTGAATACAGTTCAGATCACATATTCATTTGAAGTGTGTATTAAGAGAATGTTGTCCACAATTGTTATTTTAAGTTTCTCTAATGAAATCATTTAAAAACTATTAAATGCATTTATACAGACCATTTCCATTATGACAAATTTCTTTTCATGAACCTCTTCTGGTTAAGTATTACTTTAAAAGATCTTTGGTCATGTTTCGCGGAACCTTAAATACATAATGCCTTCTTAGAGAGCACATTTAAATGGCATCTTAACCTCTGGGGCCTCAAAAGGGGGAAACATGTTATTAAATGTCATAAAATATGAGGTGCCATTTCAGATCTTAGGACTTTCAGAAGACTTGAAGTTCAACAACATTTTTTCCAAACTGCAATTTTCCAGTATCTGTAAAAAGCTTTTCTAATTGAATGTGGCTTAGCCAAGTGACCTCCTATGATGCTATGAACTTTTCCCTAAACAAATTACCTTGCTTTTGAGCTGATGTAAAGGAATATCTTGCCACTGTAATTATTTTTTTGCATTTCCAAATTAGACAAAAATACTAGGTCTTTATTTTTTAAAATTTTGATAGAGGTATACTTTGATTAAGCCATTGCCTAAACATTAATAATGGCAGAGGAGTGCTGCGAGTGAATTTCTCTCTTAAAAATAGATATCTTATAAACAACATTGTTGAGGATGTATTTACACAATCTCTGGATAAATTATATTGAAACTTCCATCTTTATTCATCCCATGTTCTGTTGCTCTATCAATTAATTTTTCCAATTTATATGTATGTAAATTGTTCACTCAGGATAACACATTGCAGATTAGGCCAGTCTGGGAGTCAGGAAGACCTGTGCTCAAGTCTTACCTATGCCAGGTAGCATGTTAGCTAAATGACCATGGTGAAATCACTTAATATCTCAATTCTCTAGGAAACTTTCATGACATGTCTATGTGAATGAGTTGCCAATCTATCTTGTGGAAGGAGTTTCCTTCAGTGATGAAATAACATATCTAAACTAGAAAAAAACTGTTTTCATCAAGGCAACATGAATTTGTTAAACACTATGTGCCAGGCACCATAATAAGCAATGACTTAAAATTCTTAACGACTTATGTTCTTGACAGACAAATTTTGATAAGAATAATAAAGACTAGAGGTTCTTAAATTGATATTTCCAAGAGCCCATGAACTTGTATTTGGAAAATGATTTTTTTTTAATATAATTGGTTTCCTTTGCAATTTTATTTATTTTATTTTATACATTTAAAATATCATTTTGAGAAGGGAACCATAGGCTTCACCAGACTACCAAAGGGTTCCATGACACAGAAACACATTAACAACATCTGATATGGAAAATATTACTTCTTTCAAAAAAAAAAAACAACAAAAATCTTTGTTCTTATAGAGAAAGATCAGGTAAAAATAACAATTCTTCCTCCTTCCATTTCACTTTAGAATGAAAAGAAAATTGTATAACCTTGTGAAAAAAAAAAGCTAATCACATCACTTGCAGGTGGTATTTTACATATTTTGTGATGTCAGCTTTTTCCTCCTGCAAAATACTGTTTCTTAACAAGTATCCTAATTACACTGGTTTTCAAAAACTATGTAGGTGCAGAATAAATGGAAAAAGTTAAGAAAAAAATACCAGAACACTGGTTCCAATATGAAAACCTAGGCAAGCAAGAATTGTAATAGCTGTAATACAAAGGTGACAGTAAGGATTGAAAGCAGACTCATTTTTCCCCCAGTAATAGGCATATTTGATACCATTTCTTCATACTGTACATTCAGAGGTATACTTTTCCTTTTAAATTGTCAAATCAAATAAGTAAATTGAACATAAGAAATAATTTACATTACCCAAGCTAAAATTAGCAATGGAGTAGTAGTATAATGTTGCTTAGCACGGCATGCAGTTAATGGAAAATATGGTAATGCATGTGTCTTGAGTGTCATTCCCAGTCTAAATTCTGTTTACTAAATAATAAGAATAATCCTCTTCTGTTTTCTCATCAAAAGATTCTTTTTTTATTTGCTTGATTTTTAGATTGAGTTTCAAGTCAAGGACTCTGCTTGTGCAGTTTGTAGAGGGGCATTTTTATGGGTGTCTAATAAACAGAATTTGAATTCCTCTGAAGGAGGAAGCTGTGGTTTATACCCCTTCTTTTCTGTTTGGTGCTCATGTATTGTACCCTCAAATATTATTTAACCATTTTTTTTCTTTAAATCCTGAGACTTGGTCAATCATTATTTCCTCAAAATAACATGCTGACAGTATTTCGTCTTTTTTTTTTCTTTTTGGACTATAGAGGGATAAAAGAAAGAGTAAGCACAGTGTTTTAAGAGACAAACCTTTAAAGGTTGTAAAATCCACCAGTAGGATGGCAATTTGTCTGTCAGGAGCTTTTAGTCTAGTTTTTGTTTTTTTAGATAGAAAGCTTATATCCAGTGGCATAATAGTCAGACTGTGCTATGGTCCTGATGAGATCACATCTAGAGGAGTGTTCAGTCCTGAGCATGATATTTTAGGAAGGACATTGACAAAACGGAGAATTTGCAGAGGAAGGCAACCTAGATAGAGTTAGGTCTTGATGTCATGATATATGAGGAGGAACTGAAGGGATTTAACCTTTATTTTTGCCTTGAGGAGAGAAGACTTAAGAGGAGGATATATAGTCTACTTGAAGGACTGACTTACCTGTAAGCATTAGGTACTAACAAAGTCTGGATTAAGTGTTCAAAAATTTGAGAAGGGAATCACTATCACTATGGAGCAGCTGGATAGTGTGAGCTGATAGTAGGTAGGTAAATTCTACTTTGCCCTTGTCATTTAAGCCCAAAGAATGTTTGACTAGGAAAAGCCTTTTTTCTCTCTCTGTAAAAATAGACACGGAAAATGGTGTCTTGGGAGAAGAAAAGTCAAAGCCTAAAAATAATCATGGAGATCCTTTTAAAAATTTAATTTTGCTTCATTAAGTTAAATGTAAATTGAATGCCAATTTTATTCTTTTGGGTCATGCTGGAAAAGGAAAGCAAGATTAGAAGGCTGAGTATTAATAGGGGCATATGAATTAAGAGAGTTATGACATTACTTCAGTGTTCTTACCCTAACATTTTAAACACTCAGCTGGGGGAAAACATTAGGTATAAAAAGTTAGAGAGATGTGATTTCTAGAAGTTGCCTGTTCATGCCCAATACAAGTAAGTTGGTGTAGTTAGTCCTTAGAAGTATAATTCAAGGACTACAGGTACACACTCTTAGGTGCTGGAAGAAAGAAAATATGGACCCGTTGGTGGGGATGATTAGTAAAACATGAAGAAAGGGGCTTAAAGTTACACTTCTTGATCTTTGAGAGAAGAATTAGGAAAAATGGATGAAAACTTCAGAGAAGAAATGTGAGGAAATCTTTCCAGGACTCAGACCTAACCAAAAGTGAAATGGTATGCCTCCAGAGAAGAATAAGGTTCCAAGTCACTTGAGGTATTCAATTAGAGTGTGGATAACAATTTGTTGGCAATTTGTTAGAGGAGATTCTTGTTCATGTATGGGTGAGCAGAGATGGCCTCTGAAGTATACTCCAAATCTAAGATGCTATGATTATGTGAAAAGCTTCTCTGTCTTTAACTATTTTCAGTAATTCAGTGGAAATACCTAAGAGCTAAAAAGTGATTCTTTGGTACTGAAATCCATAATATTTAGAACAGCATTAAGTATTTGAATGTTCAATGTATACTACTTGATTAAAAACTGTGATAAGTGGGATTTTACAGTTATGGAAAGTAATAAATATCTAACCATTATATAGTACTTTAAAGTTTGCTGAGCACTTTGAATATATTTTCTCATTTGATTCCCACGACAATCTGTAAGTTAAGTGCTTTTATTATCCCCATGTTATAGATGAGGAAAATGAAGCTAAGAGACTGAATGCTTTACCCAGCATCACTCAGCTAATAAAGGTCTGAAGTAAGATTGAAAGTCATGTTCACAAGTTTTGCTCTATTTCTGATCAATCTCTTTTCTGTGATGAGAGCTCAACTTTTCTGCATTCACTTCTGTGGTAAGGGGATATATAGGAACTACAGTTAGGAAGCCTTGGTATTGCTTTCAAAATAGCATACATTGATTTTCTTCCTCTCCTGCAGCACTGAATTGTTACTGACTTATGCTACATTCATGTCCAAATGATAATTTTGTCATTGACAACTCATTCTTTATTACTTAATTTATAGTAGAACATTTTATTACATTCTTAGGCATTAAATCTCATATAACATTCTATAGTGTCCTACTCCATATTATACCAGGATATTACAGTTAGATTTTAACTTAAATCCCTTATTCTATTTCTATTTACCTTTGAATTATTGGTGTTTTTTTTCTGTTTCTACTGTAGTACTTTGAATTTGCTAAAATTTCTCGAGAATTTTTTATCTTGAGGACTATCTTGGTTTCTTTTGGCTCTGATGAATATTGTCTAACATTTAAAAAATTCTTGTGGAATAATACTATATGTGGTTGCTTTGATTTCCCTTCATTCAATTCAAATTTCCCTCCTTTTTAATCCTTAGATCTTTTTATGCAAATTGTTGTTTGTTCATATTGTATACCCTAAGTACAATATGAACTTCTTCAGGCTGTGGATTGCTTCAGTTTTGTATGAGTATCTTCAGTGCCTAGGTCACAATGTCTTTAGCATAGTTGCCATTCATAAATGAATAAATTTAAACATTCTAATTGAATGTTTAAAACTAATATATGAGCTTACTAAATTCCTGTTTTTATGTAAACTCCCTGAAAATTTAGAATCATGTCTCATACTTATTTATACTGCTCATAGCTTATGGTACTGACTATAACTCAGGTGTTCAAAATACTTAAGGTTTAAATTTACCAAATATATGAGGTGATTACTATAAGAAAAGGAGAAACAATAATTTCAGAAATTCTTTAATTTGTGTGTATGTATATATATATATATATATATATACACACACACACACACATATACACACATACATACTCACATATATTATATATGTGTAATGGCAGGAGGAAGTTGTGGCTCAGTCTAGCTCCTTAAAAGTATACCAGCAGATTAAAACTGAGACAAATATTGAAGTTGGACTTGAGACTTATCCTTGAGATAAAAGATGAAATTTTACTGAGTTCTGGAGATAGATTGGAGTATCTCTACTCTCTGGTCTTGGTACCTATGAATATCATGAGGTCAGAAATGATTAAGTGATAGAATAAATGCAAACTCATGTTGATAGCTTTTTTTTTTTGTAAAAAGAGTTGATTGATATACAAATATAGCTTTCACTTATCAGGAGTGTGCTAGAAATGTCAGGATCTGTCAACTGAATCTCAAGGAAGAGACTGAAATTGGATATAGACATTTGTGAGTTATCAGCCTAGAGATAATCTTTAAATTCATGGTACCTGATAAAGCCCCAAGAGACAATGTAAAGAGAAAAGACTAGGAGGCTTAGGACAGAGGCTTGGGGCACAGCCAAAGATTGGGTGTGTGATCAGTAAGACAGGCAGGAGCAGAACCAGGAGAGAATACTGACACCTAAACTTAAAACAGGGCACCCAAGAGACATCTATGTCAGTAGTGTTAAATATAGCAGATGGATTGAGAAAGATGAAGACTGAGGAAAGAAGATTAGGTCTGCTAATTAAGAGATTATTAGTAACTTTGGTGAGGACAAGTTAAGTTGAACAAAGATGTCAGAAGACATATTACAAATCAGTAAGAAAGGGGTAAGAATTATGCATGATTGAAAAAAAAAAGAATGGGATACAAAGAACAGAAATGAAAGTAGCAAACATGGATAGGTTTTTCTAGTTTGGATGAAAGGGCCAAAGTTAAAAGGTAATAGCTTGTGTGGATAGAATAGTCCAAGAAAGGTTTTTTCCCCAAATACATACACATATTTGCTTTTGGCAAATGTGACCAACAAAAGTAGTTTTAAGAGGAGGTCTAGTACCACCAGTAGGCTGCATTAATAGTAAAGCTTTAGAAATATCAAATATTTATATCACTTTAAAATTTGCAAAATTTCTATTTGCATATCTATCAATCATCTATCTGATCTGTTTTGGAAGAAACTGATGAGATGGAAAACATGATTATATACTTCGGGAGTGGGTTTATTATTAAATTAGAAAACACAACCAATTCTCATGCAAGCACTGGTGATGGGATTACAAGCCAGGGCACAATGAAAATCAAGATTTATAATTTGTAATAATTAATGAGTAATAAGAAGGGAAATGAAAATTGTGACTTAGAATTAAACATTATTTTTAATTTCATGATGCTTAGAATAGACATTATTAGATTAAAAGGTATCACAAGTGACTATTTGGAAGGGTATCACTCATTTGGAAATGTATGTTCTAATAGTTTTTTGAGGGGGCAGTTTTATTTCTATGTAGTTACCATTAGAACAATATTTCTGCCAATCACTAGACATTAAGAAAATAACAACATTTTATTGATTTGTATGTTGATCAATGAGAGGCAACAGTGGTCTCAGACAAATAATATAACATGATAGCTTGTTAGTGGTATATTCACCCTTTTTCATTTTATTTTTCATTTTCATTTTAAATTTGATTTAAAATACTTATTAAAATGTA
>CM053586.1:124934685-124945544 GCA_028646515.1 Pseudochirops corinnae
ATGCATTTTCTGTGATAGTCTACAAAACACTAAATATAAAAGAATAATAACAGGATAGTAACTTTTTCTGTGACTATTTTCATCTGAACTCTATTTTTTTTTTAAAAATGGGAACAAGCTAACGACAAAATTACAAAAATAAGGGCAAGATAGTAATAGTAATAAATGTTAAGTATTAATGTCATTGATAATATTTTGTATTAGTGTTAATATTAATAAATGTGTCACCCAATACTGAAGATAGCATTCCAGATAGGAACATTCTAGGACAGACTATGACAGGTCTATCACGATCCTAGTCAGGGAACCTGAATCTCAGTGTGTATCTCCTTAGTGTTTTGTCTGCCATGTCATATGTTGACTCATCTTGAATCCCTGATATTTAGTAATAATAAAGATTTTTGTGTATGATTTGTGAAAACAATGTTAGTCCTTGATGATTTTAGCTTCTATGCTGTTTCACAGAAGATTCATAATAATAAATACATATATAAATAAGTAAAAATAATAACAATTCATAAAAAAATTTCCCCCAAAAGAGAATAATTTTTAAAAGTTCTAGTTGATTACATATTGTTATATAATTTCTATTTTGAGTTTTATTCTAAACAAAGGAATAGAGTACTTTTTTTTTTACAATTAAATAACATGTATGTTCCCTTCCTTTTGGCCTCTTAGCTCATTATATTTGCCAAAGGAGATATCATAACAGTGTAATATATTTTTTTCAACCAGAAACTTTAGAGGCAAGGATACCATGCTTGCTGTTATGAGACCTGGGCCTGAATTCCAAGTCTGACAGTTATCAGACATATGAGCCTTGTAAAGTATTTAACCTCTATTAAGCACAGTTCCTTTGTCTGTGAAATGGGGATACCCCTATTTATATTACCTACCTCACAGACTTGATGCAAGAAAAGTGCTTTGTAAACCTTTAAACACAATAAAAAGTAACTTATTGCAGTAAATCCTTAGCAGCATACGAATACAATTTTCTGGAGTTTGGTGATAGGGAAAATCATGAAATGAGTAACAGATATAGTGAGGGTGGTTTTATGCCACTTTTATTAAAATACTTTTTTTAAAAAAAGAAGACAAAAATCTGTCATAGAAAATAATACTATGTCCCATAAAATATAAGCCATATTCCAATAGGTCTTAGCCCAGTTGTTTAAGATCAGGAGAGACAATCAATGATAGGATGGGCATCACAATACTTGTCTTATTCCAAGTGGATGTCAAGAAGGATAAAATGTACAGCCCTAAATATATGCCTTGAATGTGTGTGTAGGGGGAGGAGGGCAGCACTTGACTATAGTATAACACAATGATATGGACAAGGACTGTTGTCATTTTCAGTAGTAATAGAATTTGATTTGCTCTAGGCAGCAACTTTCAGCCATTAAAAAGCCTGCTATTCTCATCAAGACTGTGCTTCAATAAATGAGAACCAATAAATTAAGGGTCACAGATTAAAGGAAATATAATACAGACAGAGCCCTGGCATTCTTGCCCTACAGGGCTGCCAAGAACTTCTTTAATCAGAAAAGGACAGGCAAGGTCACTTACCTTACCATACATAATCAGGAGAAAGCTTATTGATGGTAGCTAAGGAAAGAACTTAAGAAAATGGCCTTCTGCTGGTGATATGCACCGGTTACTATATTTGGAGCTGGGCAAAAATTTCTTATCACCCCGTAACTTTAACATGTATAAAAGAAAAGACAATAAAATTGGAGGCTTGATTTTACATTTGCTGGTGCTTGCAAAAATAAAAGGTTACTGCCACAGCATAAAAGTGGCATGCTCTTCACCTCCGAAAACTTCCCAGTTTTGTTTATATTTTATGCACAATTTGGGAGGGACCTGAAAATCAGTCTAAGCATTTATGTCTAAAGATAAGTATTAAAATGATGACGGATTACAAATTAAGTAATATGTCTTCACTTGTCTATGTGTCCTTTCCAGTACTCTGATATGCAAAAAACAAAAGGAAAGAAAGAAAAAGAAAAAAGAATAAAGTAAAAGAATTTGCCCCCAAGCACCTTCCCCATTCCTTCTTCTCTGTCTTCCTCTAATAAATTGCTTCTATGCAAATCCTAAATGGTAGCGGCAGATTGTGGCTCAGCTAAACATCCCGACAGTTTAATCTGAAACATAAACTAAATTATGTACCAGCTCCAAGCCCAAACTAGGTTCAAGTACTTTTTTCAAGGCCTAAGTAAAGCTCCTCCAAGGCTGTCCCTGTTATAGTCCCACATAATCTAGACTCTGGTCCATTCCATGGTTGCTCAAAGTCACTTTTTTTGCACTCTATGGCTAGCAGTACAAGACCAGCGTCTGAGAACAAGGAGCCTCATAGGAAATAACCATTCAAACTGTTACTGTCACATTGGCAGTCATTTTTCAAGAACCTGATATTAATAACTAGAAAGTTCAAAGATGGCCTAATTTCACACTGTTTCAAAAATATGTGCACAGCTCTTCAGTAAGGTTTTATCTAATTATCTAATTTATCTAATTACTAAAATTACCTAATTTATCTAATTATCTACAACCTAACCAGCTAATCTTTTCATATATCGAATGACTTGAATAAATGATCTATCTGCTTCTACTTTACTTTGTTCTCACTAAGACTCCATAAGGAGATAAAGATTTTGATTTCAAGGCTTAGGGGGGGGTCATAAAAAGGGCGTGAAGTTTACATACTCTGCTAAATAAGTTGGGACAATTAAACGCAAACAGTTCTACTTTTTATAATTCTGTAAATAAATCAAATTTCTTCATACTAGTAGCAATCTAGGAAAAAAGTCTAGTTTCTCCACTAATTTTCTATTTTTTCCTCTCCTCTCCCCAAATCAATCAACAAGTCTTTATTAAGTATTTACTCTGCGCCATACACTGTAAGACTAAATGCTAGTGATGCAAGAAAAAAGTAAAAATAATTCTTGCCCTCAAGGAACTTATATTTCAATAAAGGAGTCAGCATCTACACATACAAATCTATGCAGAATATATATAAAATAAATAATAGTTTTAGAAGGGAGAGCATTGGCAGCTAAAACGATCAAGAAACATTTTACCTAACAGAAGTTCTTAACCTGCGCTCTGAAATTTTAAGCCTTTGTTTTAAATTGATCTGTCCTTTCTACTACCATGCCCCTACCCAATTAAGCAAGTTAAAAAGAAAAATAAAGCCCTCAACACATAACTTGCCTCATCTGGCAAAACAAATTCTCACATTAACTGTGGCTTAAAATCTATTCTTTTTCACTATGTTAAGTTCATCTACTCATTGTCAGGTAAGTGGCATGTTTCATCATCATTCTTTTGGACTCATGGCTTAAAATTACATTAATCAGAATTCAAATGTCTTTCAAAATTGTTTTTCTCTGCAATGTTATAATCATCCTACTGACTTTATTTTTAACTATCAATAAATGTAGGTGGGAAAGATATTTTGACTTTTCAGTTTCCTGATTATTCTAGATATCCCAGCTGTTATGCTCTCTAGCACATTAGTGACTTCATTAAATTCTAGTAAAAAAAAAAAAAAACCTAATATGAAAGCAGTCTAGCTCTTAAAGTCCTGAAGATGACAAGGAGGCAAAGGAAGGAGGTAGAGAAAATACTGTTGGGCAATTCTCAAATAGCATTTGTGTTCTAAAAGCTAGCTTGGGAACAATTCACAACTCCCAATTTAGCTTTTAAATCCAAAACTTCATTTGAAAGCAGCTCCTGCTGTCTCTAAAGTGTTGTAACATGCAGTGGCCAGGTGGGGGAGAAATGCAGCCTTATCCCTTTGAAGATTGGCTGCCGACAATCAATAGCACTTCACAGGTGGTCAGACTTCAAAGGAGGAAACAGGGTCTCTGTTTCAGCCTAGCTCCTGTGTAGTACACACTCCCACCCCTCCAGTGGCCCTGAAGTTGCTTTCAAGTTTTTACTTTAACTTAAAGTAAATGAGGTACCTTAAAAGCAGATCCTAATTAAAATAATTTTAAGGGAAGCCAAGGCTTTAAGAGAAACAGTTCCTCTTTAAACACATAGTTGAATGTATTGGTTGGGTAAAAGGGAAGGTAGGCTATGGAAGGGATTTGAAAGGACAAAATGCTGTAAGGTTCAGCCTGGTGTATTAGCAGCTAAATCTTATCCTTTTCAAACAGCGATCATGGTAGGAAGTCAGTTTTTGTTCAACTCTTTTTAAATTATTTTCAAAAATGTAGGCTATTGCTGCCATAGGCTCAAATTGTCCAACTTTTTTCACATGGCAGTTTCTAAGTGGGAAGTCCCCTGCCGTGTACATTAGGAAGGAGGAAACCACCAGTAGAACTGCATAGTGAGAAATTCCTCTCATAGACCATAAACTCTCAGAGTCATAACTAGGACAAGACAAATGGGACTTTGTCCCATGTTACTGAAGCATTAGTGAGCATATGCTTCCTCCCTTTGGCTATTGTCATTGTCTAAGTAAGGCCCAACACTTGGGGCTAGAGACAAGATGGGATAGGCTTTCTTACTGGACAACAACTCCAGTAGATCTTTCCATTTGTGCTACCATCCCTACCATGCGTCCTGAATCACAGCCAAACTGTCCCCTTAGTTGCCCCCTCTACACACACACAAACACATATACCACCACCACCACCAAAACACACTTAATTAATTTTGCCCTATGTGCAGCTGTGCTACTTGGGATATAGACAAGATGATTTCTTCCCATGGTCTTTTACAGTTAAAAAATTATATGATTCATTACATTAGCTCATTAAATACTAATCCCAGTGAAGTGACTCAACCATTGGCTATGTTCGTTTTGATACATGTATATACTTCATTTAATAAGAAATTCATGCGTGTGTTTATTCTCTTATAACTCAAAACTGTGAGTGCCTGATTAAGAATATCATTGTTAATATAATAAATTCATGGACATTTTGCAAATAACCTGTTTTTGATATTAATTTCTTATTTATTGACATTCCATTTCATTAATTAATATAAAGCCTAGTAGGCTTTATTATATTTTTATTTTTTAAATATTTTATATTTTATATTTAAATTATATTTTATATTTTAAAAAATATACTTTTATTATATTTCAACATTCAGTGAAAACATCATCTTATTAACCAATGAATTTTTAGTACATGCTGACTATGAGGTGCTAGGTGCTAGACCTGGTGCTGATGGTACAAACCCCCCCAAAAAAATCTCTGCCAGAAAGAATTATATTGAGACATGTACACACTGAAATATACCATCCCTATTAGCTGACAGGACTGCCATAGTGCACAGGGTGCAAGACCTGGAGTTAGGAAGACCTGAGTTCAAATCTTACTGCAGACATTTATTATCTGTATGATCCTAAGCAAGTCACTTAATCTTGTTTGCCTCAGTTTCCTCATCTGTAAAATGAGCAAGAAAAGGAAATGCCAAACCACTCTGTTGTCTTTGCCAAGAAAACCCCAAATGGGGTCAAAAAGAGTCATGCATGAGTGAAATGACGGAACAACATTAACTGGCAGATTCAGGAAACCTTTATATAGAAGGTGGTATTTGACCTGATTATTAAAGGAAGTATCAGGAGTCTAAGAGGTGGAAAGTGAAATCATCCTAATTATGGGACTCAGTGTAAGGGAATGGAGAAATAAAATGGAGAAACCTCAAGAAGAAGAATTTAAATATGTGATTGTGTTCTGTGAAACAGAAGTAATACAAAATCAGATGAGAAATGGAGGTTGGGGTCATGTCATGATGAACTTTAAATGTCAAACAGAGCAATTTATATTTTGTACTAAATGCCACTGGAGTATATTTAAATAGTAGAATTTTTAGACCCGATTTTAAGATATCTTTGACAGCATAAAAGATGGATTGGAAAGGGGAAGGATTTAAGGTAGGGAGATGAATCAGAAGTCTGTGGCAACTGTCCATATAAGAGGTCAGGCAATAGTTATGTAAAAAGAAATTAGGAATTAGACATAGATTTCATGGAGGTAGAAATGACAAGATTTGGAATTTGATTGTTCTTGTGGGGAAAGAATGAGGATTCAAGCCCCGTGTCAAGGTGACAAACCTGGGAGTGTAAAAAGATGATGAGCTCCAAAGAAATTTGGGGAAAGAATTGGGGGTAACAATGATGAGCTTTGTCTTGAAAATTACAATTTTTGAAGCATCTATAGGACATTGAGTATAAATTGACCAACAGCCATTCACTGATATGGGACTGGCATGAGGAATATAGATTTGGGAATCACCTGCATAAGAATGCTAATTAAACTCATGGGTGCTCTGCCTCCAATGGTGCAAAATTATAACCCATTCATATTTTCTCATCCTGTGTGACTCTTGAGTATATCTTCCTATAAATATTTCATAGAGAATCTACTGATATATGTCTATTAATAAGAACTAAGTACAATAAATTTATTTACTGACTTACATAATAAACCTTACAACATGTTTATAATTTAAAAAAAAATTAAAATAGAATGTCTTCCTCTAACTGAAGTACATTGTTTCAAATGAATCAACACTGAATTCACAAGATTTTGACACATATTATTTTGTTTTTTATAATGGAAACATTATTTACCACAATGAATATTAACTATATATGTATCTCTAATAGTCATTAAAGCATGTTCTTTAAGAGCTACTAGTTTTGCTCATTTCCTTAGAAGTAATATCCATCCCTTAAAAGCACTTAACTAAAAATACAACCAAAGAGGGCAAAATATATAGTGCTCAACTAATAGTGAACTAACTAAGTAAAGGGAGGGAAGAAGAGAAGAATCAACTCAATCCAGTTTTATCAGATTTGAGGTTAACAAGTATCAATGAAAGCATATAGTCACAGCCATTGATACAACAAAATAAAACCATGTCAAAATTGTTGTTTTACTCTGTCAATTCACACACTACTGTCTACTTAGGAGAGGATCTACCCTCCACAAAAGTTTATTTTGTTTTGTTAAAATTATCTGAGCAGAACAAGAGCTCTGTTCTACCAAAGTAGAAAGACTTCAAGCATACAAATATATCTTCAATCACACACAGTATCTGCCATCTAAGAAGGCACCCAAGAAAATTTGGGCTGGTTCATGAGGAGAAGGTTGGATAACAGGTGATTAATTATTTTAGCACAGCCCCTTTGGAGAGCAGGAAAAGGCTATCATAGAAATCTAAAGTACCTAAAATTAGCATAAATCACATTTAGAAAAAAACTTACAAAATCCTTATTACCGAATTCTTTTCAGATATTTATAACATGAAGTAAAGCCTTTCTGAATATATGTGATCATGAATTTACTTCAAAGATATTTCTAGAAACCCACTATAGGCTAATGAATAAGGAAGCTTTTTTAACACAACACTGATAGAATTTAAAAGCTGTATAAGATGTATATGAGATGTACAACAGAGATAATACTCATAAAATGTAATGACAGATATTCATGTTTTTGAAAGTATAAATTTTAGGAAAAATGAAATGTAGCTAAAAAAAAGAACTATGTATTTGAACCATTCAGTCATAAAAAAACAAACTAGACAAAGAATATATTTTGCATAAGTGACAGATACAACTAATTAATAAAACTGCAAGTGCCCCAATTGCAGTAATGTGATGACATTCATCTCAGGTCTGTTATGAGCAGTCCAAAGCATGCAATCAGTGGCAGTGTATGGACAAATTCTAGCTCAAATATCATGAGCAAGTGTTTCAATGGAGCCATGATTACACCCTTTATGAATAAGAATTATGGCTCAGGTAAACCATTCCATCATTTTGAACAAAATCTACTAAATAGGAAAGAAACACCAAGAACTAAATGTCTATCAAAATAAAATTGCATTGTTTGCATAGAGGCTCAAAATGTATCTTCTATCCACATAGATCTGTTACTCAAAGGTTTCATGGGCATCACTGTTATTATAAATGGAAACATTTCCCACATTGACTTCAATTGTTGTATCAGCAAGCACCCTAGCATACCCAGGATGGCTGCTAACACAGGTTCTTAGATCTGCTTTTCTAAAGGAAAGCAACTCAAAATGGGTCAACAATCTTACTTTAATCAAACACATATCATTTACCTAGTTCAGGGGGAAAAGTCAGCACCCTGAACTTCAGAGAATACAAACAGAAGTTACAAGCAGAAGTTACAAGCAGACAAAGAAACATCAGCAGACAGGGCTTCCAGCTATCTGACTATTACATCCATACCTAGTCAGTTACCAGAGAGGGAAGCACAAACATCTGAGTTTTCAAAGCCGGGGGGCTCAACAGCTGCCCAGAGTCTTGTCTCGCCAAATCACACGACTCTTTCCAAAGTAAGCCCCAAAGCAAAAACTCACATCAGGGTATATATAGCCTTCTCCTGGATCAGAGAATGTCACAGCCCTCTTGACCCACTGCCCAATCACAAAGTAATAAGGCGTGGGCATTCCTTAAGAACAAGCCTCCCACCACAGGCTCCATGAGACCACATTCAGCCTATTAGGGGGCATATTATACTTTCAAATCAGGGAAGGTTCTCAGAGCCACTTAAGCCTATCACAGGACCTAGAAACAGGGAACATCTTCAGATTCTCATAACAATTGTAATTCCAGAAATTTATCAATGCTTTATCTTTGTTCCTGTATATTTTCTACAGATTATGGTTAACAATCTTAGCTTTGTTTCTTTGTGGTTCAGTTTCTTCCTCAAGTATAAAGTCTGTCTGTCTTTCTGTCTGTCTGTCTATCTATTTATCTATCTATCAAAATAATTATAATCACCAAAAAAGAAATATAGGGAAACTTAAGGGGCCAGAGAATATTAGAACACATGGATAAGGAATTACATGGAGGAATTGATGTCATTAGAGGCAGCTTGGGAAGCGTGGTTAGAACACAGGCTCTAGAATTAGAAAAACCTGAGATCAAATACATCCTCAAACACTCAATAACTTTGTGAGCCTGAGAAAATCATTTAACTTCTCTCTACTTCACTTCCCCAACTGTAAAATAAGATAATGGCATCTACTTTATAAGGCTGTTCAAATGAGATAGTATTTGTAAAAATGCTTAGCACCAAGCCTGGATGATAATAGTTACTCAATAAATACTTATTCCCTTCCCCTTCCCTCATTAAAGAAATGCAAGAATAAAAGAGAACAGTGTGCTAATTACATGTGTAAGAGAAAAGGATAACCAATCCATGTACTTCACTGATATCTATATTAATGTCTAGATATCTAGAATAAAAGGCCAAGGATTCTGACTGGACCACACAGAGAAGCTTTATTGGAAAATGTGGGGAAGACTTACACAAAATTGAATGACACAAATTAATGATAAACTATGGTTCATATAGTTTTCATGGTTGGGGGAAATATGCTCATGGATAAAATCACTAATCAATTAAAGTTCTGAAGAATATTGGTTCATTGGAATGATGCCCAGGACTTAGATGAGTATTTTGATCCAAAAATATTTAGGTTTTGTTTTTTTTAGTGGTAGAAACTGGTTTTTTCCTTCCCCACCTGTTGCATCATGCAAACTATTCACTTTCCTTTAAAAAGCCATAATAACGCTAACAAGACAATCTTATATTTGTATTTTTTACTCTCTGTAAATTATTCATATACATCATTGTTCTTGTCAAAGAACTGTATTATAAATGTAATTTTAGTTATTTTCCTACACAAAACATATTAAGGTTCCTCCCAATACTAAGCTAATTGTATATCCATTCCTACAAACAAACTAATTCCCACTTTATTTGGATTTCTTTTTTCTATTTCTGCTGAATGGAGGGAGACACACTTTATTGCTTCTCTTTTGAAGTCTAGTTTGAGCACAACATTGATCAAAATTCTCAATTTGTGTAGTGTTGTTTTTCTATATATTAGTTCGATAATTATGTAAATCATTTTCTTGATTCTGCTTGCCTTACTCTGTAACAGTTAATGCATTTCTTGCAGTTTCTCTGAATTATTCTTATGAACCAATAATATTACATCATATTCATATATAACAATTTGCTTAGCAATACCCCCAAACTGTTGGAATCTCTTTGTTTCCAATTCTTTTTCACCATAAAAGTACACACACACACACACACACACACACACACACACACACGAGTGCATGAGCAAACATGTGTTTTTATGTGTTTTACTTTTGTCATATATGTATGTATGAGTGTAGCTATACTACATATACATATATATATCTGTATAGATATATATATATCTATATCTGTGTTTGAAAGTCTATTACATTGTTGTCACTTTTTTTTCACCTTTGTTATTTTATTTTATTTTTACTTTATTGGGAAAAAAATTAATACTGACATAATTCTGCCTCCCTGTGCACACATAGAGTGCCTGACCTTTCAATGAAAATCTTCAAGAAGATAATTTTGCTATAGTTTTTGCCTCCCAAAGTTTTTTAAAATTTATTTATTTTTTTAAAAATTTGCTTTGAAAAAGATATGTTGTATTTATTTCATAGTTGTTTTTTAACTTAAATTAATTTTTGTTTATTTTTAGTTTACATCATTCATTTCCACAAGATTTTGAATTACAAATTTGCTCCCCATCTTTCCCCTACCCACCAACACAAAAAGCAATCCCATGTATACCACTCCACCAATCTACTCTCTCCTATATCCTCCCCCATCACCCCTCTGACTTTCCAGTAGGGTAAGATGGATCTCCTTACCCCAGTGCCTTTATATCTTAATTCCACATTGCATGTAAATTTTATATATATATATATATATATATATATATATATATATATATATATATATATATATGAATATGTATGTGTGTATAGATATATATATATATATATTTTTTTT
>CM053586.1:124946044-124967802 GCA_028646515.1 Pseudochirops corinnae
TTCTCTGAAGTTCAGGGTGCTGACTTTTCCCCCTGAACTAGGTAAATGATATGTTTAATTAAAGTAAAATTGTTAACCCATTTTGAGTTGCTTTCCTTTAGAAAAGCAGATCTAAGAACCTGTGCTAGTAGCCGCCCTAGGTATGCTAGGGTGCTTGCTGTTACACTGAGGTCAACAGAATTTTACAGCAATATAACAAGGATAGCACACAGAAAACAATATTTTAGAGTGGGGCTTGAGCACAAGCTCCCCATCATTTCCCCTGCAATAAATGGGATCCCACAATCTTGGGGTAAGGGGCAAAAGGCTCTTCTTCCAAGGCTACTTGCTGCTGAAATTGGACATAGAGGTGTCCCTGTCCCAAAAGGTCCCATTTGAGATGTCAGTTCCTTAGCCAGCATTTGGAATGTACTTGATACCAGGTCCAGGGGTTACATGTCACAGTTGTGGACAGGAGGTGACACCCAGCTTAAAATATCAGGTATTTATAGGTGGAAGGTATCAAGCCTGCAGAAACAAATCTAGCAAACAAAGTGAACAGACAAAAAGCAAAAAAAGAAACAAGGAGACAATAACCAGAAACAATAGACATAGGATCAGCCATGCTTCTGGAGTCCAGAGTTCACTATTGTATCCTCATTCACGGTAGAATATATGAGTTACGGTTACAATTTCATAATCATCTTCTCCTGAATAAACAATAGTTACAGTGTTATCCTTTCCATGTGCTATAATCTCCGCAGCCATTGGAACATCATCTGGCTCCTGTTTTACCCATACTTTAGCTCTCAATTTTATTTTATCAGTAGAACCAAATCCTTCAGTTCCTCTGATAGTTATTTTGGAAGGAGGGTCAGTTTTTACAAGTGGTATTGTTCTACAAGGAATGATAATCACTTGAACTATTATCTCATGTTTACAAAACTGTATGGGCTCCTCATCTAAATTTTAGAATGTCACAATAATTTCTCCTTCATAATTAGAATCTATTACTCCAGCCAATACATGTATTCCTCAAGCTGTTAATCCTGATTTGGTTAGAATCTGTCCAAAGTGATTTTTAGGGATTCTTATGCATATTCCAGTGGAGATTTTTCTTATTTCTTTTCTGTCCAACCAAAAGTCCTCTAAACAATATAAATCATATGCTGCTGAACCAGGTATTCCTGGATATGGTGCTGGGACATCTGGTCTCAAAGTCCAATACTCAATATTTAGGATCTTATATGTTTGTTGTTTTCTAATTTGCAGATTTGGGGTCACCACCCTGGTTAGAGTTGTACTTGCTCCCAATAGTTTATTATTCAAATTATGTAAAGCCATGAACCAAATTATCCTTCCAATGTTGATTGGAATTATTGGAACTTAACTTCCTTAACTGTTCTTTCAATAATCCATTCACTCTTTCAATGAACACAGATGCTTGTGGGTAATATGGAATATGATGTATCCATTCTATATTGTTTAGTATACAATACCTCTTCATTTCATTACCTTTGAAATGTGAGCCATTGTCACTTTGAATATGCATTGGGGTTCCATAATACAGACTTATTAGATCTAGAGTTTTACAGGTATTTTTCTGGGTTGCATTCTTATAAGGACAAGCCACTAGTACCCCTGAATATGTGTCAACACACGTACAAACAAATCTGCATCCTTTATCTTGTGGTAGTGGAGCAATATAATCTATTTGCCATATTTAGGCTGGGATTTTTCCTCTTGCTATCTTCCCAGTTACTATCTGAGGAACAGTTTGTTCCTTTTCCAATTGACATATATGACATTCTTCTGCTGTCTGTTTTAATAGTGAATGAGAGATACTAATACCTAGATCTTGTGCCCGCTGGTGTGTGGCCTGGACCCCTAAGTGGCCGGCTGCTTGATGGACCCATTTTGATATTACTGGATCATCAGTTGTTGTCAAAGAAGGGGCAACATGTTCAGTAGCAATCTTTGCCAGGAGATCAGCATGAGCATTGTACCCACATTCTGGCATGGTAAGGGCCATGTGAGCATCTACATAAAAAACTGACACATTAGTAAGCAAAGACATGTTCCAGATATCTTCCCATAATTCTTTGCCCCAGACTTGTTTGCCATATATTTCCCAATTTTGACTTTTCCACGTGGGCATCCATGTAGCTAAGGCATTAGCTACTGCCCATGAATCAGTGAATATATGACACTGTCCTCCTTGTTCTGTTTTGATGGCTTGATGCATTGCCATAAGTTCAGCATATTGACTACTTCCATCTATCCCAGTACTCCCCAAAGTCCTTCTAGTACATAGGTTAGAGGCTACTGTTTTCCAAGGTCTTTTTTGGCCAAAATATTTTGCTGTCCCATCAGTAAACCATGCATGTCACTTGTTCTTCAGTTAATTTATAATATCCCTCATTCCATTTTATAGAGGACTGTAGCAACACTTACTTTGGCTCAGGGGGTGTATCATTCCCTTCAGTGTCTATGTTTGCTATGGATTCATGTAGAGCAGAGATTCCACTTTTGCCTGTCTTAGCTCTATTTTGAATATACCACTTCCATTTGATGATGCTAGCCTCTTGGGCATGTTCAATTCTGTGAGAAGCTGGGGTACTCATTACCCAGGTCATAATTGGGATTCCAGGTCTTAATATCACTTCATGACCCAGAGTCAGTTGTTCAGTCTCTACCAAAGCCCAGTATGCAGCTAACAACTGCTTTTTGAAAGGTATATACTGAATTCCAGATGAAGGGAGTTTCCTACACTAAAATCCCAAGGGTACATTTCAGCTTTGTTGTTTTTGCTATAAACTCCAGTTTGCATAATCATCCTGTACAGTCACTTGTAATTCCACTGGACCATTTTGCATTGGCCATAAATCTAGGGCCAATTGTATGGCAGCCTTGGCTTCTTCAAAAGCTTTATTCTGCTCAAGTCAGCAATCAAATTCATATTTCTTCTCAGTGACTTTATATAAAGGTTTCAAAATCTGCCCCATATATGGAATGTGGTGCCTCTAGTATCCAAACAATCCTATGAACTTTTGGGCCTCCTCCTTATTGGTAGGGGTAGGAAAATCCTGAATCTTCTGTCAAGTTTGTGGAAGAATTTCTCATATTGTTACACCTCCAAGCTCCTTCACTAATGTTTCTATCCTATGCCTCAGGGCCTCTCAGGATTTCCCAAAGGAGTAGCTTTTTCTTATGTGAAACACTGTCTTCCTGAGACCACTCAGCCATGGTCTCTGAATCTTTGGAGTTCAGCTCAGTCAGAGGCCCAATCCCTCCACCTCCCTTTCAAATGTTTCTGCTATCATGTCTTCCACTGCTATCTTTCATCAGCTCCACGCACCACCTTGGTTTACCTAATAGCATTCAGGCCCTGCTTTCTACTGAGACTGGCACAGTGCTCCAGGGTGTGAGTCTCCTCCATCTTCCTTTGTAGTTGGAAGAGCGCCCCTAGCCTAAGCAGCATGTTGTTCACTGTGAGGCTATCCACTTAAACAAGCCTTATATCAGCTGACATATTCTCCGTTGGGGGTGGTGTCTCAAGGCTTATTGTTGTTCTACAATTCTTCAGCATGCTTCCCAATGGGCTTTTTGTCTCCACCGACTGGGTTACACTTATTGTCATGGGCATGAGTCAGGATCTCCTTATACTGGGTTTTGGAGTTTTGGTATTTCCCCTACTTCTGATAGCAGGAGGCCAAGTTATTCCTGACCTTGGGTTATGTTAGGGTCATTGAGTCCCAGTCAAGGCTCATAGATCTTCAGAGTCACCTACTAGTTGTACCCAACCATCTTAGCTGTGCCCTTGTTCTGACACAGCAGGGCCAAGTTATTCAGCTGCTTGTCCATATTTGGGTGGAATTTGACCACCACCTCTCTTTAATCTCCAGGGTCCATTTCAGGGACTCTGTTTCCTTCTACTGTTTTTTTTTTTGCCATATAAAACAGACAAGGTTTTCAAGGTAGCTACCATAGCTAAATGGTCCTTCCTCAAAGTCTTCTTTCAGATATCCAGAGCATCTTTGGGTAGATGAATGGCTTCTTGGTATTTGTTCTTATCCCTGCACAGAAGAGCCAAGAAGTCAGACTGGTTATGTCCTGAGGTCTTCTTCAAGTCTTCCAGGGCATGCCTACAGAGGGATATGGCTACTTCATAGTACTCTCAGGAAGTATACTGAATTACCAGGTTGCATTAGTCTGGGATCTGATGGCCTGTGGGTTGAGCAGCTGCATTTCCTTCCCCAGAGCCCTGGATTGGGTTCTGTTCATCCTAATTAGGGAACAGGTCATCCAGAGAATCATTAGAAACATCTCCCTTCTCTTCTCTGGGGAAAGTGTCCTCATTCAGTTTTCATATTCAGCTCATGAAGAATA
Organism: Pseudochirops corinnae; assembly: GCA_028646515.1. NCBI lineage: Eukaryota > Metazoa > Chordata > Mammalia > Diprotodontia > Pseudocheiridae > Pseudochirops > Pseudochirops corinnae. Next base: position 124,950,413 of record CM053586.1, read on the forward strand.
GATGATACTTTTATTCCCCCAATTGGACTACGGCTTGCTTGCCATCCTGTAGCTTCTTCTAGATCCTGGCCAGTTCTTCCTACAGCCAATGATTCTCCTGTACCAACTGGTGCACCTGGGTCCAAAGGTTTTGCTTCTTTGAGCCCCAAGGTAGCTCACGAGTTCCAGGATCACTTGAACTTTCTCAAGTCCCAGTTCCTTGATTTCCAGGGATTGGCACAGTAATTCTGAGTGGTTCTGAATTCCAGGATCCACCTCACCAGTTCTGCAGTCAGTTACATTTTCTAGCAGGGAAGTCAGCAGGGTTGGGCACTTACCCATCAAAGTCTCTAGTCCCTGAATTACAGTCTTGGTGCCCATTACAATTTCATCCTGGGAGATCACCAGGGTGGCTATGGATGGAGGGGATAAATTTGAGAAGAAACACCTGCAGGCCCTGGCCTCAGCCTCAGCAGCCCTGCTCTCCCCCATCATCAACATTTCTGTATTTTACTAATAAAACACAACAGGAAGAGAAAGGAAGAGAAATGTCAATTAAAATAACTGCAGAAAACATAAAATGCTTTGAAGCCTACCTGGCAAGAAAAGGCAAGGAACTATATGAACATAATTATAAAATACCTTTCACAAAGATAAAGACAGATCTAAACAATTGGAAAAACATTAATTACTCATGGGTAGGCCAAACCAGTATAATACAAATGACAGTTCTACATAAATTACTTTACTTATTCAGTGCCATATCAATCAAGCAAACAGAATTATTTAGAGATCTGGGAAAAATAATAACAAATTAATCTGGAAGAACATAAGATCAGGAATGTCAAAGGAATCAGTGAAAAAGGAATTGTGAAGGAAGGCAGCCTAGGAGTACCAAACTATATTAGAAAGCAATAATCATCAAGACAATCTGGTACTGCCTTAAGAAATAGAGTGGTAGATCAATGGAATAGATTACACAATACCAGCTCTGACCCCATTTAGAGATTTCTTGGCAAAGATATTGGAGTGGTTTGCCATTTCTTTCTCCAGCTCATTTTACAGATGAGGAAATGGAGTTAAACAAGGTTAAATGACTTGCCTAAGGTCACACAGCTAGCAAGTGTCTGAGACCAAATTTGAAGTCAGGAAGAGAAGTCTTCCTGACTTCAGGTCTGACACTGTATCCACTGTGCCACTTATTTGACCCATTAGATAGGAATTGGCACAAAATTTGCACTAGCAAATTACCACAGTAATCTACTGTATGATAAACCCAAAGATCAAAGCTTCTGGTTTAAGAACTCACTGTTTGACAAAAATCAAAGAGAAAACTAGACAAGTATTTGGAGGAAAGTAAGCAAAGACCAACATCTCAGGCTGTATACAAAAATAAGGTAATGATGAATACAAAATTTTGACATAAAGGATCATGGCATAAACAAATCGGGGAAGAATAGAAAATTTTACTTGTTAGATCCATGGATAAGGGAAAATTCATGACCCAACAATAGAAAGAGAGGATCATGGGAAGTAAAATAGTTTTGTTTACATGAATTTAAAATTTTATGTATGAACAAAAACAAATCAGCCAAAATTTGAAGGAAAGCAGTAAACTGGAAGTTTTTCTTATAAAGGCTTCATATCTCAGACATATAGGGAATCAAGTGAAATTTATTTTTTTAAAGGGTCAGTCCCCAATTGATAAACGGTATAGTCTTTTGGGCATAGTTCTAAATTGTTGTCTAGAAAAGCTGGGCTACTTTACAACCCTCCCGATAGTACGTTAATGTCCCCATTTTTCTATATCCCCTTCAGAGTTTTTTATTTTCATTTTCTGTCATGTTAAATTTGATAGGTGGTATCTCAGAGTTGTTTTAATTTGCCTTTTTCTTATCAATAACAATTTAAAGCATTTTTCATATGTCTATAGATAGATTTTATTTCTTCTGAAATTTTCCTATTAACATGATGCAAATTGAAGTGAGCAAAACCAGGAGAACATTGTAAAAACAACACTATAACAATGATCAACACTGAAAGACTTAACTGCTTTGATGAATACAATATAGGATCTGATATAATTCCGATATAGTTCATAATGAAAAATGCTAATCACTTGCATAAAGAAAACTGGTGAATTTTAAGTGCAAACTGAAGTGTAATTTTTTCACTTTATTTTTCTTATTTTTTTCTTTTCAACATAGCTAATATATATGGAAATGTTTCTCATTATTTAATAGATATAATTGATATCATATTGCTTGCCTTCTAGTTGGTTGGGCAGGAGTGGGAGGGAGGGAGAAAATTTGGAATTCAAATAAAAAAATGAATTTTTAAAATAAATCAGAATTTAAAAAATTTTTGGGGGAGGGGGAAAAGAAAAAAATAAATACTCTAAAAATCTTTTTGTAAAATTAAAACAATTTTTAAAATTTAAAAAATTAATTACAATTATAATAGTGCTTACCCTGTGACAGATACTATGCTAAGATCTCTTTCATCCTCACAACTAGTTTGAAAGGCAGGTGCTATTATTATTCCTCTTTTACAGTGGAAGATACTGAGACAAACAAAGCTTAAATGATTTTCCCAAGGTGCCAGCTATTAAGTATCTATGGCTTAATCTGAACTCAGGTCTTCTTGATTCCAATCCTAGTGTAGTTTTCACTGTATCACCCAGATTTTCCAATAAATCTTTATAGTCTAAACATTAAAATGCTGGACATTTAAAATGTAAAATATTAAAGAAAATATCAAATTACTTCATTGTCATTGTCAATCCAACATCATTGCCAGTACCATAATTGCTGCTATTAGTAGTGATTATTTCACAGCAGATTAGATGATGATCTTTGAAAAACATAAAAAGAAATTCTGAGAAAAGGCACCAATTTAGAACATAGAATTTAACTTTACAATGGGACCTCTAATCATATTAAATCAATTCCCTTCTTACTGAGATTCTTTCTGCCAGTTCACTAAGTGTATCTCTCTAGGAAATAGCAGAAAGGACAAATCAATATACCAAAACAATGCAAACAAATTTATTTGCCATGTCTAAATATCTGCAGGTTCTTAAGGAACCAAAGGGAACCTAAATCAAGTTGTTTAATATATCATATGGAACTAGCTTGATAGTGTGAATAGGTGCTCTTTTGAGGAATGGAAAATGGACATGAGTTAACCTCCCTCTTGATGCTGTAATATTGCTATTAATTAATTTTAGAGGGTCCTATCTATCCATATAAATTTAAAAGTTTCTACAGAAGACACAACAAGTCAAATTGTAATTCCATTGATGAAACAAGAATAATCAAGTTTTTGATAATATTCATATTTTCTTGGATAGAACTGTACTCTTTTAGAATTTATCTATTACATTGATAAATAATTTGCCTCATACAAAATTTGGTATATTTTCTATTACTAAAATATGTATTCATAACTTCATTTTCATTCTAGTGACCTAGATACTATAGGTAATTATGCAGGATATGTAGTCAAAAGCATTTACTCCTAATAATAGTATTCATTTATATGATTCTTTAAAATTTATAACTGCCTACTAAACTATTTGGAAGAAACTTCCAGGAGCCAAGATAGCAGAGTAAGCAGCAAATTGCTGTAGGTCTTCCATATTCACCTCCAAACAACCATAAAATAGCATCTCAGAACAAGTCCTGGAACAACAGAGCCAGAGGAAAGATGGAGTGGAGCAGTCTTTTAACATGGGAGACTTGGAGGAGTGAAAAGAAAGGTCAGTCTCACTCAGGTAAAAGGGGAGCTCATACCAGGACAGGAAGAGTTACTACTCAGCAGCAAGCTCCACTTCAAAATGCAGGAGATTCTGAGCCCCAGTCTGGTGAAGCAGGCAAATACCAACAACAGAAACTCCCATAGCAAATCTTTCAAGGAGACAATACAAGTATTATAATTTGTATTTTATAAAACATTTCTATTTTACAGATTATGAAACTGAGGCCCTGAAAGGAAAAGTATCCATATGCTTAGTCCTAGGACTCATCAGTACTTTATAATATATAATTAAATTGCCTTTAATTTGAAAATTTCCATATATTATAAAATCATACAATATAAGTTGAAAGGGACTTCAGTAGATAATGTTTACATGAATTAAAACACATGCTACTATATCTTACCCAACAAGATGTCATCCAGTTTGAGAGGACATGAGGGAAAAATAATTATTTTATAATTATGTATTTAGGTAGCATATTCAACTTTTTGGTAACTAAATTTTTGGAAGATCTTTAATTATAATTTTCTCAATTGTTTCTAGTTCTGCCTTCTGGGAACAACTGACAGTTCTGTATATTCTGGTCTTCAAATATTGGAAGAAAGCTATTAATCATCCACTGAATACTTTTAGGCCAAAAGTCTTTTTTCTACAGTTTTTGCATCCACAGGAACTACCACAGTGCCTGGCATGTAATAGTTATTTAATATATTCTTGTTAATTGATTGGTTGATTCCGCATTCCTCATATGGCATGAGGTGTAGTCCATTCAGTATTTTGTTGCTTTCTTCTAAACAATTTCATCCTGCCCTACCTAAAATATGCCCTACAAAGCTGAATATCAAATATAGGCCAAATGCGACTTGACCAGAAAAGAGTGAAAAAGTACTATTACTCCCTAAGTCTGGATAATATAATTTTCTTAAATCAGCCCAAGATTAAGATATTCTGATTATTACTTTTTCTTGGTGGTATTGATGGAAATCTGTTCAATCACAGTCATTTTTTTTAAGTTTCTGTCCATGAAAAGCAGAATACTGTTTTGCATGTTTTACTGATCAAGTTGATTTTTTTTAACCCAAATTATGACTTTACATTTCATAATGGAGAAGGTATTGGTCTTAGAGTCAAGAAAATCCAGGTTCAAATCCTGCATTTGACAGTTTTTAGCTATGTAACTATGAATAAGTTATTATTTATTCTCTTTTTGCCTCAGTTTCCTCATCAGTAAAATGATGGAATTGTACTAGATGAGTTTTAAGTAGTCTTTCAGCTCTAAACCCATGATGCTATGATTACACTATCCTATGGTTTATTAATTTTTAATTTTATCTCAAGTCACCCCAGTGTATTGGGATTTCTTTTTTAATTTCGACTGCCACTCACAACAGTGTTAGCTATTCTCCCAGTTTATTTTCATGTGAAAATTTGATGAGTGGTATCTATTCCTTTATCTGTTTCATTGATAAAATTGTTTAAAGAACACAGGGCAAAGAATAGACTTCCATGGCAGTTCACTGTAAACTTCCTTCTAAGTTGACATTTGAACTTAAATGACGTTTCTTTTTGCTATCATTTAACCATTATTGAATCCATCTCACTATAAAATCATCTAGACCCAGGGTGGATAGGTGGTGCAGTGAATAGAGCACCAGCCCTGGAGTCAGGAGGACCTGAGTTCAAATCCAACCTCAGACACTTAACACTTACTAGTCATGTGACCTTGGGCAAGTCACTTAACCCCAATTGCCATGCCTTTCCCCCTGCAAAAATCAAACAAACAAAAAATAGTCTAGACCCACATGTCATTAATAGCATAAAGATTTTATACAATAGTTTTTTTTTCCCTAAAAGGTTAATAAACAGCTCTAAATTATAATGTAAAGTAGCAGAGGTATATGAACTGTTCAGGGACAACAAGCACCACTAATGTGACGGCCTGCCAAGCCTACAATGTCCACTCTTACCTGTGGCTCCTAGAAGTTGTAGCACATATGGCAGCTACATCCTGGTAAAACATTTCATCAGACCAGCTAAACCAGGTCAAGGATGATAGACAAGCCTCAAACCTATTGGTAGCTTAGGGGAATGTCTGCCACAAGTATGTGAAAACTTTCCCTGGTGAAATGGGAAGAACAGAATAATTTGTTTAGATGGCCATGGATGTGGCTGAAGCAGGAGCTGTGGAACTCTCTTTGGTTAGGCACTGAAGTCTCCAAGGTCAGTTACTGCATCCTGTGCCATCTCCAGTTATCCTGACTTTTGTCTTGTCACTGTACTTCGGTGACTCTGGAAGATAGTGAGGCTGATGACTTTGCATAATTCTGCCTCACTTAATTCCAGTTTGTTCAAGTCAGGACATCATCCTTGATCTCGTTGGTTTTCTTTGAAAATGAAGGATGAGCAGCAACAAAGTAACAGTCATCAGAACTGCCTTCTAATGATTAAAATATATAGGACAGTTGATTAGTGGAACTTACTAGATAAGCAAGACAGAATTAATTAAAAATAGCAATCCAATATTCAGTAAAGTCATGAGCATAAATTGCTGAGCTAAAGAATCTCTTTTTGATAAAAAAAAATCTGATTAAACTGGACAGCAGTTTGGGAGAAATCAAATTTTTTGCATGTTATGCCAAATGTCACAATACGTTCAGCATATAAATGGTAACACTAATGTTTTTAGGAAAGGATAGGAACAGGTACCTATCCCAACAATGTTTAAGGGGTAGAATAACTAAACAAGGTATAGAGAAGATAATAAAAATATAAAATTCAATTAAGGCTACTCTGAAATTCTACCCCAAACTCTTCAGAGTGGCAAGTGTAATAAATAAGGAAATGATAAATGTTGGAGAGGCTATATGAAAACAGATCCATTGATAACACTCCCTGTTAGTGGAAGTAAGAAGGGATATAACCATTTTAGAAAGTAATTTGGAATTATAAAAAAAAAAGTTATTAAAAAACCATGTGCCTTTTGACCCAACTCTACCACTGCTGGGCCTATGTTCAAGACATATTAAAGAAAGATGAAAAGATACTTTATGAAAGAAAATTATGTTAGTATGGGTGTGTGATAGCAAAAACAAAATAAAAGTAGAAACTGAGAAGATGCTCAACAACTGATGTGTGTATGAATAAGATGGTATGTGAGTCAATACACTGTGTGTAAGAGATGAGAAAATAGATAACTTCAAACAGAAATATTTGTATGAAATGATGCTGAGAAGTGGAGTGTAAATAGAAGAGCACTTTATGCTATGAAAGCAGTGTTATAAAGTAAACAATTTTGCGTTATTTCATAAAGTAATGAAGAATGAAAAAAGTAGAATAAGGAGACGAATTTATATAATAACATTAGAGACAAGAAACTTTGAAAATGGTAAGAATTATGATCAGGAAAAATATTTATTCATGATTAGAAAATTGATGATGAAATATGCTATGCATTTTAGCGTGATGATAAATACAGGGTACAGAATTAGATATACAAAATTATCTCTATCTCTACATTTATATGTAACCATTTTTCTATATATACTTTCCACAAGATATTTCTCCCCTTTTTGGTTAATGGAATGGGGACAGGAGGGAAAGTATAGATTTTTTTAATTGAAAAAAACAAACAAACAAAGTAGAAGATATTACAGATGTGAAAAGCTGCAGGCAAGGTCATTATATTATTAAGTTTACTTAATTATTTTTCATTGATAATAGAGATCTCTCATAAAGTGGGAGTTATATCTTAATGTAATTTAAAAACAAAACATATCAATAAAACTGAAAACATGATCACTTAAAATAGGCTACAATATTTTGACCAAAAAAAAAACCTCATAGAAATACATGAATAAAGTGAATGAAGGTAGATTTAGAAGACAGATCATCCAAGTAGGGAAATATGTGCATCAAATTCCACTGATAAAATTCTAATATGAAAAACACATGTACATATACATATATTTGTATATTATATACATATATGCACTTGTGTATATATATGTGTGTTTCTATATATGTATGTATATATCACTAAGAGTCATTTCTGATTTTATAAGTGATCAAAAGATACATTCGCAAGAATTATTATCTATAAATGACTGTGAAACCATGATCCAAATTACTAATAATAAGGGAAATTGAAATTAAAACTGTGAAATTTTATCTTATATCATTCATATTGGTAGAAATGAAAAAAGGTCAGGAACAGACTTGATAGGACTTTATTGAAACAGTTATGCACTTTCTTAGGTATAAAGTGGTCCAATTTCTTGCATTTCAGTTTAGCATTATGCAAAAAAAAAAAAAAATCCTGAGTAAATTCACCATACCTTTGATCTAGTGATTCCTAACTCAGAAACTCAAGGAAATTAAGGACAGAAATAAAGGTCCAAAACTTAGCAAAATATTCATAGAAGCACTGTTTATCACATCAATGAACTGAAATCAAAATAAGTGTTCATCAATTGATTGTAAAGAATAGGTTGTTCATTTCTGAGAATTTAATTAACTCATCCAAGGTTAAAAAGGCAAGAAAAGTCCAAAAATTACATATTAATGTAATTAAATATGTTGTGCAGTAAGAAACAAAAAATTTGAACAATTCAGAAAATATTGGAAAATGTGTATGTACTGTTCTAAATTGATATAAGTAGAACCAAAGAATAAATCTATCCAATTACCACAATAATGCAAATTAAAAGATTATTATAAGGAAGTCAAACTCTGAATAACTGAGACACCAATGAAGAATTCTAGGAAATGATAAGGGACACAGTTCTCTCCTTATGGCAGAGGAGAGAAAGAATACTAGAACAGACAGTTCTATAAACAGTCAGATGTGTTCACTGTATTGAAAGATTTACTTAATGTTCTTTGTCACAGAGGATTCAATATGGAATGGGGAGAGATTTTGGAGGGCAGTCTTTTCCCCAGGAATTACTCTGATGTGGGGACAAAAGGAATCAATAAATTGGGTTTCAGAAGGAAAAAAGTCAATAAAACTACCAAAACTGTATACAAAGAAAAACAGCATTGAAAGCCATCAGAACTCTAATCAATGTAGTGATCAATCACGACTTCAGAGGACTGATGGTGAAGCATGCCTGTTGCCTTTTAGCAGGAAGATTGTTTTTGTTTTCAATCATGTCCAACTCTTCACAACCTCATTCGGCATTTTCTTGGCAAAGATATTGGAATGGTTTGCCATTGCCTTCAGTAGCTCATTTACAGATGAAGAAACTGAAGCTGCAGGATTAAGTGACTTGCCCAGGGTCACACAACTAGTACGTGTCTGAGGTAGAATTCGAACTCAAGTCTTTCTGACTGTAGACTTGATGCTTGATCCAGTGTGCCACCTACCTGCATACTGAAAGAAAAGCATGAAATGTCCTGAGTTTTTTGACATGGCCAATGTGTTGACTAATTTTGCTTAAATCTGTTTCTTTGTTACAAGGAAAGGCTTCCCTAGACGTGTAAGGGGTTGTGGGGAATTGCTGGGAAGTGATATTGATATAGCAAAAAAAAAAAACCTCACCCACGAAAATTTTACTCAGGTGACAAGGCACCCTTCAAATGTTCTTCTTGCAATGATATGTTCCATAACTCTTAGAGCATTTAAGATTTTTTTTTTCCTTTCAGCTCTCATTGCTTACAGATTACACTACTTTATATCATTTCCTATATGAACATTGAAAATTATGGCTGCTAAGGGCTTCAGAGTTCATATAGTTCAACCAATTCTTTTTTTTTTTTACATTACATTATTTTTCAACTGGGGAAACTGAGTCCTATGGTACATAGTAGGTACTAAAAATTGTTTATTGACAGACTAATTCAATAGCCACACAGTAAGATAAGAGCCTGTCCTAAATTGGAGGAGAGAATTTCATGAGAACACAGGTCAGCCCATCTTCTTTCTTTTCCCAGGATACTACTTCATGTAGAAGGGGAAACAGAAGTTTGAATCGTTCTTTCTTGGAAACAATATTATATAACATCTCTTGTGTTCATTACACGGAAGCCAATTATTTGAAATTCATTTACATACATTATATTGAGAAATGCTTAGAGCTTTTTTGCAATTCAGAATTTTAGAGTTGGGAAATACTATACAACATTTTCATTTGAAGAAAAAAGTTTTTTAAAATTCAAGTAAAAGGGAATTTTATAGAAGGAGATGGAATAAGTACAGAGAAAAGCTTAAGACCTTAATGTAAGGATGACATGATTAGGAAAATGAACAAGGGCTCAATGATTTCACAAGATTTCACAACTGTGGATTTAGAATGGGAAATGAGGACAATATAAACCTTTTTTTGAAGGGACTTTTGTCAGAGTGAGATTTAAAACAGATCTTGTCTGTGTTTTGGTAATAAATATTGAATTTATGTATATAAATATGGAATATATATAATATATAAATATGTATTGATACATCTATGTCTCTAGGTATTGATCTATGTGTATATATCTATATATATCTACATACAGGTATACATATATGTTATTAATATATATCAGAACTGTGGAAAATATGTAAAAAATGTAATGCATTATTCCAGGGAAAATAAGATAGTTGTGCAAAAGACAAGAACAATTGAAGGTCTGTGAGATATTTTAGAAGGGGGAATAACTTCTTTTGAATGTGTGTGCTGGTGAGGGCAAGGGGAAAAAAGATAATGGTTTCATTGAGCAGGTGATGTCTGAGTAGAGCCTTGAAGGAAGGGAGGACTTTAATAGACATATGTTTAAATAAAATCTGAATTGGGGAGCCCATGATTTGCATAATAATGTTGACAGGCTCAAGGCCTTGAATAGGGGAGGGGAGTATAGGTGAATCCATTCTAGGCATGGGAGAACTGAGATTAAAGGGAATGAGAATAAAGAAATGAAGGTAGTTCAGTATGGCTATGTCAAAGCATGTGTGAAGGGGATTGTATAAAAATAGCTGGGAGGATAGGCTGAAGCCCAAACATGGAAGGTTTATAATCCATGGTCCCTTGTGCTCATACTGTACTTAGAAAACATTGAAGAGACTCTGAAGATTTGTTGAGCATAGAAATGAATGGTCAGTGTAATTCGAGGATCTGTAGTGGTTTGGTAGTGTCATGAAGGATAAAAGAAAGAATGGAATGGAGGCAGATAGATAGGTTACAGGCTATTGTAATAGTCCAGGGGAGAGCAAAAGGGAAGATTTGTATGAATAAATATAAATGAGCTAATTAGAACAAGCGAACATATAATAAACATAAAATACATCAAACAAACATGGAAACATAAACATATAAAACATACAAGCACAATGACTATAATGATTTGGAAAAAGAAAGATAATCTGACCAAAATTACATGTGAATAAATACATTACCCTTGTACAATTGGAGAGATGGAAATCTAAGTATGTGGAATGTTGTATATGCTATTCAACATGATTTGTCAGTTGGTTTGTTACAAGTGAAGACTCATTGAGAGTTAAGAGAAGAGATATATACAGTTGTAACTATGGCATAATGATGTAAGTTCTAAATAAAACAAAATATCAAATGAAAATTATATTTCTTTTTTCTTTCAAGATACCTTTATGACTATCGTATAACTATTTCTTATATACTTGATATATTTCCTTAATTAGATCATAAAGTCAAGAATAATTTTACCAAAATGAAGCTAAATAAAAACAAATAAATGAATGAGTGGATGAATGGAGACTTGAGTTATTTATAGCCATATTTTCTTAATTTTTTTTGTTTTGTTTTTTGGAGGGGGGAAGGTAGGGCAATTGGCATTAAGTGACTTGCCCAAGGTCACACAGCTCGTAAGTGTTAGGTGTGTGAGGCCAGATTTGAACTCGGATCCTCCTGAATCCTGGGCCAGTTCTGTATTCACTCAGCCACCTAGCTGCTCCTATAACCATATTTTCTATGTATAGTCCACAATGCACTACACCTCTTTGACTCTTAGTCTCATCAAATGAGACTAATAATTGTAAAAGCACTTAGCACAGTGAAACATAGTGCTATAGAATTATTATTATTATTTAAGAATAATAATGCCTGTACTATATGCCTCAAAGGCTTCTTATAAGAGTCAAATGAGATAATGTATAGAAAATGGCTTTGAAGAGATAAAATGTCATATACATTTGAGCAAATAAATTCACTAACAAATAAAAATGTTATGTGTTGTCTAGATTAGGATATACTATTAGATGATCAACCTATACAATTTGTCCAATAGTATGTAAAGAGTCATTTGCATTACTTTTTGGAAATTGCCTGGTTCTTTCAATGTCTTCAAATTTCTCTCTGAAAGAAAGGCTCTTCATTTTAATACCCGTGCTCAGGTGAAAATGTCTTGCGCTTATAAGTTATAGAATATACATTTTTTAACAACCAAAATTCAGAATGATCCAAAAGGTAGTGGAGAAGTTCATGGTGCCCGTGAGCATGTGAGTATGTTGCAGCACATTACAAACAAGGAATTATAAAGAAATGCCATTATGGTTTTCAATAAATAAGTCTATAATTGTGAAAAGAGATAAAGTGAAAACAAGTGATAGTCAGGAGACAGCCCATGCCCTCTATTGGTATCCTCAAGATATAAAGAGAATTCAGTGTAATTCATTGAATGGACTACCTATGGTGAACTTTCGGGAAGACATAAACACGAGTCAAAGGATGGGCCAGCAATAGTGAAGTTATCTGCATCATTTAAAGGAAAATTTAATGGGTAATTTCACAGACCAAATGGAGTGTTAGAATAAAAAGAGGTGATTATCTAGCAAATGAAGAAGATCAATAATATATTTGTATCAACTGGCAGAAATAATAAATATTGTGGAAATTTACAGAAGGGGTATTTGAATTAAGGAAAGGATGTCTCAATATCAATGGGAAGGAAACTTGCTTTCAATGTAATGAAGGATATAATATAAATACATGGAATTTTGATTGGTTGATGGGAAAAAGGGCATTAAATATTAGGGAAGTCATATGAGTTAGTGCCTTGCTCCTATCTATGAAAATTATTTAACTCCTGAAAGTCAATAACCCTATTTCTAGTGGTCTTTAATTTCATACAGTCTGAATTATCACAAATTCTTAATTAGTGGGTCATGAGCAAATTGGATTTTATTATATCTATGAATAAAGTTTTAATATGATCCAATGGCATTTTCTTTAGAAGACAGCATCCCATTACTTTATCTGTCACTTATGATTAATAACCTATTAAATAATTGCTTTGACTCAACAAATCATATTGTGCACACAACCTATTGTCAGGTTAATTTTTCAGTCTCTGTTTCTGGTTTTTAAAAAAACTAAAACCTATATTTTCACACCTATCATCCCCATCCTCCAACCAAAAATTGGTACTATCATTCTACCTATCATGTCATAGGAAGGGATAGGGGGAACAACTAGACAAAGAAAAATAGATCGCAACTTATAGAAGATTAAAAAACCAAACACCTCGTTATTAATGAAAATGCCGGGTGACCCTTTGTACTGGAACTAAAAGAAAATCAAAGCTTTTACTTTCTGCCACCCTTCATTCATCTTGCAATACTAACACATGCCTAGATAAAAATCCCTCAACATTACCATGAAAAATAAAGAATGATCCTGATATACCTCATTTTCAATGTGGAGAATGGATGAATTCTAATTCTAAGCTAAAGGTCTTTGTGGGACTGATATAGAGGTGAGAAGAAGGAAACTGATTTCAAATTTACTTGAAAGCAACTATCTAGGATTGAAACAACTGAATACTTTGTTACCAGGATTCCTATGCACTGTCAGAGTACTGAGTGTAACAAAATAAAAGAGCTCAGAGAAACAGAAAAGAAGGTGTTTGTGTGATAGTTTCTGTTTTGTTTTGTTTTCTCCAGTATCCTTGGACACTCTGATGGATCTGTGATCTCATATATTCAGGTACATCCTATTGCAATACAGATAATAACCCAGCTATGTCATATGAAATTCAGTTTTTGTCCTTTCCTTTCCATAAATCCTCTATATGAGGTCAACCTAATATGCTAAGGATCTTCTTCTACACTTCTAGACATGGAATGGATACCAATGGAACACATAGATTGTCCATAGTTATCCTTTCTTCTCAGGATGTGACTGGCTAAACTCCTTTTCTGGCCATATACTTCTCTAATGATAAGCTTTTTGTTACGTATCCTACACATTTCTTCACTAGGTGTATATTATAGTCCACCATGTGCCTCCCCATTGCCCTTGAGGTAAAAAGTAACATTAATTCCTTAAATACCGTGTTGGCCATGATCTGTGACCATACGGTGTTCTCAGAAGAATATCGATGTCAAGTCAGATCCTGTGAAACATTTGCTGCTCAGTTCCAGGCACTGTGCTAAGTACTGAGTCTATAAAGACAAACAGACAAACAAAAACCCAGTCCCTGCCCTCAAGGAACTCCAAGAGAGCAGAGGGTTAGAACAAATCAACCATAATGTACATAAGGCTAACTAGAGAAGCCTTTTGTTTCAGAGTGAAGATTGGGGTCATTAAAAGCACTGCACCATTTCCCAGAGGCAATCTAGATCCCTTTCTTCTTCCTCTACAATTATCTTGACAATATTCTACTTTAAATCTATTTTCTAAATTATGCAAGTGGTATATGCCCTGTCCTAAGGGGAATCATAGCCTTGCCATAGATATCTTTAGACAGGATTATCTAGGTTATATTGCTTACCAATATCTGATTAAATGAAATGAATTAGCAGTTGAATTAGCCCCAGAGGGCCCCAGGTTCACTTCTAGGCATCAATGAGTCTTGGACTACAGTCAAATCAATTATACCTTTCCTAATATCATCCAGGGATATAAGGACATTAATCAAGGGTACATAATGAAAGTCAGATGTGACTCTCAGTGCCTCTCTAGTTCCTCTTAGAGCTATGTCCTCAGTCCTGATGGCAGTAGCCCACACCAAGTTTAAAAGAACTCTAGCCTCCTCCCTGCAATTGCTTTTATATCTCCTCAAGTTCTGGGCACCATGTCAGGCCCTAGGCCTCTCATACAATTATCTAAGGAGAGTAGGATGATTGTGTTGCAATCTAGGGTTCTTGGGAACCCTTGGACACTTGTCCAAATGTGGTCATAATAGGAAGCATCAGATTATGTATCTTGAGGATGCTTTGAGTCTTGTAAAATACTATATAACCTATAGATGATCTCCCATTTTATAATTTTTTACCATAGTTAAATTTCTACTTGAATACATTAATCATGCCCCCCTTGTGCTTATACTTTATCGTTGTATTGTATTATTATTCATCTGTGAAGTTAGAGTTTGAAATATTTGTTATCTTTGTAATCAGAGCTAGTGGAAGAGGCCAGCCAATATCTACCACATTATTCAATTACAGAAAAATAACCCAATTAACTCTCTTGATTGTGTCAGAGACTCATATTCATTTTGAATAACATATATCCAATATTTCAGATTTTCCAACTTTAATTCAGTCATGGCACATGTGCTAATTAGAATGTGAGCTGCTTGAGGAAAGGAACTTTTGTGCATGTTTGCATTTGTGTCCCTAGTCAGTCAGTCAACAGGCATTTAATCCCCAGAGTTTAGCACATAGCAAGCTCTTAATTAATGTTTATTTTTCATTCATTCATTTGTTCATTCATTCACTCATTTGTTAATTCATGGTAAATTCCAAAAATGGGTAATGGTTTTTAAAAAAAAGGGAGGAAGATGAGAGGACAGAAGAACAGGAGAAGAAAGTTCTCAGGTTTGACTGAAATAATGAATGTACGAAGCAAAATAGATGTGATTGAAAAGACGTGTTGGAGCTACCAGGATTAGGAATCTATATTGTATTTAAGAGATAAGGGGAAACTTTTTAAGTCTTTTTGTTTTCAGTAGAAGAAAGACATAATCATAATAGTGTTCTAGGAAAATATTGCAGGCAAGAGATAATTTGAACTAGAGCAATTGCAGTGATAGTAGGGAAGGAATGAAAAATGTGATAGATATTACCAAGACATATGCAACTGGATTTGATCTCAGATTGGATGTAGATGCTGACAGTAAAAATGTATCACTCATTGCAAGGATATGAACATTAGGTGACTACACTATTAAAAGAAATTGAGAAGCTAGAGAGAAGGAAGGTTTTGGGGGAAATATGAAGAGTTCATGTTTTATCTTGTTAAATTTGAGATACTGATGGAACTTTTGAAGGTAGATATGAAGGAAACAGTTTAAAATATGGGACTACATCTGTAGAGATAGGTTCAGGATAGACATAAATTTGAGAATAGTTTACATAAAACTTGCATTTGAGGACATTAAAACGAACTAGATAACTTAGTGAAGAAGAGTAGAGATTAAAAAAAAAACAATAACAGATCTGAGAACTGTCTTTCAGAACACCTATTACTAAAGAATAACAGGAAGAATCAGAACAAAGGAGAAAGATGAAATGGGCAGAGAAGTAGAAGACACAGGAGAGTACAGTTCTCATTAAAGTTAGTAGAGGAGGAAAACATGGAAGGAAGGAGGACATAGTCAATACTATCCATTATTGTTGAGATGTCAAGGAAAATAAGACAGAATTGGTGAAAAAATAAGAGAAAAGATGCTACTGCATTTTGTGATGAAGAGGGCATGACAAACTCACAAAATGTGGTTCAGATAACTAACAGGAAAGAAGGGTTTGAAGAGTGAGATAGAAGTGAGGAACAATGTGGAAGCTGCCAGTATAGTCTAATTTTTCTGGAAGTTTGGTTGGTGAACGGGATGCAAGATGGTATATTAACCTCAAATTCAATTATAAAATATTTATTATCTTGCTAAGTCAAGCACATTTGTTTCTTTCCCTTAGTTTAACTTAAAAGTATTTCCCCTGACCCCTATTGTTTTGGCTTACCTACCAGACTGAAAGTTCTCCATTGAGATGTATAATTCAATAAAATAAATACTCAGTTGCTTGCTATGTGCTAGGTTTTATGCTAATTTCTGCAGACAAAAATAAAAGTGCATCATAATAAAGGAACTTATATTCTACTGGGAGGTGGGGTGGGTTTACAACATTTACACAGACAAAAAAAAATAGTTGAAGGTAAACAAAGGAGGGTGAGCTATAACAAAAAAGGCATCAGGTAAAGCTTCAAGAAGGAGATGGCACCAAAGCTGAACTGTGAAACTCATTATAATTTTGTCATAGTAGCATGTCTCTAACTAGAGTATCTGTAAGGTCAAACAAAAACACATCAGTTATTTCTTTAACATATGGATTAAGCAATTAAAAAATAATCCAATCTCCTTGGATGTCTTTATACCAGCAACATTTAGGTATTAATGTAACAAAAAGTGGGAAAATATATGTAGAATAGTCATTGTATAAATGTTAGCAATCATATTTTGGGAAGCTAGCAGTTTTTAGTAAGTTACCAAGATTCAAAGCTATTTGGGTTTTGTAGGTAGGAAAAGAACTGATTTAGCATTAGGAATAAGTGCAATAAGCAATGACCTAGACCATAACACAATGACTTAATATTATTCAAAGACTATTTTAGTGCTATATAATGACATAATAAAGAATACACATATGTTTAGTGCTAAAAATTATGCTCTTCATGTAACTTGGCATTTGTTTGAGGCCAAG
>CM053586.1:124968302-125002844 GCA_028646515.1 Pseudochirops corinnae
GAGAAAAGTTTCATCAGTTACAATTGTCCCTTTTCCATGTTGGCATGTAAATAGTTCAACTTTGATAAGTTCCTTATGATTTCTTTTCCATGTTTACCTTCTCATGCTTCTTGTGTTGGGGTGTCAAACTTTCTTTTCAGTTCTGGTTTTTTCAGTAAGAATGTCTGAAAGTCCTCCACTTCACTGAATGACCATATTTTCCCCTGGAACACTATCCTCAATTTTGCTAGGTAGGTGATTCTTGACTTTAATCCTAGCTCCCTTGATCTCCGGAATATCGTATTCTAGGCCCTTCAATCCCTTAATGTAGCAGCTGCTAGATCCTGGGTTATCCCAATTGTGTTTCCACAATATTCAAATTGTTTCCTCCTGGCAGCTTGCAATATTTTCTCCTCGATCCGGGGACTCCAGCACATGGCTGTAATATTTCTAGGAGTTTTCTTTTGGGGATCTTTTCAAGAAGTGATCAGTGAATCCTTACAAGTTCTATTTTGCCCTCTGGTTCTAAAATATCTGGGCAATTTTCCTTGAGAATTTCTTGAAGGATGCTTTCTAAGTTCTTTTTTATAGTTTTTAAATTGTCTCTTTTAGATCTGTTTTCCAGGTCAGTGGTTTTTTCAAGGAGATATTTCACATTGCCTTCTATTTTTTTCATTTGTTTGGATCTCTTTAATAGTGTCTTGATTTCTCATAAAGTCACTGGCTTCCATTTGCTCCACTCTAATTCTGAAGGAATTATTCTCTTCAGAAAGCTTTTGAGATTCTTTTTCCATCTGGCAAAGTCGACTTTTTAAGACATTTTTCTCCTCATTGGCTTTTTGGGCCTCTTTTGCCATTTGAGTTAATCTATTTTTTAAGGTGTTAATTTCTTCAGTCAATTGTTGACTCTCTTTTCATGATTTTCTTGCATCATTCTTATTTCTCTTCCCAATGTTTCCTTCACTTCTCTCATTTGGTTTTCAAAATCCTTCTTAAGTTTATCTCTAGCTTTTAGGCAATCTTCATGTTTCTTGGAAGCTTTTGGGATGGGAGTTCTGACTGTGTTGTCTTCCTCCTGTTCCCTGCTTTGATCCTTCTTTTCCCCAAAGAAGGAATCTAGAGTTTGGTTGCTTTTCTTACTTTGCTTCTTTTCCCTGTTCATGGTTGGCAAGTCAATGATTTTTTAGCTCTGTGGAACTCTCCTTCCAGAAGGGAAACCTCTGTCCCAAATTGCTGGGGTTTTCCCAGGTGCCAGAGCTTTTAGGAGGCTGCTGCCACCCCCACCAGTTTTGGCTCACTGAAAACGCCCCCCAGGACCACCACCCAAGACCCCCATCCAGATCCAGGCCGCTCAACTCAAGAGCACTTGGCCTCTGAACGATTCCTTGGCCTCCCTGCAGTCTGCAGGCCAGGAGCTCCAAAGCAGCAATGTGGAGGCAGCTGCAGGGCCTCTGCTTCTGCTGTTTCCTTGCCCTGGAGGCAGTTTGGCTGGACCCTTCTTCTCCCTCAATTTTAGCCAAGTTGCACTGACCTTTCACTTAGTCCTTTTTTTCTTATGGCTTGATAATTCTGGAAACTTCCACAGCTAGCGCTGATCCACTATTCTGATGCCCCAGCTGTCGCTCGGCTCAGCTCGTCAGGCTGCCCCCAGGGCCAAGCTTCCATTTCAGGCTGGGCTGGTTTCAGCTACCAGCACTGATGTGCTCCCTCCTAGCCGAGCTGCCTTCAGCGGTAAGTATATTTGTGTGCATTTTAGAGCTCTAGAATTTGTTTAGAGTCATATTTTATGGGTATTTTGGGGTGGCTGTGTGGGAGCTGCCGACCCTTGCTGCTCCTACGCTGCCATCTTGGCTCCGGCTTCCAGTTTTCTTCATTTTGAAACTACATTACGAAATCTTTTTTCATGTCATACTTTGTCTTAACTTAAAACAAGAATAGCTAGTCAGTATGTTGTTATATAAGGACAAAAGAGGCACATATTATTTCTTTTTGACCATTCAACCCTGTATTTGATCTCTCTAAGAAACATAGACTGGGTAAGACCCAAATTGTCGGACTTGACAACATTCTCAGAGTTAAACATATGCTTTAAAATATTTTGATTCCCTTTAGTGATACAGTAACAATGCAGTAACAATACCTCTTTCATTCATTATTTTATCTAAATTTTTTAAACTATTGATAAGTTCACCCAGTACCACCTCTTGGAGCATAATGAATTGCTATCCACTATGTGGACATACTTCCTTTTATTTATACTAATTTTCTCTCTGGTGAACTTTAATCTATTTTCCTTTTTGGACATTTGCTGAAAAATACTTAGACACTATTTATAATGTCATAGACTTTTATACTGCTCTCTTTCCATCTTCATAATTCTAGAAATGGTCTTTTCCACCTACAGTATCTATTTAATCAATTTAATCATTTAATCATTGAAGTGTGGGAGTAATATAATTGTATCAGAACTACAGGATTCCTGGTCTGATGCTCCCAGAACTGTAGGACCTTGGGCCATTTCTTCATTATTCTTGAATTTGATTTCTTTATCTGTAAAATGGCAGTATGTGGTAGGTAAGTATTATAGGGGAGTGAAATAAGGGGAAAAAAATTGACACCACCTTCATGGAATTTAAATTTTAAGTGAGTAGACCAAAAATAATGTGGGATAATTGAAAAAGCATGAGATTTGAAGTTCAAACCTGACTCTTTCACTGACCACGGTTGTGTCCTTAAGACACTCATTTAACTTTCCTAAGTCATCTGTAAAATTAAACTGTTGAACTAAATGATCTTTAATGTCAGAAGTAGCTCTAAATTTATAAAAGCATATGTACAGAAAAGAAAGGTTAAAAATATACAAAATGGTGTACAATAAATTCCAAAAGTGGAGGTGATATATTTTTAGAATTTAGAGCAGCAGTCCTCATATCAACCTGTGGGTCGTGACCCCTCTGGGGGTTGAACGACCCTTTCACACGGGTCACGGGGTTGCCTAAGACCATTGGAAAACACATATTTCTGATGGTCTTAGGAACCAAGACACTGCTCCTCTATCCTTCTCCACGTGGGTCTGCCCACATGCAGATACGCCCACATACAAGTATTAAAGTGTTGCAGTGTTAGGAAGGTTGAGAACCACTGATTTAGAGAAAGGAAAGGTTCACTTTAAGTCAGTATATAGACCTATCAAAAGTTAGATTTAAAAACAGGCTTAGAAAATATTATCTATTTGTTTCCAATACACTTGAAAGTGTCCAGTGTTCTCTTTTATTTTGGGTTTGTTTGTTGGTTAGTTGGAGGTTTGGGGGGAGGTATTTGTTTTGGGGTTTTGGTTTGTTTTGTTTGTTTTGGTATTTGGAGCCAGATTAACTCATATGACCACTGCCTTCGGGGATATTTGCATCTGGGAGGTAAAGACGAGACAGAACAGGAGATAAAATGGATAATGTGAAGAGGGGAAATGAGGCTGGTACAAAGAGGTCTCTGGTAGGCTTAGCAATAAGGACAGCAACCTCTTAGTTCAAACTCAATGTTGGGGTGGAATGAGGCTCTAGAGTCATTTAACAAAGGAGGTTTAGTTTGTTCAAAGAAAGCAAGGATATATAACAAGGATACATGGTACCCAGCTTCTCTGGATGCAGAACCCCTCATCAACATCTAAAAAGTTACAGGTCAGTACTTCATTAGGATATTTTGACTCAAGTAGTCTTAGGCACCACTAAGTCTAAGAGGCATTACTACGTTACTACAAGGGACATTTTTTACCCTCAGGTCAGGAATCTACATCAGGGACACTGAAGTGGGGCTAACAAGTTTCATTAGAGGAGTAAGTCAAGAAAGTCAGGGAACTCAGGGACACTATCAAGAAAACTCCAATCATATCACAACATCAAAAGGTTAGGATGGGATCAGAGAAGTGAAGATGCCTAGACAAAGATCAATGAACACAGAACTGATGAAACTGTCAAAATTTCATGGAAGAAAGATTCATGGAAAAGTGGCAAAGTGAGGGAGGAAGAAGTTCAGAAAAGACAAAAGATGATGACTCCCTTCTACTTTGAGATCTATGATTCTATAATTTACAACTGCTTACAGAATCTCTCTCCATTTTGATATTTTTAACCATCATCTTAAAACTCAACATCTCCAAATTTGAGCCCGTCTCTACTTCCACCACCATCCCATTAAAGACAAATCACTTTCTTTTCTCATCTGCTACATCTTTATGACTGGTATTACCTACCATTCATTCAGATCCTCAGATTAATAACCCAGAGTCATCATTATCTATCTACTTCAATAAATCAAGTAATCTCCTTAATACCATATATGCAATATGTCAAATACTACCTCTGGCATAAACTGGATTGTGACCCTGCACAAATTCACTTAAAATAAGTTATTCAACAGCTGCTAAGTAGTCCTTCCATAAGCAGTGTTAAAAAGCTTAATATGTGACAGGCACTTATATTGGCAGAGTTTCCTCATCAAGAATTCCTTACCAATGAAGTCAAAGCAATAGTCAAGAAAAAAAAAAGATATAATATTGTCAACTTCATGATACATTTCACAAATGTCTCTTCCATTCACCTCATTGCGTCTGTACATCATATTTCCAGCATTCATCATAATATGTTCGTACTACAAAAATCAACTTTTGGCAACAAATCAACCCTCACCTCCACTGTTTTGTTTTTTTTTCCCTCTGATACTTTCCAAACTCTCCTCCCAATTAAGGATAGAAGAATATTAAGTGCTAACCATGTGACAGATACTAACCTAGGTTCTTGAGATACAAAGAAAAGTTAAAAATCCCTTCACTTAAGGTATTTACTTTTGAAAGAAGGAGACAACACAACTCTGTGTAAGATTCATACAGAGTAGATTGAAGATAACATCAAGAGGGAAAAGGTCTAACTGCTGGAGGTACTTGAAAAAAATGGCATTTTCTCTCCAAATGCCAATTTTTCCCCTACTACCTCATTATATCTCATTGTTCTATGGTACCTCATGGCCCACTACATGCTATCCAAACTTCTTTGACTCACAATCAAATCCATCCATAATCCAACCTATCCAGACTTATTATGTTTGTCACATTTAGGAATTTCACCATTCCCCACAATTCATGCAGTTCTCTTTCATTAGGACATACCTCTCTCCCTACAAAGGAAAATTCACCTAGCCTTCAAAGAACAGCTGATCTAATCTTTTCTAGCTTTTCTAACCCTCTCTGATCTTCTGTAAGTTGCTTAAGGGAGGACAGATAGTTTCATTGTTGCTATTTCATTCCTAACACTGCCCACAGTGCTGGTACATAGTAGGCACTGACTATGTACTGGTAGATGAATTCTCAAAATCCCTAGTGTATTTAGAGACAAACCCACATGGTTTAGTAAAAATAAAAACTGTATATTAGGGGTGGCTAGGTACGCAGTGAATAGAGCACTGGCCCTGGAGTCAGGAGGACCTGAGTTCAAATCCAGCCTCAGATACTTAACTTTTACTAGCCATGTGATCTTGGGCAAGTCACTTAACCCCAACTGCCCTGCCTTCCCTTCCCCCCTCCAAAAAGCAAAAAACAAAAAAAAAAAAACAAAAAAAAACTGTATAGTACTCAAGTAGCATAAGAGTTAAGATGAGATAGAGAGCTGTCCTTAGAGTCAGGAGGACCTGAGTTCAAATCCCACCTCCTACACATACTGGTTATACGAACCTAGGAAAGTCACTTAACTAAGATGCTGTCAACTTGTTATTCAATAAGCATTTTGAGTTCTCACTATTTGCCAGGCACTTGTGTTGGTAGAGTTTTTTCATCAATAGGGTTCTAAACCAATGAAATCAAAGCTGAATTCCAAAACCAGAAGACATAGCATTCTGAAGTTTGCAAAGTGTTTCACTTATGTTCTTTCATTTAAATCTTAAAACAACCACTATTTAAGACAATTACTTCAGCATTATTATTCTCATTTTGCATATATGAAAATTTAAGTTCAGAGAAATGAAATGATCTGCCCATAGTCACAAGAGACATCAGAGGTAAAATTTAAATTCAGCTTTCTTCCTGTGTCAAGTCTGCCACTCTTTCCACTGTCCATCTCTATCTTTCAAATATTTATCTGTTATGTAATTGTTCACTGTTGTTTTTTCTTCCCTTCTAAATTATAAATGTTACCCTCTGGCCACAGTTCAGAGTTTACAATAAATTAGCTAGTTGGAGGAATGATCTAGAGCCATGTTTCACTGATGAAAGGAATTCCTCTCAAAGAAACCCCCTTACCTATTCAGATGAGAAATTACTTTTAATTTATAGTCTTAGAGCTGTCTGAGTCAATAAGAGATTAAATAACTTGCCCAGGGAATTGGGTATTTACCAGAAGCAGCATTGGAAGCCAAATTTTACTTGATCCAAGGCTTACTTTCTCTTCATTAGGGAACACTACCTATCAGTCTAGAGAAATTGAGTCATGTTTTGAAATGAATTAGAGGTGTCCTAACAACCATTTTTACTGAACTGATGACTTTTTAGGTTCTTCCTTAAAGTATTTACATCTGCAACATTAAAAGGACAAAAAAGCAAGCAGTTTGGGGGAAAGAATGATGAGTCAAAGGTTGACAGTTAAGATTCTACCTCTGAAACTTGGTACCTTTGTGACCTTGGACAAGTCACTTCATATCCCCTTGGCTTCAGTTTCCTGATTTGTAAAATGAAGAGTGAGGATGGTCTCTGATTTTCTAGCTCTAAATATGTTATATTTACTCAGCTAATTTGGATTGTTAAAAAGAATTACGATTCAGTCTCTGGCTTTACTTAAGAGTAAGGATTTGTAGTGAGCTTAAATTATCCAGCTCAACAGTTTCATAGTCCTTTCCTCTGTGGTCTTCATAGTGTGTCTCACTCTGAAGAATTACTTTAGTAAAATCCATAGAATAATTTATGATATTATTATTCTATTTGGGTCTTGTGTGTAATCAGAAACATGACCTTTTGGGGCCCTTTTTGCCTAAAGCTCTTTTCTAAAGTGTCAATAATGCTCTATTGTTATTTCTTTTCCCCATAAAAGAAAAAAAAAATCTGGGCCTTCAGATCTCTTTTGAACTTTTGTATTCAAGTCCTTTGGGTGGGATAAAATACAATGAAATATGTGCAGGTGTCACTCAGTCTATACTTTGGGAGGAAGAAGGAGGGAAATGAGAGCTGAAATTAAGAAAGTATGGAATCAAATTCACCAGTATTGAAATATCATCTCTATAAGCTAGAGGTTGTCTCTACTCAACTCTATGCTTTTGGCACTTCTCTGTTTCTTGTCTTATCCAGTCACAGGACTTGACTGCCAAAGACTAAGTGGAAGATTATTGTTGCCAGTAGGCATGTTTGCTGCTAGTTTTGTTTGAAGAACAATTTGGGGGAAATGAGTTGATGACAAACAGAGCAAGTCCTTTTGAATTGGAGCTGATAAACATTATGTTTGTGAGTCCTCATGGGAATGCCAGTATTGAAAAGTCTTTTGTGAAGGGAGAGGGGAAAGTTTAGGCTATCCGTAAGAATTAAGTATACCTTGAGCTCACTGCTGCTAAAACAAATGGACAAAAACTACAGGGCAATTTGAAATTACTTAAAGAAGAAAAAAAGAAAAATATTTAGTGATATTTGGACAAAAATCAGAAATCTAATAATGGCCATAGGACTATCAATTTAGAACTGAAAGAGAATTTAGTGATCATTGAGTCCAACTTCCTTATTTTAAAGATAAAGGAAGCTGAGAACTGGAGATATTTTGGTGCCTTGCACAGGGTCACACAAATAATAAGTACCTCAGGTAGAATCTGAACCTAGCACTACAAGTCCAGTGAGCTATTCACTCCATCATGTTGCCTTTTGCCTCCCATGACAATATATAGTAGTCAGATACAAAACGAAGGAAACCACATGGTAGAATAGAAGGGGTTCTGGGCCTAGGATCCCAAGAGACATTGGTTTCTAATCTCACCTCTGTCACTCTCTGTGTGAGCAAAATTCAGTCATTAAAAGTTTGTGGTATAAGATTCTTCCCCTCAAATTACAATGTTGGGGTAGATGACTCCAACATCTCCACTTCAATAATGCAAACTGCCAACATAGTATAAAAGGTTATGTCTTTTCACACTGAAGTCCATCTTCATGGTCCGCTGAGACCCAGAAAGTATTCATGACCATTTTGTAGACTGTCAATTAATTAGTATGATCAGAACTTTGGGGAGCATAAAGAATAATGCTAGGTTATATAATGTACAGTGTGCTGGGCCTGGAGTCAGGAAGACCTGAGTTCAAATCCCAGCTTATACACTTACTCATTGTGTGACATCCCACCCACCCCAGCAAGTCACTTTATCTGTCTGCCACTGCTTCTGCAACTATAAAATGTAGATATTAACAGCACTTACTGAGAGATATGCTATGAGAATCAAAAGGGATAATATTTATAAAGTTCCTAGCACAGTGCCTGGCACATAATAGTCCCTTCAGAAATGTTTGTTCTTTCCCCTCCTTTCTTTCCTATTAATATAAATGAGCAAATGCTATTTAAGAACGTGCCTTTTCTTAAGGAGTACAACCCAGTAGTATATCTTCTCTAGCAAACTCTTCTTTTTGTTCTTCAGTATCTAGAAAAGTATCTTATGGTTCTGGTGTACCCTAGAAATATAAACATCGCTAATCATAAGATGTTATAAGGCTGGCAACTGGATTAAAAAATTATGCGTATTCAAATGGAAATCATTTTAAATGATATCTTTAAAACCAATATTTTATAAAATACCTATTAAGTGCAAGGAACTTTAATATTATAGCTGAAATGAAATATACAAAGAATAAAATGTGATCTCTGTCTTCAAGGATTTTGTAGTTTAATTACAAAAGTTAGTAAGTGTACATGCATAGATCTAGTTCAGGAAGAAGTAGAGTTATGGAAACCCAGCAGAAGAGAAAAGATTATGAGCAAGGGATAACTAGACTGACTGATATGATGTCAGCAACCCAGGAGTGCCTTTATGCTCAGACTGATAAATCTAGAAACTGAGTATTACTGCCTCTCCCTCTCTGTACCACCTCCCTTTCTTGCTTGTAAGGCATAGTTACAGCTAAATTTCTGGGGTATTGACCCCTTATTTCTCATTCCTTTTTAGGCAATTCAGAAAATACCCTCATATCAGTGGTTCAAATTAGTGTCATACCCCCATGGATGACAGGGCAGGGCAGTCTCCTACTAGAGATAAATATGTTCTTTGTCTTAAACCTCTATTTAAGTCTGAGCCCTGAGGAACTTTGGGAATAAACATTTTGAGTCAATTCAGAGTCAGATGGCCATGGGCTAAGGCAGTGGAGGCCATTCACCTAGAATGTCCATCTACGACCCCCACTCCACATCAGTTCTCCTTTCCTGTAGATGAGCAGTAATGTTCTGCTAACTACTATCTCTATGTGGCACTACTGCTTTTCATCAAAATAACTCCTTCCTCTAATTCAATGCACAGACCAAGCACCATGTAGGTATTCAGTATAAGGAAAGAATACATTCCAGTGAGGGATTGAAGGAAAATGTGATGGAGAAAGCAACATTTGACTTGGGCTTAGAAGGAAAAAATAGATATTACAGAAGCAGAACAGGGGATAGGCAAAGGGAGTTGTATTCTGGGAAAAATGTATATTATGAGTAAATGAATAGAGGTAGGAAAGTAAAAGGTATGTCTGGGGAGTGGCAAATAGGCCCAAATCACTAGACCATAAGGTATAAGAAAGGAAAGTAATAAGAGGAAGGTAGGCTAGTGTCATATTATGGCAATGCTTTATATGCCTCGCTAAGGAATTTAGATTTGATTACAAAAGCAATGAAGAATCATTGCATGCTGTCAGAGGGGATGGGGGACAGGAGCATAATCAGTATTATGCTTTGGGACTATTCATCCCAGCAATACATAGAAGGTTAGTATAATAGTATAGTTTTCATGGGAGTTAATGTTCATCTGAAACAAGGTATTGTAGAAAAGAGAACAAATCAAGTTTGAAGGATATTTCAAATGTGAAATTGTCCAGATTTAGAGACTAATTGATATGGAAGAGAGAAAGTGAGTGAAATCAAAAGCGACCCCACAGTTTAAAGTAAAAGTGATAGGGAAGATAGGAAAGCCAAGGAGAGACACATATGTTGAAAATTGTACCAATGAGACATTTAAGTGGAGATATTGAGCTAAGAGTTGGAAACCATGACCTAGAGTTCAGGAGGGAGGAGAGTGTTGGGAAAATAGATTTAGGGATCTATATAGAACATGAATACATTAATTAATGAATGAAAAGACAGTGTTTATGTGGCAGGCATTGTGCTAAGTGCTGAGGATACAAATATAAACAAGCAAGAGATCCCTTCCCCATTTAACATTGTAACAGGGAAAGACAACAGATAAAGCGGAAATAAAAAAGGAATAGATAGTGGTAAAGTCTGGAAATGGTCAGGAAGTGGTGTAGTGGCCTGATTCAAGAGAGGAAGATAAGGCAAAATATCACTGCTTTGCAGGCCAATGCATGAGGGAAAGAGCCCAAGTTGAGGTGAGAGGGAATTGAGGAAGATTGTCAGAATGCAGGTGGAATGGTTTAGAAATGGCTGGGAAGATTGATCGGTGACTGATTTCCAATAGACACAATGGTTCTCAACCTCCCTAATGCCATGATCCTTTAACACAGTTCCTCATGGTGTGGTGACCCCCAACCATAAAATTATTTTTGTTGCTACTTCATAACTGTAATTTTGCTACTGTTATGAATTGTAATATAAATATCTGATATGCAGAATGTATTTTCATTGTTAGAAATTGAACATAATCCACAGGTTGAGAACCGCTGCAATAGAGAATGAGAGAACAGAAGAGGGGTAAAGATAGAATTCCAAGGAATGCTAGCATTTATTGTGACAGAAAGAGGAAGAAGACAGAAGTGTTACCAGGAAGTGAATAAAACAGTGCAGTGCAATTGAGGTTAGGAGAGAACAATTTAAAAAAGGAGAGACAAGCCAGTATCAACAAACTCATGAAAGGTTAAAATGATAATCATTTACAAATGATTTGATGATTAGGGGGTCCAAAGTTATCTTGGCAAGAACAGGTTCAGTTGAGTTTTGTGGAAGTAAAAGCTAGATTTCCAGTGGCAAAGAAGTAAAAATCATGAAGAAAAAGATATTCCAAATCAAAACTAATTTTTAAAGAAAGTTGTAGATGAAAGGGGAAAATAGATGATTATTGTTGAAGGAAAGTTCGTAGGATAAGGGAAGAATTTCTTTTCTGTTAGTTTTATGATAGAGAATATCAGCTCTTTTAGAGAGACAGCAAAAGAGTTAAAATAAAAAGAAATAGTGAAACTTAAAAAAAGGAAGTTTTGATAAATAAAGGATCTATAAGAAAAAAGATTAAAGGTCTAAGTGGATATGTTAGCCTTGTTTTGTACTTCCTTCTCTTAGACAAGAGGGAAGAGAATAGGTTAAGTCTCAGACATTTTGTTCTGGAGATAAAACAAGCTGAAAGTGAATGTTGTAGCTGACCTTTTTTATCTCAATAGAATAGGATACAAGATCATCATCATAAAATAACTGGTGTAGGGATAGAGGTGGGTGATTGAGGAAAGTAGCAAAGTTTGAAATAGGTGTCATGGACAATGCAATGAAGAGTCAACTGGGGTGGCTAGGTGGCGCAGTGAATAGAGCACTGGCCCTAAGTTTAAATCTGGCTTCAGACACAAAAACTAGCCATGTGACTTGGGCAAGTCACTTAACCCCAATTGCCCTACCTTCCCCCCTCCAAAAAGCAAAAAAAAAAAAAAAAAAAAAATGGAGAGTCAATTAAATATGGATAACAACAACAACAACAACAACAGACATAAAGGAGTGGACAAAAAGACTTGAGGAATAGCTGAGGTGAGATGGAATAAAGAGTTAAGTGGATAAATGACTTTTGTCTGTTTGAAGATTGATAAGAGACATGGCAGAATTAAAAAAGAGCTAGATATTCAAAAGTATAAATAAAATCAAGGATTAAATAGTTGTTTATTTAGGCTAAGAAGCCAAATAAATTGGAAAATAGGCTGACATACTGGAAAAATAGAAAGGAGTCAAAACCAGGAGCTGAAAACAAACAAACAAAAGGAATGGGAGACAGAGACAGGAGATTTCATTGAGAAGGAAATTCCAGCTTTTCAGATCTTGGTAGCAGGATATTTCCCAGTGAGGACAAGGAATAGATCAATTTAATGGGGTTTGATAAAATAAATAAATAAAAATAGAAACTAAAGAATCTGTGAAGTCAATGTTGAAGTAAGCAGGGATAATAACTTGGAATAGGATGAAGATAGTGGAGGAAATCATTCCAGAATGTGGGAGCATACTTTCTGGAGCAATGGAAGAGAACAAGTAAACAGTGGTTGTATCTCAAACATTACATTGCATTGAGATGGAAACATTTAGAAAGTTATTTGTTTTGCGGGGAAAAAATATTTTTTTCATTCCACCAAACCTCATTTAAAAAGAGAGTCAATAGATAAAAATCTGAGATCTGAGCTTAATTTTTTTTTTATCTGCAAGTAGATGAAAAAAGAAAAGGAACTTTTTATCTCAAGATGACATTTGGAGCTCCAAGAGCAGTGACAGCTCTTAGGATAACAGAATCACAGAATATAATGTTAGAGGGGACTAGGGAGGTCATCTAGTTCAACCTCCTACTCAGTGAGGAATACTTTCTATGACATTCCTAACAGATGGTAATTCAGCCACTGTTTAAATATCTCCAGAGAATGGAGCTTACCACCTACTGGAGAAAGCTATTATACTAATAGACAGCTTTAATTGTTAGAAAATTCTTTACTGTGTTTAGTCCAAATCTGACTCTTTGCAAACTGTATCCATTAGGTTCTAATTCAGCATCCTGGGGTAGCAAAGAAGTCACTATCTCCTATACCTACACACTTTTAAGTAACTGTCCTTCAAATATCTAAACCAATTAATCGATAAACATTTATAAAGTACCTACTACGTGCCAATTCTTTGCTAAGTGTTAGGAATATAAAAAGAGGCAAAAGAAAATTTCTCCTGTCAATGAGTTTACAATATAATGGGAAAGACAATATACAAACTCTGTGTGTGTGTGTATGTGTGTGTGTGTGTGTGTGTGTGTGTGTGTGTGTGTGTTTAAAACTATGCACAGGATAAATTGGAGAAAAATAATAGAGTGGAAGGCTGGAACTATGATGGGTTAGGGAAGCATTAGGTGGCCTTTTAGTAGGACTTAAAGAAAGCCAAGGAGGTCAGTAGTAAGAGTAGAGAAAGGAGAACATTCCAGGCATAGGGCACAACTAGGAAAATGTCCATAGCTGAGAGATGAAATGCTTTGTATATGAAACAGTCAGGACACTAGTGTCACTGGGTTGAAGAGTACATGTCAGGGAGTAAGGTGTTAGAAAACTGGAAAAGTGGGAGAGAGTGAGCTGTGAATAACTTTGAACAACAAAGAACATTTAGTATTTGCTACTAGAAACAATGAGGAAGGCACAGGAATTTGCTGAGTAGGGGAGTGACATGATCAGACCTGCATTTTAGGAGAATCATTTTAGTGGCTTACTGGTGCATGGGTTAGAAATGGGAGAGAATTGAAGCAGGCAGAGCCACCAGCAGACTGTTGCAATAGTTTAGGCATGGGGTAATGAGAATCTATACTAGGGAGTAGTAGTGTCAGAGAGAAGGGAAACATTCAAGAGATGTTGCAAAGGTGAATTTGACAGTCATGTGCAACAGCTTGGATATGGGGGGTGAGAGATGATGAGGAATCCAGTACAACTCCTATGTTGAGAGCCTGAGGCACCTGGAGGATGATGTTTCCCTCCACAATAATAGGGAAAGTAAGAATGGAGAAGATAATGAGTTGGTTTTTTTGGACATATTGAACTGATGATGTCTATTGGACATCCAGTCTGAGATGTCTGAAAGGCAATTGGACATGCAAGACTGTAGAGAAATCTGGAAAGGAAAAGTAGATATGAGAATTATCAGCATAGAAATGGTAAGTAAATACATAAAAGCTAATGAGATCACCAAGTGAAGTTGCATGAAGGGAGAAGAGAAAAGGCTAAAGACAAAAGCCTGAGGGACACTTTTAGTTAGAAGGCACAATCTGAAGGTAAATCCAGCAAAGGAGACAGAGATTGTGATAAATTCTAGGACCCTAAAGTCAAAAATAAATCAGAAAGATTGCATCTTATCCTGAAAAGAAAACATGCATACATTTAGATAATAAATATATGGCCTTGAGCTCTTTTTAAAAATTTTCTCTCTAGTATTCTTTTATATCACCTTTCCTAAGGTACAAGGTACTGTCTCACAATGCCTACAATTTCATTACAGAAAACCATAAAACAATATAATTGCAACTTGTACCCTTCAAATTCATCTCTTTTTTATTATCATCTCCAAGAAAATACATTCATTTTTTTTAAGATTCGTTTCATAACTGTATTCAGTACTGCCACCAAATAACTCATAAACTTCCATTTATAAAGAGATCAGAATCCCAGTCAAGATCTTTCACAATTTACTCCTATCTTCATATCAACTTTTGTCAATTCAGATTAAAATTTCCTTTTGTTACATCTTTGTACTTGACCACATGTTCCTTTTGTTAACATTTTGTCTTATTTTTCAAAGTAATACAGTAAATTAACAGACAACCCCAGATATCTCACCACATTTCTGAAAGGTCTCAAATCTGTCTTGAACTTAAGGAAAAATCCCGAAGAACTTTTAAAAAGTGTCTAACTGATTAGATAAGTAGTAACTCTAAACTAAGCTTAAAATTAATGCAGTGCAAAGCCATTTATAAAACAAAGCAGGTAGGCTAAATTATTTTTAAGGTAGTTTCAACCCCTGACATTCTGTGACTATATGATTCTAAGTTCCCTTTGAGGAAGAAAAAAAAAAAACTGAATTTCATTGTGTTGAGAGCTGACAAATTGAGAGAGTTCACAGAATTTATGGTGAGTGCATTTTTGGAAAGTCAGTGGGCTGAAAGTGGAGTCCCTCTTTGAAAATTTCGCTTGGAGGTCACAATTTAAGCTTCTGCCACTGTAATGAAACTCTGTTCTTACTGACAGAAGTATGTAATTAGAAGCATAATACTCTATTTATCATAAAAACTGCAGGTTTTAGATACTTGTTATCATGGTCTAGAAAGAATACTCCATCTAATCAGGAAATCGATTATGTTTTGCCACTTTATTTACTAAACATACCACCTTGGTTAAACACGTTTCCTCTCTGGGCCACAGATTTCTCATTTGTAGAATGAGGAGGTTGAACTAAATGTCTTCTAATATTGCTTCTAGTTGTATGTGTCTAACTATGAAAGCTACAGTATTCATATAGTTTAACAGAAGCTTATGGGTAGGGTATGTATTAGGAATAAGGAATCTCTAAAGCTATGATTTTATACCCCTCCTTCCTTTCAGTACTAAAATAATAGAAAGATTTTTCTAGGATCCCTGCTTCTAATTCCTCATCACCCACTCAGATTTTTTGCCCTTTTCAATCTGGCTTCTAACCCCATCACTCTATTGAAATTGCTCTCAGAGGTTACCCGTGATCTCCTAATTACTAAAATGATGCCTTTTTTTCAATCCTTACCCCTTTGAACTTTCTGAAACTTATACTGTCGACAACTTCTACTGAATATTCTCCTTTATTAAATTTCATAAAGCTAATTTCTGTTTCAGTTCTTACATGTTTAATGAGAATTTATCAGTTTTCTTTGCTGCAACATCGATCTCTCAACTCTAAGCATGGGTATCCTGCTAGTAATCTGAAAGGTTCTGCCTTTATTTCCTCTATTTATATATTTTTGATTATTTCATTGACTCCTACATATTCAATTTTCTTATATATGCAGATGATTCCCAAATACTACAAATATAGGCATGTATAAATGTATGTATGTTTGTGTATGTATTTATATGCACATATAACCAGCTATAATGCTTCTCTCCTTTACTTTCATCCTGCATCACCAGTTGCCTGATGGTCTTGGCTTTATTTCTGAAACCTCAAAAACAATATATCTGAAGCTAAACTTATTATTTACCCCGAATTTTCTTCCTTCATATTTCCCTTTGCTGATGGAACCACCGCCATCTCAGTCATTATATCTTCTACTTTGAGTCTGCTCTCTCCTTTACCCCTAAATCCAATTAGATGTCAGTCCTTGTTGATTTTTCTTCTATGTAACTCTCTTACGTTGATTCTGAGTATCACCTAGCTCAGAAACTCATCACTACTCACTTTGTCTATTGTGATAAGCTCCTAATGGTATGCCTGACATAACTTATCTCTCCAACTCTTTCTTCAAGCCACTGCCTAAATAATCTTCCTAAGGCATAAGACTAACCATGTTATTCCCTGCTGAAAAATCGTCAGTGGTCTCCCATTGCAGTTCATATAAATGCAAACTTCTCGGTCTGGCCTGTAAGACCCTCCCCAATCTGTCTCCAGTGCCATTTCCCATTACAATCCTCCATGCAATCTATGTTTCAGACAAACTGTGCCACATGTTCTATATAATAAATAAGAATATATGAGCTGTGTGGTTTTTTTTAATTTATCGATGGAATACAAATACTTACTTACTTACAAATACTTACTTACTTTTAGCATAGAGAGCTCCAGCAACATAGAGTAACTTTCAATGCCTTACTTAATACTTGGTTACTGTGAATTGCTATGGTCAAAAAAGATATAAAAAATATGAACTGGGGATGCATTTTTAAGTCAATGAGCATCACCTAACTTGAGTCAGTCCTTGGGCAACCGATATGTACTGGATTGTTATGCCTATCTGAGATGACTTTTTTTTGGCATTGTAGGACCTGAGAAAACCTATATGTCACTGGAATGAAAGAAATATTAGGATTTCATCCTTTGCGACCCCAAGGTCAACACCATAAGAAGATGAGGCAGAAGAATATGGATGTGTTAGTGCCCAGAATCAAAGGATCATGGATTTAGCACTAAAAAGATACATGTTCAGACCATCTAGTCTAACCCCCTCATTTTATAGACGCTTGTGAGGGATTTTTAAATTTTCTTTTTTCCTTCACAGAAATAAAGAAGTAGTAATGACAGTTATTTTCAGAAAGAGTCCAAATAGAATGTGACACTTTAACATTTAAGGTTCACAAATTTCATGCATGTAGATACACCATCCATTGACTCAATTCACTGTTTTTTTTTTTCCCCATGATTTAGTAGATGTTTCAAGAGTTACTGTGTCCAAATAAATAAATGAATGAATGTTTAGCAGGTCATAAACTGTTCAGTGATGAGCCTCTCTGAATTTGGCTAGGTGCCCAATATAAAGTATATATTAGGTCTATACTTCAATTCATTCCAATTTGGCAGTACCATCCAGACCTGACATACCAATCTTAAGAGTTTTTTAAGAATTAAGTGTTATCTCCACACTGCAAGGAGTCATCCGAGTTGGGCTTAGTCGATGAAATATTATAAGCAAAATTTTAGGTTAAAAATTGATTTTCAAATATATAAAAATGATGGACACTATTTAATGAAGCTTGACATTTCTGTAGCATTAAACATTTACAAACTGAATTGTTCAGCATAAGAAAACATTTCAAAATTGAAGCTCTATATACAGTGGCTTTGTAATATAAAAACCTAGATTCAAATCCTGCTTCTGTTACTTACTAGCCCTGAGACCTTTGCAAATCACTTAACCTTTCTGGGCTTCAGTTTTCTCATCTATAAAACGAAGAAGTTACAATAGTTTTCCTCTAATGCCCCTTATAGCTCTATACCTGTGGTCTTACAAGCTTTAGAAGTTGATCAGACAATAAAGAGCATGGCTTTAGATCCAACTACTTCTGAAATGACTGCAGTTCCTGTTCTCTGACCCTCACCAATCACTAACTTTTTGCATTTCAGAGTTTTTCAAAACTTTTCAACTCTCCTAGTTTCTATGCTTGACAGATGGCTTCAGTGAGGAACTCCTGATTGCTTGGCCAAGCCTGTTATTTCTCCCACTTTGCACTGCTTTCCTCCCACAGTGCTAGCAACTGAGCACGAATAGGATTTCAAGGTTCAGTATGATATTGCAGGAACTTTGCAACAACAATAATAAAAATGGGTACTGGCTTTATGCTTTAGGCAAGTCCTGCTTTCTGTATTCTGAACTTTTTGATGGGGAGCACTGAAAGTCAAAACTACAGGAAATGAAAACACAGCACAGACCCCTGCTTTCCACAAAGAAAACACACACACACACACACACACACACACACACTCTGCACACATACACACAAAAATTCTTGCCCCTTTGAAATTAGATTTTCTTCTCCATACTGATGTAAGCAAACTACAATACAGCTTTATTTCCTTTCCTCTGATGTGAAACACCACAAACCCAGCCAAAGTTTTAAGAAATGCCATGACACACATAAAAACAGTCAATTATGTTGCTGAAATACTCCAGGCACATTTCTCCCTCTAAAAACACTCTGCTGTATTTTACATGAATAATTACTACAAATTCATGTGTCAAAAGTCCTTCCCAATGTGAACCCTTGGCTTTGTGACATCCAAGGATTAACACTTGTAGCCTTCAGCTCTAATTGGAATGAAGTTAACGTCTGACTTTTTTATTGTTTCAAGAGAATCAGTGTGCTTTTCTCAACAAAGGCTTAATTCTTTATTGTTCTATAGACTAGCCAGAGTATATTAGAAGTCATATTAGACTATTCTTTAAAGTGGCTAAATGCATTTTGCAGTTGTAAATAGGATATTTTATTTGGCTAATAGAACCTCAACTCTCACCCTTCCAAAAACAAAACAAAGCAAAACAAACACTCCACAAATAACTAATAATGAGCATCATATGTAAGTGTGAGCAGCTATGTGGTGTGGCAAATAGAGCACAGGGTTTAAAATTATGAAGATTCATCTTCCTGAGTTCAAATCTGGCCTCAGACACTTACATGCTATATGACCCTAGGCAAGTAACTTTAGCCGGTCTACTTCAATCTCTTCTTCTGCAAAATGAGAAGAAGAAGGAAATGCCAAACAACTCTAATGTTTTTTGTCAAGCAAACCTCAAACGGGGTTACTAAGAGTTAGACAAAACTGAAATTACCAAACAAAAATTCCTTCCCAAAGCTGACTCATCCATCATGGCTTAACTTGACCTATTAAATTGGCCTTAATTTGACCACGGCAAAAAGTCTCCAGGGAAAGACCCCAAGGATGTGTTTGTTCTTGTTTTTCAAACAGTTAAATGGCACAATACATGGCATGTTTGTCTGAGAGTTTACAATACCTGAATTCAAATCTTGCTTTAAGATACTGACTAGCTGTCCGACATGGGCCAAGGAACTTAATTTCTCTCAGCCTCAATTTCCTCATCTGCGAAATGGGAACAATGGTGACATTGACAATATTGTAAGGCTTAAAAAAAATCACTCTATGACATTCTCCAGGATAGTCATTGCTTCTAACACTTTAAGGTTTGCACACAACAACCACATGAGATAGGTACTCTGAGGATTTCTACCCTCATTTTTAAGACAAAAAAACTGAAGTCCAGAAAGATTATGACAATTCTCCATATTCACATAGCTAGTAAATATCCAACCTGGGATTTGAACCCATGTCTCTCCTAATTCAAAGTCAAGTGCTCTTTCCTTCTACGTACACTACCTCCAGCAATATAAAATAATATTTGAGTTAATAGAATTCTGAATAATCTTTGTCATTTTTATTTCTGTAATAAATTAAAATAAAATTTTTCTGGTTAGCATTGATTCCCTCTTGATTTGTATCTTCCCTCGCAGTAGTAACTTAAAGCACTGGGAACAGTACAAGAGATTCCTTTTTAAACTTAAAGAAATTAATTTGAGAGTTTTGGGGGTTTGGTGAGGGAGGCATTATTGTGGTTACATTTCCCTCCATTCTATATAAGCCTCAATTTAGTTTGTAGTCAGAATAAACATGTAAACATGGGACAGCTAAGTGCACAGTAGATAGAGTGCCAGATCTAGAGTCAGGCAGACTCATCTTCCTGAATTCAAATCTGACCTCAGACACTTACTAACTGGGTGACCCTGGGCACGTCACTTAACCCTGTTTGCCTCAGTTTCCTTATCTGTAAAATGAGCTGGAGAAGGAAATGGCAAACCGCTCCAGTATCTCTGTGAAGAACACCCCAAGTGGGGTTACAAAGAATCAGACAACGAGTGAAAAACAACTGACAAAGCTGAGGGCAGCTTCTAAGCTGCCATGGATCTAGATCTAAGTTTCGTATCTGAGATTCTGTTCTCTACACCTAGATCTGAAAAGAACAACACACGGAAAATCCCAATCCTGTTTCTGTGGTCCATAAACCTAAGAGGAGAGGAGGAGTCTTCCCGTCATATCCTCATTAGTTCACAAAGGTACTGAAGGAGTTCACCTCTCCTCCCTCCCCAACACTGCTACAAGAAAGAGATTGCCTCAGTCTGGTACTATTAACAACATAGCCAGCTCCAATTCATAGTCAACGGAAGGAGGCTGTCTCCAATCACCTAAGAGGGTACCTACCATTGAATGCCTTGCCCCAGAAGCAGGACCCTGGAATCTCCCAAGTGGGTGTTTCCACCTTAATAGCCATTATAAAAATAATTCCTTTCCCTAGAAAAACTGTATATACTAATGTGGTTGTGGTTTGTCTTTTGTTATTGAAGAGATTGTTGGGAAGATGGTGCCATGACTTGCAAGTGAATTGGATTACAGTGAGGATGAGTTGTGAAGTCATCAGTCTCATTTTTTCCTCCAGAGCCACCTGGGACCAGTGGCCAGATATAGATAACTGGAGATGGCCCAGGATGCATTGGGAGACCTTGGCCTTTTTAAGCTAAGGTCCTTCCAAGTTCTCACTTTTACTGAGGCAATGCCCTTTCGGTGATTAGGGTTGTTTAAGAAGTGAGTCAAGGGATGGTTGCTTTAATCAAAACCAAACTGGCAGGGAAAGGGAGACCCTCAGGGTTTCTGGCCAAAAGAGAAACAAGTACTATTTAGGTTCATTCTGAATCATCAGGACGCAACAAGTAACCATTAAGGGGTTCCTGGGCAGGGACCTATTGCTGGCCAATCAGTGAGAGCTAGAATGAATTGGGTTTCAGGCACGGTCTTTAAGAAAGAAATCTAGCCAGTAAACCCCAAGATATCCAGGTAGGCTTCAGCCATCAAAATTTACCTTCCTTTAGGCAGAATACCTTCAGGTAAAGTCATGACACCTTTCCTCTCCTCTCTCTACATGGGGAGTCATATACTGATGAAAACTTCTATGACTGTCAATTACCTACAGAAAAAAGTCTGACTCCTTAGTCTGGCATTAAAGACCTGTAATGCCAAGCAAAGGCAACTTCCAAGGTTCAGATTACCAGCATAGCAAACCCCATTTATTCACCAAACATTCACAGAACAGAGAAAGTCAAAATACAGTGTAACTTGTTCCTTTAGCAAGTAAGTTCTCCATTCAATCCAGGTACTACTCCATCCCTAGACAGTAGTTCATATAGTCAGTCAAAGTCTCTTCTCAAATGGAGATTAGTCTCCAATCTTAAACAAAGTATATTCATTTGGTCAATCACAGAGCACAAAAAAAAAACAAACAAAAAAACTCAAAGGCTTCCCACCCCTTAATCTCAAAAGGGGCAGGAGAACACAAAAGGCCATCCACCCTTAAGTTACAACAGGGTTAAGATATCATCTCAGCATTGAACACCCAAGGGAAGGGCCTTCTTTCATCTTCACTGGAGGCAAGCCCTCAGCAATCTCGGTTCCTGGGGAGATAAGGCTCAACAAAGTCATAGCCAGTATCCTCATCAAATCACTCTCTGCCTGTAGAACAGTCTCAGAACCCCTGAAAACATCAGCAAGGCCCTCTTCTAGGATTTCTGTGCAGGTAGCACAAGAAAATCCTCCTTCAGGGCTTTCAAACCAACAGCCAGGTTCCAGGACCTCTACAACAGCAGCACTGTCCTTCACCGGCAGATGAATCTGGCAAAACAACATCAAAACGGACAAAATACTGGCATCACAGCCATGCCTCCTCAGTTCTTGGCAGTTCTGGGTGGCAGTTCTCAAAAGTCCTGGGCAGTTCCAATGGGCTTTTAGCAATCTTTCTCTCAGCAACTCAGGCTCCACGATACTGGATACTGCTCTCCCAAAGTTCTTCTGGCCTTCTCTAGGCTTGGGCCTCTCTCCCAATTCATGGCTTCTCCCAGTTCAGTCCTTTCTCTTCACGTCAACAAGTCCATCCCACAAGTGGGATTCACAAGCTCTGGATTTTAACACTCAACCCAAAAACCAAGCCAATACAGGGGCATCTCCAAATCCCACTACCATTACAAGACCCTTTACATTCTTGCTTCAAAATCCCCTTCTTTGCTTATGTCCTTCACAATACTTTCCTTCACATATACCAAATTCTTGAAAGAAAGTATTATTCCTCTTTCCAAACTTCATCCAATCTGGTCAGATTTAGTCATTTTGCTTGTGCCCCACCCCACCCCATCCCACCCCACTCACAATAAAACAATGCTTGTAATATATTTCTTCTCCCTTCAGAACTCACACCACATGGAAATCCTATTCATCCTTCAGGTCTAAACATCAGAACCATTTCTTCCACAGAGATGTCCCTGATTTCCCAGAAATAATCCCCTTCTCCTCTAAGTTTTAAAAGTACTTTATATTTTCTTAAATATATTATGTTTTCCCAATCACATGTAATAACCATTTTTAACATTCTTTCTTTTTTTTTAATTTTGAGTTCCAAATTCTCTCCCTCACTCCTTCCCCTCACACTTACCTGACGTGGCAAAGAATGTATAGATTATACATGTGCAAGTCATGCTGTGAAAGGAAATACAGAGAAGAAGAAGGAAGAGGAAGAGGAGGAAGAGGAGGAGGAGAAGTTTAAAAAGTTTGATTTGATCTGCATTCAGACTTTCTCTTCCATGTTTACCATTTTATGTTTTTCTTGAGTCTTGTATTGGTAAGTTAAATTTTCTATTCAGCTCTAGTCTTTTCATTAGGAATGCTTGAAAGTCCCCTGTTTTATTAAATACCTATTTTCCCTCTGAAGGGTCATATTTAATTTTGTTGTGTAGGTGATTTCTTGGTTGTAATCCTATATCTTTTGCCCTCTGGAATATCATATTTCAAGCCCTCTGATCCTTTAACATAGAAGCTACAAAATCTTTTGTTATTCTGATGGTGGTTCCATTTATATTTGGATGTTTCCTTCTGGCTGCTTGTAATATTTTCCTCTTGACCTTAAAGTTCTGGAATTTGGCTATAATATTTTTGGCGGGTTTTCAATTTGGGATCTCTTTTAGGAGGTGATTAGTGGATTCTTTTCATTTCTATTTTCCTTCTCATTTTACGATATTGGGGCAGTTTTCCTTGATAATTTCTTGAAATATGACGTCTAGGCTCCTTATTGATGATGAATTACAGATAGTCCAGTAATTTCTAAGTTATCGCTCCTCAATCTATTTTCAGGTCAGATGTTTTTCCAATAAGATATTTCACATTTTCTTCTATTTTTTCATTCTTTTGACTTTGCTTTGTTGTTTCTTAATATCCCATAGAGTCATTAGATTCCACTTGACCAATTCTAATTTTAAGGAATTTTTTCTCCAAAGAGCTTTTGCACCTCTTTTTCTATTTAGCTAATTTTACTTTTTAAGGGGTTCTTCTCTTCAGTGGATTTTTGTGCCTCTTTTATTATTTAGCCTAGTCTATTCCTTAAGGTATTATTTTCTTCGGTACTTCTTGTGGCTTTATTTTTCCAAATGGTCAACTCTTTTTCATGATTTTCTGGCATCACTCTCATTTCTTTTCCCAATCATTCCTCTACCTCTCTTATTTGATCTTTAAAATGCTTTTCCAGCTCGTCTTTGAATTCTTTTTTGTGTCTGAATCAATTCACATTTTTTCTTTGAGGTTTGTATTTAGCTGTTTTGGCTTTATTGTCTTCTGAGTTTTTGTTTTAATCTTCCCTGTTACAATGGTAACTTCCTATGGTCAGGTTCTTTTTTACTTGCTTACTCATTTTCAAAGCCTGTTTCTTGACTTTTAACTTTTTATTAAAGTTTGGCTCTTCTCTGGGAGTTAAGAGGGCACTATCTTAAAATTTTTGGAGTTTTATGCTGCTTTTTTTTGAGCTAGTTCTGAGAATCTTTAAGTTTTTGGTTCTTCCAAAGTGGTATGCTCTGAGAAGAGGTGTGGTCACTGTTCTCCTGGGCTGTGCTGTGGTCTCTGACTCATCACAACCATTCTTCTCCACCCTGGAACTGTGATAAGGATCCCTGTACCCCTGTGATTGCATGTTCTAGTCTTACTGTTCCTTTTCCTCATCCCTAGAATGTGACCTAGAAACTCTTATGAACAATGCAACAGAGTCCTCCACCCAACAAAGGGTTCCCTGTAATCCCCTTCTGATCAGTTTTCTGATCCCCTTACCATCCCTGAGCTAAAGACTGTGGAATCCACCACAGCTGATTCAGTTGTCCCTGCTGGTTCAGTCACCCCCAAGGTGTGCTGCTGGCTTGCTGAAGTGCAACCAGCACTAGACTACACTCTACTCTCACTCCCAGTAAGACAGATTGTTGATGATCTTTCCTGCTAATCTTCTAAGTATCTTTTTTTAGGCTGGAAAATTGTTTCACACTGTTTTGCTACTCCATAATTCATTCTGAGGCATTATTTTATTTTATTTTTTGGAGGGGAATTGAGGAGAGCTCAGGGGAGTCCCTGCCTTTATTCCACCATCTTGGCTCTACCAGCCCCCTTTATATACTTTATATGTTTCCTGTTTATCATATTTTGATTTATTCGATATTAATCTATATATGCTATATAGTACCTAACTAGACTAAAAGGAGCTTGAAAGGAATAGTCATGTCTAGCATTCTCCTGTATATAGTACAGGAATTACACATGTACAGAAATTGGAAGGGATGAGTACCATGATACATTGACTGGGGTGGGGGTGGGGAGAGAAGTTAACATTTAGTGCTATTGTTCTCCTCTATCTTAATAGATTCCTCCACACCAAAAAAGATTGTATGTAAGAATCGAAGAGGTAACTTTTGATATAATTTAATTATATCTGATTAAAAATAGGAATAAATTGTTAGGCCCAAAGAAGAGACATGAAATTATACCTCCCTGCCCCCAAAATACTTTCACAAAAAGATAAGTGGTCCAGGTCTGTGGAAGATTACATTTAATGAAATTCCCCTTACACACACACACACACACACATACACACACACACATACACAGATTAAATTTTATTG
Organism: Pseudochirops corinnae; assembly: GCA_028646515.1. Lineage (NCBI taxonomy): Eukaryota > Metazoa > Chordata > Mammalia > Diprotodontia > Pseudocheiridae > Pseudochirops > Pseudochirops corinnae. The sequence goes on from CM053586.1 coordinate 124,993,702, forward strand.
ATTTTTTTTTTAATTTTGTTATAAATTATGGCTTTGTGAGAGTGAGGAGACAGAGTTACTGAGGAAATCAAGGTGACATAAAATCAAAATATGTCAATAAAATTTATTTTTAAAATAAGAAAAGCTACACATATTCTTAAATATTATCTTGTCCTACCCCTTCATTTTAGAGTTGAGCACACTGAGACTCATAGAGGTCTTATAAGGTAATTTCTGAATATCTCTTAGGTAATTAGTAGCAGACCTAGAACTCCAATGCAAATATCTGAATCTAGTCTTATTTCCCTTGGCCCACAAAGTAGTCACCAAGGCCTAAAGGAAACAACCTCATGCTACAGCATAAAGACTTGCTTTACTGATCTTTTTCTTTGTTTGTTTGTTCCTAGGCAGCAGTAATTCCTGGGTAAAATTACCTTTGATTCACCCATCTTCCATTACCATGCCCTATGAACCTTTCCTTGTAACACAACAAAGTTCAGCAAACGGAACTGTCCAGTGATCTATTCTACCAGTTTCCATTACCAATGCTTTAAGAAACAACTCCTAAAGGAATGATTTATGAGATCATCCACTCCACCTATCTTTGTCACAAAAAAAGGAAACAGAGGAATGAATAGCCAGGGGCCATTACTGATTTAGCTTTTACAAAGACATACTCAGAAATTACTTTTTCTTTTGGTTTTATTGGAATACTCACAGATATGCCTGGCAAAATGCAGAAGGAGGACACTGGGGACTTGCTCTCTAGATATAGTATATTTAGTAAAAGTTGCATCATTTATATATCCTTAGCAACCTGAAACAAGTAGTCATTTCAGAAATTAATTTACTGTATTTTGGAACTAGCCCAAGACAGTTCAATGAAAAGAAAATTATCTTCACTAAAAATGTTTGGAACAATATGTCCCCTATGCTGATTCTTTATCATGATATAACCAATATGCAAAAAAAAAAAAAAAGAAAGAAAGAAAAAAAAAACCTGTAGCCCCCTCCTGCCTAAGGGTCCTCTGTGCCATTTGTAGATCCTGCTAAACTCATAGGAGATTGGTATGTTTCCCTCTAGTGGTTAAAAAGCACTTAGCTCTACAAGCCAGGTCACCTTTAGAAAAAATAAAAAGAGGTTATATTACTGGACAAAGAAGAGCAGGTATCTTTATGCACGTGGTGTGTAAGTGTGATCAAGACTTGTCACTCTGCTGGAAAATACCTGATCATTTAAGCAAACAGATAAATGTACACAGAAAGACCGTAGATAGAAAAGCTTGTCTGCCCTGACTTATTTAATATATATACTATATAAAAGCAGCAGCTGCTGCTGCTCCTGCTGCTATTAAATGAGAGAATAAGAGTCAGTGAGGAAACAATTCAAACACTTGCTAGCCCATTTCATTTTTATATTTTACAAGATTAGTAGTGCAATAAGATTAGTCATTTTAAAGGATGTCTCATTACTTAGTGAAAAATCCCTCACTGAAATAGATTTCATTTCGTAAAAAAGCAAAATCCAGCTGCTGGATATTGTCCAATGAGAACTGTCTGCATTTCTTTTATGGAACTACAGCCCCAGGACACAGAGAGAAGAGGAATCCCAAGGAAGGCTGGAGCTCAAATTTACTGTAATCACTTGGGGAAAATAGATCCTAGAGCCTAGAATAGATCAGAGTGCAAGTGACAGCCTCACATTTGTTTTTTTTGTTGTCACATAACCCTGTGTAAGGAGGAGCAATTGCCGTTGTCTGTTTTTTGAAAACTCTGAGCATGTTAAGACTTTCACAATCAAGTGAACAGCAACATGTCATAGCAGCTCCAAATATGTATACTGGGGTTCCTTGAGCAATCAAACTTGCTGAAATGAAGGGTCAAAAGATCAGGACTGTAACTTTAAGCAACTCAGGGGAAGGCAATAATCTCCCGCCTTTGTTGTATTCTGAGACCTGGCCATGATCACAGAATGTGAAAAACAGCTATCAGGTCGCAGGATTATTTCAGAGCTAGAAAGCACCTGCAGTTATTATGTACAAAAGAAACTCACAGTACTCAGCTTTCATAAGAAAGTAGAGATACCTCCCAGTCAATCTTCTCATTGACAAATGTGCACAAGGTATGCAGTAAAGAAGAGGGCAACAATGCTAACAGGCTCAGATGTAAGAGTCTTTACTTCAGATGATCAGAGAGTTAGCTGATATGTAAATCACTGAAGAAGAGCTAAAGACAAGCTTTAAGCACAGAAATTCATAATTATATCATCACCCATAAAGAGGTTGCAGCTCCTTCAGGATGAAGGCTGAACAGAAGAGGAACAATTACTCAGGATCCCATCTTTGTCTTTAACAGGTTTTACAGCATGTGGTAGCTGCATTCATCTTTCCCTTCAAAGGCAAATAAGCAGAGAGAAATAAAATAGCCTATAATTATTGGTCATTTGACTTCATATATCTGTTCAGTTGCTTCAGTGTTACACTGATAATAAGTGAGAGAGAGAGAGAGAGAAAGAGAGAGAGAGAGAGAGAGAGAGACAAAGGGGGAAGCAGGAAGGAAGAAGAGAATAAAAGAAAGAGACTGAGAGGGAGGGAGAAAAGTGCAGGGGAAGGAGTAAAAGACAGAGCCAGAGATTATCTCCAGGAATTTACAAAGCAAGATAGTTATTACACACATAGGTCTTTTCATGAAAGATCAATGGGAGTTTTCAAATCTTATAGAAAAATTATGAAATTCAAAATACATGACTTTTATTTTTGCACACTGCTTCCTTCAACTGAAAGAGAACACTCATAGAAGGTAATAATAGTTCCTGAGATACACATTGAAACAAAGGTAAGTTTGTAAGCATTAAGCTAAAGTTAACATGGAAAGAGCAATATGCTCTAAAAAGCTGAATTTATACAGCACTTTACACATGCAAAAGATCCTCACAACAGTACTGTGAAGTATACACCTCAGATTTATTTACTGGAGTTTTAGAGATGACAAAGTTAAATTTCACAAAAAGGTAAGTGACTTGTCCACGACCTCACAACTTGAAAAAAAGTTGGAATTTTATGATAGTTATTGCTTCTTTCCTTCCTTCTTTCCTTCCTTCTTTCCTCCCTTCCTTGCTTTTTCTTTCCCTCCCTCCCTCTTCTTTCCTTACCATATTCTTTTCCTTCCTTCCTTACTTTTTCTTCAATTATTCTACTCTTTTCCCCCTTCTTGTTTCCTTTCTTTCTCCCCCTTTCCTTCCTTCTTTTCCTTCTCTCTCCCTTCCTTTCTTTTTCCTATTTCTCCTTTTCTTCCTCCATTTCTTTCTTCTTTTCTTTCTTTATTTCCTTCCTTTCTCTCTCCCTCCCCCCTAACTTATGATTCTATAACTGTAAAATACTCTCACCATGAAAAATTGTTCTTTCAATGAAAACCGAAAATTCATCTTCAATTTGAAATCTTAGCACACTGTCTATACAGCCTTTGTTATTACTATATAAAATTATTGGAAAGTAGAAAAGAAGCATGTTCTTTGTGTGTCCTTAGATACAGAATGCTGACTAGATAGCAAGATATATGGGTATGGGGAAGAGAGGAACAGGAATGTGTTCTGATCTATTTTTGTCTCAAATACCTGAAATATCAACTCAGCATTCTTGCTGGCACAGCTTTAAGAATGAAATGTGTGTTCCTGAACACTGGGTGTCTGATTTAGTCCTCGAAATTGTATAAAATATGATAGGTATGTATAAACAGAGGCTATTATTGTGTATGTCACAATCACTCAGGGAGAAACCCAGTATTGGATTTGAAAAAGAGAGCTATTAATCTCAGAGGTGTCCTTTTTCATTGGAGCATTGAGCCAAGTCAGATCTCTAGCTTAAATTCCTGACAAGGTCCTCTAAAAGTGAACAAATTGGGAGATCTAGGTAAAATGGAGTCTTATTGTAAGACAGAAAAAGGGTGATGGGAATGGTGTTAGCTATGGGGGGGGGGAGGGAAAGTCTGCAGATGAAAAGAAATAAAAGGCCAACAAATGAGGAGTAGAAAATGGATTACAGATTCAAATCACACCTAGAATATCTTTCCTAAGGGAGTTGGGGGAAGACAAAATGTCACTGGAAGGTATTAGAACTGTATCATTCAGTCTATATTTTTTCTTCTTCTCCCTCTGCCAATATACTAATTTCATATTTTGAAGGATGTGGGAAAGATGTGTTCTCTTTTTACCTCTAATAAATTATTCTGTTCTGACTGTCATTTCAGAGATGCTCCCAAAAACAGCAACAAAGGCAAAGAGAAGTTGAGGTAGTAGTGTTATACAGGATACCCATACAGTTCTGTTTAATAGAGATAATGAACCACTTAGTTGGTATCCATTATTACAAGCTCCAGTCACAAAACAGATACTGAATGGAGTTCAATACAACTACATGGCAAAATCAAATACAAATTATTTTACTAAATAGAAATTTGTGTGCCCAAGTAAACCTCTACACAGATGATCTTGTTGTCACAAAGTGGTGGCTGTGGTGGTGGTGGTTAGTAGTCATTAATTTTCAGAGCAACTCTTTCCTAAGCATTGATAACGAAATATCATTTATCTTGGGATAAGAAACTTAGATGATAAAATTTCAAGTGTTAGAAATGATAGTGAGAAACGAAAGCAAGCAACCCATTATTTCTGATCCTATAAAATGCTGAATTTAGTCCTTGATATATTTTGCTTGTTTTTTTGTTTGTGTGCATACAATATTTGAGATTAGCAGTAAATTCTTCAAGTCTTAGATAGGCATGTAAACTCCTGGAATTCATGTGACTGACTGATGTCTAACAAGTGATTCTAAATCTCATATTGCTTATAAGAATGAGAATGCATTTTGTTAGTCATGAACATGGGCTAGAATGGATTTCAAGCTAGTAACTTGGCAGAAGGCTAATATTAGGATATTTCTGTCGGGAAAATGAATTGAGGTAGGCTGATTATGTGTTAGAGGAAGAATTGATGGGATGACCAAATTTTCCACTGATTCTTACAAAATATCACAAAACTTAGAGGAAGCTTCCCACGTGGGGGAATCAGTCTTGTGTGGAATATTCATGAAAATGAGGAAGAACTATACAAGTTGAAAAAGTATAGACAAATTACAAAAAGTAATTATCACTAAGGGAAGTGATCACATGCATAAGGTTACAAATACCTGGAAATTGTCATGTATTTGTGTTCTATGGTAACGGTATTACTGGATTTAGGATTGCAATTTTAAAAATTAATTAAATGCTAAACTGAAAGTTTTCTATCTTAACTAATTATGTTTTATTAACCAGGAGTCAAAGTGGGAGTTTTTGTTTGGACATGAATTAGACTTAAAACTCCGTTGTAACTCGGAAGATTCTATAATTCTGTTTCTGTACCACATAAGAATTTTATATCTTGTTCTAAAATTTAATCATTTAATCATTGGGGCAAAGCCCTTATCACTGCATCCTAGTTGAAACATTATCTAAACTCTTCATTTTACAAATGAGGAAATTAAAGCTTGTATTTCCCATTACTCCATTAGCAGAATTAGCCTCAGGAAATTCATTTTACCTTTCTAGGCCTTATTTCCCATATCTCTAAAATAAGGAATTTGGACTAGAGGAACTCAGAGGTTCCTTCCAGCTCCAACTTTTTATGATTATAGCATTTGGCTACCTTTATATCAAGCTTGAAGTAGAGAATATGAATTATCCTTCTCTTTTTACTCCTTCACCTCCCAGTGCAGTGCAACACACATAGTAGTGGCTTGCAAAATATCTCTATGTATATATATTTTTTCTCATTCAAGTCACTGCATTTCTTCTTTACAAACTGTTCATACAAATATTGCTCTTCATATTTTTAACATTTCAGATAATAATCTAAAATCTAGAATAAGTTGGATTTTTTTTCTACCCTAAGGAGGGAAGTATAACTTGCAGAAAGTCATTTATTTTTCTATATTTTATTTTTTAATTATTAAAGTGGACCCACTGATAGCCAATGAGCATTCCAATTTCAGAAGAGTATATTACCAAAAGATTAACCATCAGGTTATTTTCTCTTTAATTTGGCCACAGAAAATTTATTGAAACCATGTTTTAAGGTTTGTAGGGTTTTTTAAGATAAGACAGTATCCAAATCAATGAAATTTAAAAATTTTTGTAATGTTTAACTGACAGGGAGATTGTAGTCTTCTACTATGTGTAGATATTTAAAGGATGGAATTATTTCCTGTAAAACCAACATAATCAATAAATAGAATCTGTCCTGCTTCACATTATTATGATTTATGTAGCTTAAAATATAAGAACATAGATTCAAAGAATACTAAAATCAAAGACTCCTAGTGTTAAATGACCTAATTAGATTCATCTAATCTAGCCATGTATAAGAGAAAAAAAAAATACCTCCACACAGATTTTTCATATGTTCATAAAATGTTACAAATTTGCAAAATCAAAAAAAAAAAAAGGAAAATCTGAAAAAAACACTTTAAAATCATCTGGTCCAAATTCATAACTATAACTAGTATTTTTATTTTCAGTGTTTTTTTTTTCAAATATCAAACTTTACCTAATATCATGTTAGTTTTTTGTTTGGTTGGAGAGGAAGGGTATTTTGTTGGTTTTCTTTTGTTTCAGCATGAGGGAGGGAGATAGAGAAAATGGGACACATACCTAAGGCAGAAATTTCAGATTTCTAGGGGTAATTCTGCTCTCTCTCTCCTAAAAGTAGGGCTATCCAACCATAAATTGGGGTGAAGAGGAGGAGATAATGTAAAGAAACTTTTTGTTTTAATGAATTATTCATGCTAACTTGTAACCAGGCTCAGTGGGAATTATTTTTCAGGTATAACTTGGACTAGATGGCTTTTGCACTCTCTTCTGGCTTTGAAAATTCTGTTTCTTCGCTCCCAGATGAGTTATTAGCACAATCTAAGCTTCAAGGCCTGGGGCAAAGCCCTGATCACTCCACCCTAGTTACAGCTCTATCTAAAACCCTCCTGAGAAAATAAGCCCCAAAGAAACTAAGTAACTTACACAAGGTCACTTGGTAGTTAGTTTAAGAACCTAGATTGCAAGTTGGGTCTTCTTACTGAGTTCAAGATTCTGGAAATGAATTTTATTTTCCAGGGTTTGCTTGTATTATTTATTTTTTTTTATAGGAAGGAAACAACATTGATAATAGTGCAATCATGCTATGTTGTATAAAGAAAGAACTAGAGTGGTTGCATGTCCAGTACATGAATTAGTGATAAATGTTTAATTGTGTTTATTATTGATTAATATAAATAATTTATTAACAATGGCAATTAATTAATACACTTATTTTATATACATAGTTTTGGTTTATACTGCCCCAAAAGATGTGAAATATTCATGGAGGATAAGAACAGACTAAGATTAAGAACAGATGGGCTCCATGGGGGTTATATTTGAACCCCTTTCAATATGGTAAAAGAAATGTTGGAGCAGGGAAACAGACATAGATTGCCAAGTTTTTCAAAATCAAATTTACCCAAATAGCCATCCAGCTGACAGTCTAAATTTCAGGTTGCTAACAACATAAAGAGGTTGCTTTTGCAATAGAGGTAACCATTTACCAGACTGTGAACAAAGGCCAAGGATGATTGTTTGGTGAGATTACTGGGCAGACAGGAAAGATGTGCCATAAGCATGAAAAGATGCTCATGTAAATTTTGACATCAGAAGGTAGTATTCCTTCACTTGGAAGTAGAGTTAGGTTTCAATGGGATCACTGCTGATTGGGCTAGTGTTTGTCTAGTGTAAGTAAAGAAACTTTTGGAAAGTGACCTATCCTTAGCTTAAGCTGGTTGGTAGGGTGAGCTTAGAGGGAAAGGAAAGGAAGGAAAGAAACATTTATCAGGTGTCTATTATGTGCCAAGAACCATACTAAGTATGTCACAAATGTTACCTCATTTGATCTTCACAACTTTAGAAGGTAGAGGTCAAGTGATTTGCCAAATGTCATACCACTAGTATGGTATGACTAGCTCCAAGGCCAAGGCTTTATCTATTGCACTACCTATCTGCTTCTGGGTATAGGGGGTTGAGGGGTATCTAGACAGTAACTGAGGAAGAAATATCCCTTCACCACTGATATATACTACAAATGGTGCCCTTGGGAACTACAAACCTGGAAGAAATGTGAAAACTACTTACTCATTTTGGTGTCATTCTAATAAGTAAGGATTCTTAATCTAGAACTCACGAAGTTAAAGGGGTCCATAGGAAACACCAGATTGCCAAATGGATCCATAATGAAAAAAAAATGTTTAAGAACCAGAGGAAAATAAAAGTCATCATCTTGTTTACATTTAGCTAGGGAAACATTTAAGAGATAGTGAGAACACCAGTGAAGTAGGAAAATTTTGCTTTCCAGTACTATATCTTAAAGTATCTGGTGCATTGTACCCGTCTAGTTCTGCTCTTTCCTGGGCAACTTTCCACAATGAGAATATCCATTGGCTTCCCTGATTCATATTCAAAAATGAAATGCACTCTATCTTATTCCCATATAGTTTTGTTGTTGTTGTTGTTGTTATTGCAAAAAAGTCACTAATAAAGAAATAAAAAATATGATGGGTAGGTCTCATTCAAGCTGATCTTTTGTTAGTTTCTTTTGAAGTCGGAAAAAAATGAAATATTTGTTGGACACTCAATAGTTATTAAAGATTGTTTATTCAGCCATAGTATAGCAAAGATGTTCAATAAGGATATTCCAACACTTAATTTGGGTGAAATGCACCCATCCTGCTCACATCCATATGTTGTCTTTCTTTTTTCCTTTTTGGAGGGAGAAGGCAGGGCAATTAGGATTAAGTGACTTGACAAGGAGACACACCTAGTAAATGTTAACTGCCTGAGGCCGAATTTGATCTCAGGTCCTCCTGACTCCAGGGCCAGTGCTCTACTCACTGCAAAACCTAGCTGTCCCATGCTCACATTCATATGAAAAAAGTCTGATTTCTAAAGCAGTATGTGGTGATTCCCATTGCCTTGGGACATATACCAAATCTAAAGGCTTTTTTATGCCTTTTTATGACCAGGAAGCCACATCAGTACTTCTAGAGATCACCATGGAAATAGGTCAGGGAAAGCATAGCTTGAGCCCCCAGTCAATCAAATACTTATGATTT
>CM053586.1:125003344-125036737 GCA_028646515.1 Pseudochirops corinnae
AAAAGCGACATAGGAGAGAATAGACTGGGGGAGGGGGGACACACTGGGATGGCTGTTTTTGGGCAGTGAGTGGGGGAAAGAGGGGGAGAAAATATGTAACTCAAAATCTTGTGGAAATGAATGATGTAAACTAAAATACAATTTAAAACTATCAAAAAAAAGAAAGAGATAAGAAAGGAAAAGAAAGGAAAAAAAAGGAATAAAGAAAGAAAAAAACCCTGTAACAAATATGCATAATCAAGCAAAGCAAATTTCTGAATTGTCCTTGTCCAAGGAATTTTATCTTCTTTTTGAGTCCATCTTCTCTTGGTCAGGATATGGGAAGCATGCTTTAATCTTTGTTTTCTGGAATGGTACCTTGTTATTGCATTGATCACTGCATCGATTGTCTTTCAATGTCGTTTTTCAATACAATGCTGATGTTATTATATGAATTATTCTCCCAGTTCAGCTAATTTCATTCTGTATCAGTTCACACTGGTCTTCCCAATTTTCTATGAAATTATCCGTGTTATCATTCTTATAGAATTATAGTGTACTATTAATATTCATAAAGCACAATTGGTTTATCCTCCAATAACTGGGCACATTTATTTTATATATGAAAAGTGATGCTACAAAAATTTTTGTCTGTAGAGTTTTTTTTTTTAATTCTTTCTGTTATTTCTTTGGGGGCACAGACCCAGTAGTGATATAACCAGGTCAAAGGCAATATGCACAGGTTTTGACTTATGGGGCACAGCTCAAATTTCTTTCCAGAATTACTGAACAAATTCACAGCTCCACTAACAATGTATCTGGTTTCCTTCAGTCCTTCCTTTTGGTTATTTTTGCAAACTTGATGGGTATGAAGTTAAATGTGAGTTTTATTTTAATTTACATTTTCCTAATTATTAGTTATTTTAAGGATTTTTTTTCAAATGAGTGCTATTAGCTTAAATTTTTATTTTAAATTTTATTTTTCAACTAATAAGAATTTATTTTCTCTCTTTCTCATCTCCAATTGAAAAACAAAAGAAAAAGAAATTATTTGTAACCCATATACATAGTCAATCAAAATAGATTCTCATGTTTTCTATATAAAATATACATACATATGAATGTATACATATATGTCTACACACATAAACATATGTGTCAATAGTATATGTGAATATACATGTCTATGTAAAATATATGTATACATATTATATATGTATATGTGTGTTTAATTTTTTATCTTTAATATATTACCGATTTTATTATATATCACCAATTTTATTAAGGTGGGTAGCATAGCTCATCAATGATCCTCTGGAATCATGGTTGGTCATTGCATTAATAGAGTTCAAATACATAAACAGTTCAAATACATAAAAATTGTTTCATTTGTAATATATATATGTATGTATATACATATACATATATGTATCTATACACACATATCTATATCTATATCTTGTTGTGGTTAAGTCCTTTCAGTCATGTCCAACTATTTGTAATCATATTTGGGGTTTTCTTGGCAAAGATAGTGGATTGGTTTGCCATTTCCTTCTCCAGCCCATATTACTGATGATTTCATTGGGGAAAACATAGTTAAGTGACTTACAGGTCACACAGCTCCTAAATGTCTGAGGCTGAATTTGAACTCAGGTCTTTCTGACTCCAGCCTGGTGCTTTACTCTATCCACTGCACCATTGACTGATATCTATATCTCTAGCTATGTTTATCTTTGTATCTATAGATAATGTCTTTGGCGCTGCTCACTTCATTCTTTATCAGTTCAGAAATATTTTCATGTCTTTCTGAAACTGTCCCATCATTTCATATAGCACAGTAGTATTCTACTAGATTCACAGAAGATAACTGATTGAGCCATTCACAACTGACAAGTGTGCTCTTAGTTTATAGTTCTTTGCCACTACAAAAAAAGAGATACTATAAATATTTTTGTACATCTGGTTCCTTTACTTTTTCTTTGTCTTTTTAAGGATATATGACTTGTAGTGATATTTCTGGGCCATAGGATTTACGTCATTTTTAATGCCTTTAGGTACATAGTTCAAATTTTTTTCAAGAATAGTTGGGTAATTTAATTATATAAAACTATATGTAATTTTTCTGGTCTGTCTGTAGCCCACTTGACATGGAACTAGTCATTTGAAAATTATTTTTAATATTATTATTGGTTACTTTAATTTCTTAACTTGAAAACTGTTTCTCTCCTTTGACCGTTTATCTATTTTTTTTTGTGGTGGTCAGGGGGAAGAAGGAAGGCAAGGCAATTGGGTTTAAGTGACTTGCCCAAAGTTACATGGCTAGTAAGTGTCAAGTATCTGAGGCTGGATTTGAACTCAGGTGCTCTTGACTTCAGGGCTAGTGCTCTATTCACTGTGCCATCTAGCCATTAATAGACATTTGTCTCTTAATAAAAGTACAAGAGATTTTAATAACATGTAAATAAGTATGAAAGAAATGCATATAATTACTTCAATGTACTCTCCCTGCTCAGTGACTTTCTGTGTACATGAAAATATGCTTCATTCATGCTAAGTTATAGCTCCAGAAAAATAATGATAGAAGGTCAGGGGCAGAAAGAAGAGGTAAAGAGTGCCTATTGCATACCTCAATTCATAAAATAGAAAGAGAAAGCTTCTTTCCTGAGTTTACCAACCAAAAGTGATTATTAATTTCACATAGTCTCAGAAACCCTAGTAATTTTCCCCTTTGTGATTTCAGGGAATTTATTCTCTTCCATCACTTAAAGGTCTGATGGCTATCATGGCTTTTCTATGTCACCTTCTGCCTCATGATACTTACAGGAATGTGGGAATTATGATAGTTGAGCAAGTCATATCATATGATTATGACAGCTGCAGAATATTAATAATTTCTCTCTCATACTGACCATAGTATGCATACCCTTCCATGTGATCTCTGTTCACACAAAACACTTGTCTCTCTCTTTCCCGTGAAATTCCAATCACAATGATAGAAGAAGGAAAAGAATAAAAAATAGGGTGTAACAACTAATATATAGTATCCACTCTCCTGACTTCCTTCCACAAAATGCACTGAGGACTGTTCCACTGTCCTTATTCTGTCCTAAAGACAGGCAATCCCATGTCCAATAGTCTTTCTCACAAATTCTGTTTAGTGAAAAATTCTCTGAGCTATAGAGATCCTAGAGATTCAAAATGTGATAGAGAAGCACTGAGTTATATTTAATACTTTATAATTTTGTTATTCTTATTCCAATCTGATTATTAGCATAGTGGGAAGAAGACCAGATTAAAAGTCATGAGGCCTGTGTTCAAATTTGTAAAGTCAATCATGGCAAGTCTTCTGAGGACTGCTGCTGTGAATAACTTTAAGGGTCTAATTGCATAGTATAATGAGCTCTCTATTTTTTCAGCTATAAACTAAAGCACAACATTCAAAAAACTAAAGCATATCATTCATGACAACATAACATAACAACTTATTGCTAAGTTGGCCACATAGTCTTAAACAAAACATGTAATTTAGTATATCTTGTGGCTTTTTTAAAGGGGTAACAGAAAATGCAAACACCGTTCACCCATAGGTCACAGTCAATACAGAGTATCCAACTAAAGTCCTCTTTCATTTTGACTATAGGCTGACTTCCAATCATCCTTAAGGAGTAGCAGAAAGTACAAACAGCATCTACCCCAGATCACAGTAAGTTACAAATCTCATCAGTCAATACAAAGTATACAAATTAAAGTCCCCTTTCGTCTTGACTAGAGGCTGGCTTCCAATAATCTTTTCCTAACTCTTGCTTGGATTCACATGTAGACATCTCTCTGCTCCTGTTCCATATCTCAGCTCACAGGTGCTGCTCCACTCCAAGCTCTTTGCAGTTTCTGTTTCTAGGAAAACAAAGCTTAACAGTGCTACAACAATATTTACACACATTCACCATCACTATCATTTCAATTCACTTTCTCCCAGAGAAATCAACACAGACCAACAGAGTACCAACAGTATAAACATTCTCTCTCTCAGTTCTGCCTGCTTGCAGTTTTGCTCCTGCTCTTATCTGCTCCTTCCTGCTCTATCCTTTTTTCAAGCTCCTCCCAATGTGGGCTTCCATGTGATTACATTCAGACTATTAAGGGGCAGGGGAGATGTTCAAATTGCCTTATGCCTAAGGGCAGGGAAGATATTCAAACTCCTTTAGGCCTATTAAGGACAATATAATGTTTACTGTTTCCAGTCAAAGACTCTTGATACAATTAAAGGCAAGACTTAAAGGCACATGATTAACTAAAACTCAGTCCAGAAAAACAGCAAAAAAATCCTATTTTTCTTGCCAATACAAAAATCAATTTTCCAACATTCATTAGCTGCATGGCCACTTGTCCTTTCAGAGTATCGCTGTCCTCATTTGTAAACTAGAGGTAAGAATACATTCACTACCTGCCTCAAAAGGGTGTTGTAAGGAAAGTACTTTGTAAGCATTAAAATCCTAACTATGTTATATAAAATTATTTTTGTGATAATGACTTGATTTAGCTTCAAGTATTGAATGAAGGGTTTTTTTTTAAACATTGATATATCATTCTGATAGTAGGTCTGAATAAATGATTTAAATTACAATGCAACAATTTAATTTTTTTCTTTATTTCATTTGTAAAAGTGAGGATCCCAAGTAAGATGGTAACTTGGGAAAGTCATGACATATTTTTCTAAGAGAACATTCTTGATTCTTTTCATTGTTGTTTGTTCTTCATTCTGGAAGAGTACTATGACATCAGAAAGGTGATACCAGCACATGCAAGAGAATTCGATTTAAGTGAAACAGGGCTATGCAATATAACCAGCCTCACTTTCTCTTCCTCAGCCATCTGGGTCCTGTGGCATGATATAGATCAGGATGACTGGGGATAGCCCTGGATGCAGAGGAAAATCTTGGCCTTTTTAAGCTAAGGTCTTTCTTTTAGTTTTACTTGATTGTTTTTGGTTTTATGCATCTGTTTTCAGAGATGTTTCTAGGGACATGTAAGTTTTCAGTTCTCCCAGGCTGATATTTTCTAAGGAGAAGTGTTTGCTACTCTCCTGACCTGTGCTCTGGTATGTGAGTAACCACAAGCATTCTTTTCTGTCCTGGAACTTTGAGGAGAGTCCACACTCCACTGAAGCTGCAAGTTCTGGAGTGCTAGAGCTCCTCCTTGCTCTGGGACTACCACCTAGGACTGGGACGTGGATCCAAGTTTGGGTAAAGCAACATAGCCCTGTCCCCAGTGCCATCAAAGTGATCCCTGTAATCTCCTTCTGACCAGTTGTCAGACCCGCTTCCCATCTATGGGCTGAGAATTCTGGAAGCAGCTGCTGTTGCTAATTCAGTGGCTCCCAAAGCCTGTTCCTGGTTTGCTGGGGCTGTGGCTGGGCTGGTGTGCCCTGCACTGGACTGTACTCTGCTCTTACCTAAATGTGACAGACCTTTTCTGTTGACTTTCTAAATTGTCTTTGACATCTATGGGTTGAGAGGTCTGGAAATCATTGTTTCAGTCACCCTGGAGCCTGCTCCTGCTTTGTTGTCCCAGTCTACACTGGTGCAGCCTGCTCTGGACTATGCTCTACTCTCACCCTTCTAAGCTGTCTTGGGCTGAAAAGTTGTTTCATTCTGTCTTTTTGTGGGTTCTGCCACTCTAAAATTTTTACGGTATTTTTATTATAATTTAAGGCATTAAGTCATTTTAAAAGGCATTTAGATGAGTTTGGGGGAGAACTCAGGAGAATCCTTGCCTTTACTCTGCCATCTTGTAAGTTAAGGTCTTTAGCAGGTCTCAGTTTGACTGAGGCAACACCCATTCAGTGATTAAGGATAAGTAAGAAATGAGACAGAAAATTACCTCTTTTACTTATTCAAAAAAATGCTTTTCTTCAGAAGAATAATTGATGTCCAGGGTCATATATGAATGTTTTAGTAGTATGGAAGCTGAGGAATACAGGTACAGAGAGTAAGGTAATTAATTTAAAAACAAAACAAAAGAAAACCAGCCTGCATTTTATCTCCTTGAGGCTTAGTAATGAAACCACCAGGTCAAAAGGGATATGCACAGGCTGGTGACTTTGGAGAAATTCAAATTTCTTTTTCCTGAATGACTGAACAAATTCATGTTTCACGAAGGTAGTATCTGTCACATTATGCCTCCACAGCTTCTAAGCCATAGCTTAGATACAATGATTTGTTTCCTAAAAGGGCATATTTAAAAGACAAGTCTCTAGTTCATCAGGCATGGTCATGTTATTCTTTTCTCATACAAAAATATGTATTAAGTGGCTCCTGTAGTGCATTAGGTTTTTAAAGCACTTTTTTTTTTTTTCTGAATAAACCTGAGAGGTAGTTCAGGCACCATGAATTTCCTTTAAATAGACACATAAACTGAGTCTTCAGTCTTCATAGAATACATGACATGCCCATAATTTGCTAGTGAGTGGCCCAGTAGGTATTCAAACCCAGGTGTTCTGACTCAATAGCCAGAATAAACAATTACAATTCATTTGGTTCCTAGCAGATATAAATATCTATTAATGTTCCTGTGAGATAATTCTTCCAATTTTTTTCCCCTGACATTTAATAGAATTTTCAATTTGAAAGGGGGTTTTTGAGATTTTTTTTTTGCTCAACTTTTCATATTTACAGATTGGGAATTTCTCTAGAGGGACAAAGAAAATGATTTAACCAAAGTTACACAGTCATCTACTAGCAGATTCAGGACTTAAGTCCTCTGGCCCTTTTCCTTTTTCTTGTTCTTTCTTTTCCCCCATTTTTTTTTACTTCTTTTCCTTTTTCCTTATCTTTCATTTGCTTCCCTTCCCCTTTCTTTCTCCTTCTTTATTTCTCTTTTTACTATACCATTATGCCTTTGTCAATCTTCAATAAAAATAAGCAGTTGTTAATCACCTAAGATGCTAGGGACAATACTAGACTCTGGAGACAGAAAAAACCAACATGTCCCCTGCTTTCAAAGAAATTACATTCCATATGAGAGGAAGCAATTTGTGCCTGTATAAGTGTATAGGATACATGCAAATTAAATAAAAGGTAATTTGAAGGTAGAAAGAATCACTAGAACCTGCGAGGAGAAACTCAAGAAAGGTCTCCTGTAGAATCTAATGCTTGAAAGGAGTTTAGAGGATAGGTAGAAATTATGAGAAACAAAGAGGAAGAAGTACACTTCAGGCATAAAGTTCAGCCTGTTCAATGAGACACATTGAATATGTGAAGAAGACTATGTTGACTAGATCATAGATAGCATGTATAACCCTTAGGTCAAAGGGCAATTGGAATGGGATATTCTTTTTTTTTTCTTTTTAGCATTTATGTAGTACATTATTTTATTTATTTTTAGTTTTCAACATTCATTTACAAGATTCCGAGTTACAAAATCTAAAATTCTGTCCCCTACTCCCTACCCCAAGATAGTAAGCCTACTGAATAGCCCTTCCCCCAATCTGTTCTTTTTTATAACCTCTCCCATGCCACCCCGCCCCCCCGCAACTTTCTTGTACGGCAAGATGGATTTCTATACCAGAATGGAATATTCTTAATTAGTAGAGACTGATAGCTCAATGTTCCATGCCTGAGTAAGGGTTGAAGTTGGTGAGAGTTTAAGATAAGGAAGATCCTGGGTTTCTGGCTTACTGCTTTGTGAGAGAAGAAACATGGTTCTGAATTCTTTTCAGGTGCCTGAAGGGATAGAAAGACATTAGGACCAAGCTGATATGTAGAAGAGGCAGCAACATTTTTCATGTTGGCTTTGACCTAGAAGACTAGTCAATTCAGAAAGATAACCTGGGTATAAAAAATATGAAACATGTTCAAAAAGAGAACAATTTTTATTTTATCCCTGGGGCATCAGAGAACCATTGGAGATTTTGTGCAGAAGATAGAAATAACTAGATCTTTCTTTTGTGCATTAAAAATAAATTCATGTTTAATTCATTTTTGATTTGTTAATATTTCCCACCACCACCAAAGACAGATTTCCTGTGCTTATGTGGCACTATGAGGGATACAAAAAGAATTAAAAGAACAGAATATAAAATCTAATTTTAACTCAATTTAAACTGAGTTTAAATCTCAGTGTGATCTGGAACAATTCTCTTAACTTGTTAGGGCTATAAATGATAAGTTTAATTAATTAATGAAATTCCTTCCTTAAGGAAAACATATACATCTATCAAAATTATTTATATTAAGAATATATTTTTTACAATAATGTCAAAACTACAAAAAGTATCCCTTTAAAGAGCAGAGCATTAAAAATTAGAATATCTCTTAAATTATGTTGGGACCTAGTTTGATAAAAAGTCATGTGACCTACAAACTCCAAACACCATGAAGATCAAAATAATAGTAGCCTATGTGGAATGTTTTGGAGAAGACAAATAGAGAGAAAGGGAGAGGGAAAGAGAGAGACAGAGACAACAGAGAAAGGAAAGGACAGATACGGAAAGAGAGAGAGAAAGAAAAGAGACAGAGTTAGGTAAAAATGAGAGACAAAGACAGAGACAGAGAGAGATAGAGACAGACAGATAAATATAAAAGACAAACAAAAATTAAAATAAAACCAGGAGCTGTTTTTATGAACAACAACAAAAGATAAATCGTTGGTATTAACAAAGAAAAGGGTGAATTCACAAACAATGAAGATGAAATGTAAGCCATTACTAGTTATTTTGCCCAATTATTTGGCAGTAAATCTGGAAAAATGAAATGGATGCATATTTACAGACATTAAATTGCTCAGATTAACAGAATAGGAAATAGAATACCTAAATAACCCTATTTTGGAAAAAAGAAATTGAGCTAGTAATAAACTTCCTAAGGAAAAAAAACTCTAGAACCTGATGGATTTTAAAATGAATTTTACCAAAAATTTAATGAACAGTGAAACCAGTACTATATGAATTATTTTTTAAAATAGGGAGTCCTACAGACACAAAATATAATATTGATACCTAATCTAGGGAGAACAAAAACAGAGAAAGCAAATTATAGACACATTTTCTTAATAACTATGAATGTGAAAAACTTAAATAAAATAGTAGCATGAGGATTGCATTAACACATGAAGATCATAAACTATGATCAGGTAGGATTTATATCAGGAAATCAGGGTTGGTTCAATATCAGAAAAAAATATAAGCATATCAATATATAACTATGTCAACATAAAAATAAAAATCATATGATAATGTCAATAGATACAGAAAAAAAGCCTTTGTCAAAACACAACACCCATTCCTACTAAAAACATGAGAAAGCATAGGAATCAATCAAGCTTTTCTTAAAATACTCATTATCTGCTTAAAACCAAGCATTATCTGTAAGGGAGCTAAAAACACATATAGATATAGATATGGGTATAGGTAGAGATAAAGATAGAGATAGAGATAGAGATAGATAGAGCTAGAGCTAGAACTAGAGATATAGTCAAGGTTTTTGGGGACACCCTGTTTTCCAGAGCCAATGTCCAGCAAGCAGATTGTGCCTTGAGCTTGACATAACAATCTTTTGTGCTCTGGATGATCTCATTCATTGAGGGATTAATGATTTTCATATTAATCAATAACTGTTTAGATATTTTTGGAGTTCCCCCTATTTTCCAGAGATCTAAGAGCCAATGTGTTACAGCCTAAAGTCATCCATCACAGCTCTAGACATGATCACAATCTCTGTTTCTTGTTATAACCCTGTTTCTTGAACCAGATCAGGTACTACACTCCTGTTCCAAGCATGCTAACTCTGGTTTTGGACTCCACTGAATAATCACAGGGTTCAACAAGTCTTAAGACTTAATACAATCAGTTTCAGAACTACTCCCATAGGACCCAGGAATGCCAGTATTGTCCACTCAGGAGCCTGCTGTTGGAACTGCTAATAATGATCGTGTTGTGATCCAGCCCACTCTTGTTTTTTATGTATATAAGATCTGGCTTTGCTCCAGTATGTTAAACCCTCCTTCTCAGGAGGGCTGTAGGGAGGCTTCTGCTTGCAAGTGTTTTCTTGACTTGGAAATTAATTAAACTTCTGTTTAATCCTGACACACTTGCTTCTGGACTGCTCTGTTTTGCTCTGGCCATTGCCAGGTTAGAGACTGGTTCTAGTTTCATTGGCAATATCTATATCTATACAGTTGTTTTCCATCCTTCATTTTTGAAAAGGTTCAATGACATATACACACATACATGCACGTATGAATATATATACATATATATGTATATAGATGTGTATACATACATGTTCATCTTTATTTTTTTCGAAAGGAAGATGAACAAGTGTCACTTGGCACAATACGCAATAGGAATTCACAATACAATGAAAGGGTTAAATCAAGGCCTCACAATTTAATACTAATTTTCATACTCTATACTAAATTTAACACTAAAAATTTAATCTTAAAGTATCTGCATTGCATCTTAAAATTGTCTCCATTAACTTAAAAATAAAAAAGCTTAAACATATGTGCCTTGTAGGAAAATAAATTAAATAAACTAGAACAAACATGCTGAATGTTTCACTTTTTGAATCACAGGCACAGCCATTGTATTTGTTCACAAAAAAGAATGTCTTCCAACATGCATCTGTCTTCCATGTAATGTCGTATAAGAGAAATATTCAACATAATTGAAACTGCTTTAACCGAAATATGTTTACTGCTTAAGTATACTCCTACAACATAGCTACCTTGAGAAAAGCTGAAATTTTTAAACAGTTATAGACTTTACTCACCTTGGATATTATATCCTAGATGAATATTTTTCCACGTTCAAAAATACTGAACTTGAAGTTTTCAAAAAAAAAAAAATTGTGATTTCACTTACCAGTAAGCATAAATCAAAGCTCATACTGCAAAATTGTTAAACTTCATTTTTTTTTAATTTGACCAAGACTCAGTGATCAGGATTACATTTCCTATCCATCACTCATACTGCACATGCCAGACATCACTCCCATTCCATTCATTATCACAGATGCATGGCTCCTACTTCTGTAGTAGCTGCTATCCAATGCTCCTTGATTCCCTATGCAATGTTTGATTGAAACTCACTAAAGTTTTCCTGTAATACCCCCTCATTGTGCTTTGGCCTCTATAGCCTCCTGTATAACTCTCACTCACCTGGGTGGCTGGCTGAACCACCAAAACTAGACTGTTTTGATAAGCCCATGCCTCCCATCATTTGGCTACCATAAGCATCGCAGCTTGTTCCTACTGTAAAATCCAAGAAGACTTCTACATATCTGTGCTACGTATATACTTTGTCTTTTGATATAGGTGCCACAGCATCTTCATGAGCAAATTCAACATCTGCTTCTACAGTCACCCAGTTTCCTTGTGTACTAGAATAGGGTTGAGTGGTGAGAAAAGTTTTAAATATCATTTACAAAGCTACTGCTCTATAAGGTAATCATCTCACGTGTACACAATAACCTGTTGTACTCTGGAAAGTGAATCCACCAGCTCCATATCTGTGATCTAACATTCCTAAAAAACAGTAATTGAGGTCTCTTTCAAGTCTATCTGACCCAAAGTCATATCCATATCCATCACTATATCAATTGTAGTTATCATGGCCTCTGTACCCTCCACCATAGTCACATTGCCTCATTCTTTCAAACCCAGCTCCTCTACCAATGCTGTTATAACCTCTGCCACCACCAGCCCTGTCATAAGGACCCGACCACTTCATAACCATTCGTTTTCAAGAAGGATTATAATGAATATGAACTTCTTTTCAATGTATCTGTGCCTTATTCTTTCCTTGAGTTTTTTAGAGCCTTTTCAGCTATTTCCTGTGAAACAACTACACAAAGGCCTCCACCATGCACCTGCCCTGGAAATTCACCAGCAATGTTATCCCATTTAGCGTGATTTACAACCCTGGAAAAAATAAACAATTTCTTCCTTGCTGCAGTCAAATGGCAGTCCTCTAAAGTGCACAAAGCTATCATTGGCACTCAGTACTATTTGGACCAGTATCCTTCAATACCTAATCCATTTCAAAATTATTTGACTTGAATACTTTAACATATCTGTGTCTCATAATTTCTCTGTCTTTTTCCAGTGTCAGTTTGACTTCATCTTCTGATTCAAGTGTCTTTCCTCTTGGTCTGCCTTCTCAGGTATAGATGAAATGAAGGCCAGCTGTCCCATTTTGAATTTTGCATTCTGGGAAGAGACATTGGACTTCATCGGTTGAGCAGGATAAGAGCAAGCCACAGACCTTCACCATGAAGACTTCTCTACCTTTGGTGCTCAGCATCATCTTGATCAGTCAGTGGTGGTGGCTCAATATTTTTCTTTGGCATGGCTATGATGAAATCCATCGTTCACCATTAAAGATCAATGACATCAGTGGGTAACATCTTAACTTATGTGTGAATTGTATTTAAGTGAATCTGAGTTGTACAAAGTCATCAACCTCTTTCTCCTTTTCAGAGTCATCAAAGTCCAATGGCAAGACAAAAATCTGGATGAGTGGCAATGGCCCAGGATTCAGAGAATGACTTTGGTGCGTTTGATGTCTGACCAAGCTCTAAGTGCTCCACAGAACCTGCTTAATTAGCCTTCATGATGATTGGAAAAAATTGTTCTCATCTGCTCACTCCACTTGGGGGAATCTTCACATGTTTGGATTGGGGTAGACACACTTCTAACTAATTTATAGGTTTGAGGTCTTTTAATTACCCTCAGCTTGGTTTATCTCATCTGTCAAGACAGTTTTGCCAGTGTGTAGCAACTGCATATGCTTCAGTTTCATGAAGCAAAAGATGAGCATTGAGTGGCAGGTTGACACCAAAGGTAAATGAGCAGTCCTGGAAATACTTGAGGTGTTAGTCCAACCTGGATACCTGCTATATTGCACCAGCATTTTGACTGTGTGAATGTAAAGGAGACATATGCAAATGATAATGTGAAGGTATAAATGACAAGTTTTACCAAAAGATGGAATATGTGGAATAAGTGATATTAGGGAATTGAGAATGACATACTGTGAGCATGGGAGATTCTTCATATTCCTGTAAGTAACAGAGAAGTTTGGAAGTGAGGAGGATTGGGAGTAAATTAATGAATTCCATTTTGGATAAGTTGAATGCTAGGTGTCTATAGAACATTCATTTTGAGATTTTCAAAAGGTAGTTAATGATGTGTTACTATGGCTCAGAATATACCCTCCTCCCCAATTATCCAGTTTAAAAACTCCTATTTTTCTGTCAAAGGTATCACCATTTCATCAGTCTCCAATGATCATAATTCTGGGTTACCATTGGTTCCTCACTCTTCCTCACTTCATCTACTCAATTATTTGCCAAATGTTCTTTCAATATCAATTAGTCAGACTGATAACCTCCATACTACCTCTCATGCTTCTCTTTTCTTATTTATAGCTATTCTCTCAGTTCAAACATTTCTCAGCTCTCTCCTAGACTATAATGTTACCAACTAATTGATATCTTTGCTACAAGAGTCTCACCAGTCCAGTCCTTCACATTGACTGCTGGTATGATTTGTCTTAAGCATACCTCTGAACATTTATTTCTCTAACAAAATACTCTTGTTGCTCCCTATTTATTCTAGAAAAAAAAAAACATAAAAGTTCAACTTTTAGTCTTTTAAAGCCCTTCACACCCTGGGATTGATCTGTGTTTCTGGACTGCTGTCCTTCATAAACTCACAAATAAAACCTTTTCTAGAAACATAGACCCAAAATAGACTAGAGAAATCAGAAAATTCAGCACTAGAATTGGAGCATCATTATCTTTCCCAGTTTCATTATACATTACTACCTCCACTACACCCTATGGTTCATTCAAATTGCCTTTCTTTCTGTTTAGCACACATGATTTTATATTGGCCACCCTCAACACATGGAATATACTGCCTACCACTCCTTACCTCATAGAATCTATAACTTCTTTCAAATCACAATTTAATCTCTTATATACCCCTTCTATCAGGTGTCAAAATGCAAGGTGACAACCTGTGTGCCCAAACCAGATTAAAATATAATTGGGAGGATATGAGACCAAGATGGTGGAGTAAAGACAGGGATTCACTGGAACTCTCCCCCAAACCCCTTCAAATAATGGCTCTAAACAAATTATAGAGTTGTAGAATCCACAAAAAAAAATGGTGAAAAATAATTTTCCAACCCAAGACAACTTCGAAGGTCAGTTGCAAAGGCTATTGCACCAGAATGAGAGTGGAACACAATCCAACACAAGCCATGCCAGCACAGACCTGACCCCAACAAATCAGGATCATGCTTCTGAGTAACTGAATCAATGGCAATAGTGATGGTTTCCAGACTTCTTAGACCACAGATGGTAAATGGATTCGACAATGGATCAGAATGTGATTTACAGGGGGCCTTTTTCTGGCATCAGGGGCAGGACTCTATTGCATTGCCTGTACTTTGATTTGAGTTGCAGTCATGGGTCTTAAGTCCAGTGCAAGGAAGAACAATAGCACATCAGAACTTGTGGCCACAATGGAGCAGAGATCATAGTCCCAGGACTGAAAAGGGACTGTTCACAAACCAGTCCATAATACAGGAGAGTAATAAATATATCTGTCCCTATATCATATCACCTAGGAAGAACCAAAAACTTAGAGGTGCCCAGAATTACCTCTGGAAACAGATACACAAAAACCTTTAAGCTTAGAACAGTACCCATTCCATTCAGGAAGCAGAGACCCACTTTATCATTGAATTAAAAGTCAAGAAATAGGCTATAAAATGTTTAAATGACAAAAAAAAATTGACTATAGAAAGTTACTATAGTGGTAGCAAAACCTGGAAATTAAGGGGATGCCCATCAATTGGGGAATGGCTAAATAAGTTGTGGTATATGAATGTAATGGAATACTATTGTGCTATAAGAAATGGGGAGGAGATGGACTTCATATTTACCTGGAGAGGCTTATATAAACTGATGCTAAGTGAGGAGAGCAGAACCAGGAAAAATTTGTACATAATCACAGACACATCACATGTGTGATGACCAACCTTGATAAACTGGACTCTTCTCAGCAGTGCACAGTTACAAGACAACTCTACAAGTCTCAGGATGGAAGGAGATATCTACATTCAGAGAAAGATCTAGAAAGAACAGAGTTTAAATGGAGACTGAAGAAATCTACATGCTATTGTTCTTTTCCATATTTGGATTTGTTTCTTTTTTCCCATTGTTCACTCCATTGGTTACAACCCTTCTATACAACCAGACTAATGTCCAATGTGAAAGTATTTGTGGATCCTATACTTGATTGCATGCCATCATGGGGGGAATGGGGAAGAGAGAAGGGAGAAAATTTGATACTCAAGGGACTCTGGAACTGAATCTTGTAAACTAAAAGTAAATAAATAAAATTTTTTAAAAAAGAAAATTACTATAGTCACAAGGAAAATCAAAAGACACTCAGAAGATAATTACAAAGTCAAAACTCCTCTATCCAGAGGCTCAAAGAAAAATATGAAATGGTCTTAAGCCATGGAAAAGCTTAAAAAATATTTTAAAAGTCAAGTAAGAGAAATAGAGGAAGAATTGGGAAGAGAAATGAGAGTGATGCAAGAAAATTGTGAAATATCAGCAGTTTGGTAAAGGAAGCACTAAAAATGTTGAAGAAAGTAACACCTTAAAAAACAAAAAGGACAAATTGTAAAAAAGGCACATAAAAAAATTCACTGAAGTGAAGAAATGTTCAAAAATTAGAATTGGCCAGATGGAAAAGGAGATACAAAAACTAATTGAAGAAAATAATTCTTTGAATATTAATATTGTACAAGTGAAAGCTAATGACTTTATGAAACATCAAGAAAAAAAATCAAACTAAATCAAAAGAATGAAAAAATAGAAGAAAATGTGAAGCATCTCATTGGAGAAACAACTGACTTAGAAAACAGATCCAGGAGAAATTATTTAAGAATTATTATCTACCTGAAATCCATAACAAAAGCCTATATATCATCATTCAAGAAATTGTCAAGGAAAACTGCCCTGATATTCTTGAAGCAGAGGAAATGGAAAGAATCCACCAATTACATCTTAAAAGAGATCCCAAAATGAAAACTCCCAAGAATATTATAGCCAAATTCCAGACTTCTCAGGTCAAGGAGAAAATAGTGCAAACAGACAAAAAGAAATAGTTCAAAGACTGTGAATCCACAGTAAGGCTAACAGTAGATTTAACAACTTCTACATCAAAAAATCAGAGGGCTTAGAATATGATATTCTGGAGGCCAAAGTGTTAGGATTACAACTAATAATCAACTAACAAGCAAAATTGAATATAATCCTTCAGTATGAAAATAGACTTTCAATGAAATAGAGGACTTTCAAGAATTACAGATGAAAAGAACAGAGCTGAATAGAAAATTTAATTTTCAAATACAGGATGAAAAAGAAGTATAAAGAGGTAAACAGAAAGAGAAATCATGAGGAATTTGTTAAGGTTAAATTGTTTGTCTTCCTGCCTGAAAAAATGATACTTATAACCCCTAAAACTTCCTTATTATTAGGGAAGTTAGAAGGAGTATACATGTGTCCTGATATCCTAGACTCTGATGGAAAATAGTCCAATGATCACCTCCTGAAAGAGATCCCAAAATGAAAACACCAAGTAATATTATAGGCAAATTCCAGCATAGCCAGGGTGGGGAGAAATACATAAAGAGTCTGAAAGAAACAATTTAAATATTGTGGAACTATTTGCTTAAAATAAGTAGCATCTATCTAAAACGTATCAGCAAGTGTTATATGTAAGGGGGATAAGCTAGAACCATTTTCAGTATGATCAGAGGTGAAAAAAGGATGTCTATTATCACAACTGTTATTCAATATTGCACTAGAAATGTTAGCTTTAGGAGCAAGAGAAGAAAAAGAAATTGAAGGAATTAGAATAGGCAATGAAGAAACAAAGCTATCAATCTTTGCTGATGATATGATGGTATACTTAGAGGATTCTAGAGAATCAACTAAAATACTGCATAAAATAAGTAATAACTTTGGCAAAATTGCAGATCCCAAAATAAGCTTAAATAAATCATCCATATGTTGTTGACAAAGTCTAGTAGCAAGAGATAGAAAGAGAAATTGCATTAAAGTAACAGTAGACAACATTAAATATTTGGAAGTCTGCTTGCCAAGGCAAATCCAGAAACTATATGAACACAATTATAAAATACTTCTCATACAAATTAATTCAGATCAAAATAAATATGAATTGCTCACAGGTAGGCCAAGCTAATATAACACAAATAACAATTCTAATTACATTAATTTACTTATTCAGTGCCATGCCAATCAAGCTAGCAAACAATTGTTTTATAGGGCTAGAAAACACAATAACAAAATTCATTTGGAATAAAAAAAAAAGGTCCAGAATATCAAGGGGATTAATACAAAGGAATGCAAGGGAAAGTGGCCTAGCCATACTAAATTGTATTACAAAGCAGCAGTCATCAAAACTACTTGGTACTGGCTAAGAAATAGAGTGGTAGACCAGTGGAATAGGTTAGGTACACAAGATGCAGTGGCCAATGCCTATAATAATCTACTGTTTGATACCCAAAGGCCCCAGCTTCTAATATTTCTTTTTTTCTTTCTTGGGGTTTTCCCCTTTTGTTCTGATTCTTCTTTCACAACATGACTAATGTGGAAATATGATTAATAAGATTGTACACATATAGCCTATATCAGATTCCATTCTTTATTGGGGAGGGGAAAGGGAAAGTAGAAAGAAAAATTTGGAACTCAAAATCTTATAAAAGTTAATGTTGAAAACTAAAACTAAAAAAAAAATAACAGTATACATAGACAAAAAGTAGAGGCATGAGTTGAATGTGATCATATGATTATCTAAAAAATAAAATTAAAATAAAAGTAAAGGATGAGAAAGAAGAACTCACTGGGAGAAGGATAAAAGGAGAGGTAGAATGTGACATAAAAGAGGCCTGAAAGAAATTTTACCATAGAGGGAAAAATAAGGGAAGAATGGAAGGGAGCATGTGAGTCTTACTCTCAACAGAATTGGCTCAAAGAAGGACTAATATACACACTCATTTGGCTATATAAATCTATCTTAGCATACAGGAAATTAGAAGAGGAAGGGCAAAAGAGAAGGGACATCAGAGATGATAGAAGGGAAGGCAGTTTGTGGTAGGGCTAAAAGTCGGAAGCAAAACACTTTTGAGAATGGACAGAGTAAAAAAAGAGAGAGAGACTAGGATAAACAGGAAAAAAAATAGGATGGAGGGAAAACACAGTTTGTAGTCATTACTGTGAAAAAAATTTTAAATTGAGTTTCTCTGATAAAGACTTTATTTCTCAAATATATAGAAAACTAAGTCAAATTTATAGAAATAAGAGTCATTCCTCAACTGCTAAATTATCAAATATAGATACAAACAGGTATTTTTCAAAGTAATAAAAGCCATCTTTAGTCATATTATAAAAACATGCTCTAAATCACTATTGATTAGAGAAAAGTAAATTAAAACAACTCTGAACTACTACCTCACACCTGTCAGATTTGCTAACATATCAGCAAGAGAAAATGACAAATCTTGGAGGGGATACAGGAAAATTAAAAGGCCAATGTACTGTTGGTAAAGTTGTATACTGATTCTACCATTCTGGAGAGCAATCTGGAACTATGTCTGAATGACTATAAAACCATGTATACCTTTTAACCAAATAAGACTGCTACTAGGTCTATATCATAAAGGAATTAAAAAAGGAAAAGGTCATATCTGTGTAAAAAATATTTATAGCAGTTCTTTTACTGGTGGTAAAGAATTAGAAATTGAGGGTATATTTATCAAATGTAGAATATCTGAATAACTTGTTGTATAGTACTATTGTGCTTTAAGCAGGATGCTCTCAGAAAAAACCTGGAAAGACTTATGTGAACTGATGCAAAGTAAAATGAACAGAACCGGAAGAACACTGTACACAGTAACAGCAATATATGTATGATGATCTACTCCGAATAACTTAGCCATTCTCAGCAATACAATGATACAAGACAATTCTTTAGGACTTATTATAAAGGGTGCTGTCTATTTCCAGAGAAGTAACTGATAGAGCTTGAATGCAGATTAAAGATAATTTTTGTTTACTTTCTTTTATTTTTCTTGGGTTTCTTTTTGTGTTTTCTTTCACAGAATGACTTACACTAAAACATGTTTTGTATGACTTCACATGTATAATCAATGTCAAATTGCTTGCCTTCTTAATGAGATAGACAGGGTTCAAAGAGAGAATTTGGAACTCAAAATTTGAAAAAAAGTTACATATAATTGGGAAAACAAAATATTACAGAAGAAAAAATAAAGAAAACTGAATTCATTAAAAATGTGATTGGCAAATAATTAACAAAATAAAAATACAACAGAACATAGCTAATGTTAATATATGGTTTTCTAAGTCAATATGTAGCCCTCAGGGCTCCTTATGTATAGTAGAGTAACCCCTATTTCTACATGAATTTGACACAACTGCCTTATATTATTGAACACTTTCCTCACCCCCAATTTCTTCTTTCCTTGGAGTTTAATGGAAAATAAATGGGAGATCTTTGACCACTTGTGGTATGTAAAGGGCTCTAATAATCATCCTTCGTTTCATCTAATTTGCTCCTCAAAGCACCCTGTGTTGGAGGTGCTATTATTACTTTCATTTTTATACACAAGGAAACTGATGCTGAGAGGCATTAAGCAACTTGCATTTTGTAACACAGTAATATATCAATCCTTCAGTGTCTAATTCCATGTCCAGTACTCAATCAAGGAATAGCTATGCTGTCTTTTTCAAAGGAACTTAGAGAGTAAGGGACTGACAATACCCTAAATTGCAAAATTTGAGAAAGATTTCTACTTCTATGTAGCCCCCTTCTGCTCCCCAAAATTTATGAAGTGTGTGCTAAAATTAATAGAATTAGCTTTTTAAGAGAGACAAGCATATGGGGGGGGGATGTAAAAATATTTCTTCTGGAGGAAAATGACATTAGAAGTCAAACAAATGGCTTTTAGTACTTCTGTTACCCTTGATCTACAGCACTGAAAAACCCCAGATTAAAAAAAAAATCAAATATTAAAAAATAGAAACTTTTCCAACATACAATTGGCTGATAATGGTGGAAATCATGACAAAGACACATACACATGTAGAGAAAAGAATGCTTATGCTTTTTTTTCCCCAGATGAAAAAAGTACAATGGGAGGTAAGATTAGTACTTCAGGACTGAGCCTCAAATCAAGTAACAAGTCCTGTGGGAGTAATGTGTCAATACAAGTAATAGATGAGCCTTTAAATCAATGACTGTGTAAGGAATAAAACTCAGAATGATAAAAAAAAAAAAGAGTGCACAGCAGGGGAAATAAATATGAAATTTTCCTGTAAAAAAAATGACATAACATAAAGAGTGTTTCTAGAGTCTGGTATTTTGAAAGAAATTCAATAAACGTGAGTAGATGATGATGGTAGCAGGTGGAACATCTCATGAAAGTTATTTAAGAGATGGACCAAGTGAAAACAAACAAAAAAATTAATAATGATATAACATTTAAACCAGTACATCGTCTACAATGTCAGTATGGATATTTAAATCACTCAAGTTTAATTGTACATAATTCCAGAGAAAGTTGATAAAGAAAAATCTATAAATTCATTAAGAAAACTTGTGGATTCTCAGGAGGTCTTTAAATTACGATCATTGCTGAAGTTGTAATGTTAAGTCTGGTTTCAGACTCAAAATTGGGAAGTGTTGAATGTATCACAGAATACACAAGAAAATATTGGTACTAAGCATCTGAAGCTAACCTTCAAAGTTTACACCTCTTTTTCCACTGAATATAATTAGGATAGACTAGGATTTATAAAGACCTCAGTAAGATTTGATTTGCAAGCCTTTTTCCCAACTCAAATTAATTTTAACACATTTCATTTGGCACTGGATTTGCAGTATTGGTCACAGTTATACATCAATAATATTAAATCCTTAATACAGGTATATCCCATAACATTTAAATTAATGTAAAACAATAAAAGATTTAAGAATTTGTATATTTGGGAACTGGTTCAGAATATGTTACTTGAGGGATCAAATAAAATATATACATATATATACATGCATGCACACAGATATGTTTATAATATTATATATAATGTATAATATAAAATATATGTATATAAGTACAGGTGCACACAGATGTGCATTCAAACACAGACATATATATATGTGTGCGTGTGTGTGTGTGTGTGTGTGTGTGTGTGTGTGTTTTCCAAGTTCCAACTTCCTTTCCTTGTATCAACTTTCTGTCCTCTGGCTTGTTGGTTTGTTTTTTTTTGTGGGTGGGGTGAGGGGAGTGGTTCCTATCTTTGGTTATATTTGAATCTTTACTTATGTAGTTCCATGTATCTTCCACAAAGATAACCCAGTCTTTTTTTGTTATATGTTTAAATAGCATTTTTGCAATTACAAGTAAGCATATTTTTCAACATTCATTTTTAGTAAGATTTGTGAATTCCAAATTTTTCTTCCTCCATCTATCCTCTCTTCCCTCCCCAAGATGGTAAGCAATCTGATGCAGGTTATATATGTACCATTATGTTGAACATATTTCCACATTAGTCATGTTGTGAAAGAAGAAATAGACAAAAGGGAAAAAAAAAACATGAATAAAAACAAAGGAAGTAAAAATGGTATGCCTTGATCTGCATTCAGACTCCATCAGCTCTTGCTGTGATGTGGCTATTATATTTTTTCTTTTCTTAAAAATATTTTATTTTTTCCAATTACAAGTAAAGACAAATTTCAACACTCAATTTTGTAAAATTTTTGAGTTCCACATTATTCTCCCTGCCTTCATTCCCTCATCCCTGCACAAGACCGCAAATAATCTGATATAAGTTATACATGGACAATCAAGTTAAACATATTTCCGCATGAGTCATATTGTGAAAGTAGAATCAGAACAAAAGGGGAAAACCATAAGAAAGACAAAAACAACAAAAAAAGAGAGAAAATAGTATGCTTTGATGTGCATTCGAACTCCATAGTTCTTTCTCTGGATGTGGTAAGCACTTTTTATCATGAATCTTTTCTAATTGTTTTGGATCATTGTATTGCTGAGAAGAGCTAAGTCTATCAAAGTTGTTTATCACACAGTGTTGCTGTTACCATGTACAATGTTCTCCTGGTTCTGCTCACTTTGCTCAGCATCAGTTCATATAAGTATTTCCAATTTTTTCTGAAATTGCATGCTCATCATTTCTTCTAGAACAATATCATTCCATTGCATTCATATACCACAAATTTTTCAGTCATTCCCCAATTGATAGACATTTCCTCAGTTTCAAGTTCTTTGCCACCAGAAAAAGAGTTACTATAAATATTTTTGCCCATGTGGGTCCTTTTCCATTTTTATGATATCTTTGAAATATAGAACTAATAAAGGTATTTCTGGATTGAATGGTATGCACAATTTTATAGCCCCTTTCCACAATTCTAAATTGCTCTTCAGAATTTTTCAATCCGTTCACAACTTCACTAACAATGCATTAGTGTTCCAATTTTCCCAAATCTTCTGCAAGTTTTCATTTTCTTTTTCTGTCACAATTGCCAGTCTTATAGGTGTCTGGTGGGACCTTTGATTTGTTTGAATTTGCATTTCTCTAATCAATACTGATTTAGAGTACTTTCTCATATGCCTATAGATAGTTTTAATTTCTTCATCTTAAAACTGTCTGCTCATATCCTTTGACCATTTATCATTTGGGGAATAATATAGTCTTATAAATTTGACTCAGTTCTCTATATATTAGGGAAATGAAGCATTTATCAGACACGTGTGTGTGTGTGTGTGTGTGTGTGTGTGTGTAAATTGTTTTCTGGCTTTCCGCTTTCCTTCTAACTTTGGTTGCATTGGTTTTGTTTGTACAAAACCTTTTAAGTTTAATGTGATCAAAAATAACCATTTTATCTTTCATAATGTTCTCTATCTTGTTTGCTTATAAATTGTTTCCTTCTCCATAGATCTGACAGGCAAACTACTGTATTTCACTGCAAAATTGACCCAGATTTTATGGCAATTAATTTTTTTTGCAAAAAAGTGGGGAGCAACTGTTATGTAAAGCTTTTGAAAATTGTGACAGTATTACTTAAAAGTCATTTATTGCTAAACTGTCTTTGGTGTAAGATTAGGGTGTACAGAATAAATTTACAATAAATAAATAAATAAACATACAATAAATATACATTAAAATTGGGAATATACAAGTCTTACCATATCACATGACTTATTCATGGCAATTTTGCCTGCCCATCTGCTTCTCTTGTACCTATGGCTTTTCATTGGGCTGCGTGACAATAGTGTTAATACTGCAGCATTGTAAACAAACCGCGATACCTAACCACCCCTTGAATAGCTTTTCAAAATTAATTTTTTTAATTAATAAGCATTGATTTTTCTCTCTATCCCCTCTTCCATTGTGATAAAAAGACCCCCTTTAAACAAAAATACATAGTCGAGCACAATAAATCCCCACCATGTCGAAAAATGTATGTTTCATTCTGCACATTGATTCCTTCACCTCTGTGTCAGAAGGTGGATAGCACGCATCATCACTGGTCTTCTGGAGTCATGGCTGGTCATTGCATCACAATCAGAGTTCTCAAGTCTTTCAAAACTATTGGATTTTTGTTTCTAACAACATAACCAAAGTAACTTTGAAAATTTAACAGTTTTATTAATATTTCATAAGGTTGGATTTGAACTCAGGTCTTCCTGATTCTAGGCCCAGCACTCTATCCATTGCACCACCAGGCTGCCCAAAACACTGCAATTTGTAGGACTTCTATATTACATTTTATATTTCATCATACACTGTGGGTACAGGAGTGCTGGTGAGATAGACAGCCATAGACCAATCCCCTTATGTATAATTGCCATACCCAAGAGCACTAGAGTAGTTGCCTAGGAATCCTCCCCTTCAAAATTCAGCTGAGACCTAATAGGATCTTCAGAGAACTAACTATTGAACTTCTAATGTGTCCAATCCTGGATACATTTATCTTGGGACAGGTAATTATTTACTTGGAATCAGGGGAGAATAAAAGCAAGAGAAGCAGTTTAAACCCAGGCTCAGACTTACCTAATCAGAACATAAACTTTAGATATCATGCAAGTCAGCTTTTGGAAATATCTTGACAATGCACATGTGCTGAGAATTCCAGGCTTGCAGCTCACAATTATCTATATGCCACTGGTGAATACATTGCTACTCTGTTTAACTCTTAAGCAGTGTGATGAAAAGAATTATACAATGCAATTATTATGCAGTGAAAGATTTCAAACCAATTTTTGGATTGAAAAAAAGGTATGATCATTATACAGAGGAGATGATTGTGTGGTGAAGTATGGAATTTGCTTATAGTATCACACTTTATGTATATGTCATAAATATGCAATTTGACCTTATCTTGGCATATAGTGTAATATGTTGATCGATGTTGGTTTCTGTCATACTATTTTCCAGTTTTCCCAGCAGTTTTTGTCAAACAGTAAGTTCTTACCCCAGAAGCTGGAGTCTTTGGATTAAAAAAAAATATATATGACTATGGCCACTTAATTCTATGTCCTTTGTACCTATCCTGTTTCACTAATCCACCACTCTAGGGCTTATTATCTTAAATCATCTCTAAAATTCTATTTGCCTCCTTAATTTCTTTCTTGTTTATTTTGTGGTTAGATCTATCAAGTTCAGAGAGGGGGAGATTGAGGTCCCTCACTAGTATAGTTTTGCTATCTATTTCTTCCTCAATTCCCTTAACTTCTCCTCTAGTAATTTGGATGCTATATCACTTGGTGCATATATGTTTAGTAATGATATTGCTTCATTCTATATGGTGCCTTTTAGCAGGATGTAGTTTCCTTCCTTATCTCTTTTAATTAGATCTATTTTTGCTTTTTCTTTATTTGAGGTAAAGATTGCTACCCCTGCTTTTTTTTTTCCTTTAGCTGAAGGATAATATATTCTACTCCAACCTTTTACTTTTACCCTGTACATCTCTTTATTTCATATGTGTTTCATGTAGATGGCATATTGTATGATTATGATATTTAATCCATTCTGCTATCCACCTCCATTTTATGGGAGAGTTCATCTCATTCACATTCACAAGTATGATTACTATCTGTGTCTTTCCTTCCATCCTATTCCCTCCTCTGTTTATGCTTTTATTTCTCCCTTGCTCTCCTTAAGAGGTTTGCTTTTGATCACTACCTTCCTCAGTATTCCCTCCTTTTACCTACTGGCCCCCCTTACTACTTCTTCCCTCCCTTCTAACCACCCCCTTTTCCTCCTTCCATTCCTACTTCCTTTAGGGCGCAATAGATTTTTATACTTAATGAGGTATGTTATTCCCTCCTTGAACCTAAACCAATGAGAGTAAATTTCATACAGTGCTTCTCTCCCTGCCTCCTTTCCCTCTATTATAATGAGTTTTTCTGTCTTTTCACATTAGAATCCTAAACTTAAGTGATTGTGTTAATCCTCCCTTGAGCCAAAATCAATGAGAGTAAAGTTCATATAATATTCATATCCCTCCCTTCTTTCCCTCTACTATAGTATGTTTTTATGCCTCTTCCTGTGGCATAATTTACCCTTTTCTGCATCCTCCTTTCCTTTTCTCCCATTATAATCCCTTCACATCACTTAATAAGGTTTTTTTTTAAATCATCAGATTAGTTAATTTATACCCACATCCTCTATCTATGTCTATCCATTTGAAATGTTGTGATAATTTTACAATTCTCAAATATTGACAGGTATCAGCTGCCCATATAGGGATGTAAACAGTTTGCTCTTATTGAATCATGTTGTGTGTGTGTGTGTGTGTGTGTGTGTTTTCCTTGTTTACCTTTCTATGTCCCTCTTGAATCTTGTATTTGGAGATCAAATTTTCCATTGAACTCTGGCTTTTTCATCAGGAAGGTCTGGAAATTACTCATTTCATTGAAAGACCATCTCCTTGCCTGAAATATTATGGTGAGTTTTGCTGGATAGTTGATCCTTGTTTGTAGTCCAAGCTCTTTTGCCTTACAAAACATCATATTCCAATCCCTCTGATCTTTTAATGTAGAAGCTGCTAGGTCCTGTGTGATCCTGACTATAGTTTCATGATATTTAACTTGTTTCTTTCTGGCTGCTTGCAGTATTTTCTCCTTGATCTGATAATTCTGGAATTTGGCTACTATATTTCTTGGAGTGTTCAATTTGGGATATCTTCCAAGAAGTGTCTGGTGAATTCTTCCAATAACTATTTTACACTCTGGATCTAGGACCCAGGATAGTTTTCTTTGATAATTTCTTGGAGAATGTTTTCCAGGTTGTTTTTTTCATCACAGTTTTCTGGTTGACCAATAATTCTTAGATTATCTCTCCTGGATCTGTTCTCCAGGTCAGTTGTTTTTCTAATGAAATACTTTACATTTTCTTCCAATTTTTCAATCTTTATGTTTTGTTTGACTTATTCTTGGTGCATCATCGAGTCATTAGCTCCAACTTGACTGATTCTAATTTTTAGTGAATTATTTTCCTCAGTTAGTTTTTGAAGCTCTTTTTCTACATGTTCAGATTTTATGTTTATGGAAGCATTTTCTCAAGTTAGATTTTGAACCTCCTGTCTCAGTTCACAAGTTTTACTGCTTAAGGATTTGTTTTCTTCAGTGAGATTTTTGTCCATTTTGGCCAATGTAATTTTAAAAGAATTGGTCAATTTATCTTCTACCTCTCTAATTTGGCTTTTAAAATCTTTCTTGCACTCTTCCAAGAATGCTTTTTGGGCTTGAGACCAGTTCATATTCCCTTCTGTGGTCTCAAGTGTGGATATAGAGTTGATGGTATCTTCTGAAAGTGATTCTTCTCATTCACAATAACAGGTTTCAATTGCCTTTGGTTTTCCCTCTGCAAGTTGCTTCTGGCCCATTGTGATTATCTTTTTCTTGGATTTTAAAATGGATTTCTGCTTCTGGGGTATAGTGGACTCTTACCTATACTTTTCAAGATGGGTGCTAGGAGCCTGGTTGTTGAATTAGTGTGCTGTAACCACTGGGTGTCTAGACTGAGGCCAAGGCCAGGACTGTCAGTGTTTCCCCAGGCTTACCCTGAGGCTCGCAGAGT
Source organism: Pseudochirops corinnae (assembly GCA_028646515.1). Taxonomy (NCBI): domain Eukaryota; kingdom Metazoa; phylum Chordata; class Mammalia; order Diprotodontia; family Pseudocheiridae; genus Pseudochirops; species Pseudochirops corinnae. The sequence continues at coordinate 125,030,551 of CM053586.1, forward strand.
AAGATGATGAGGAGAGGTGCTCTGGCCACTCCAAGTTTCTGGCTCTGTGCCCCTGGGCTACAGCTTGTGCAGGCTCAGCAGCTCGTGGCTTTCCATGCCAGTGTCTGCAGATTTCCTTGATTGTGCTAAGGCACACTGCGCTTCTGTTGTTAGTGCTTACTGGCTCCACCTCCCTGGGCTTTGGGATCTCCCAATGGTCTGCTGAGATGGGGTTTTTTGGGACTCCTCCCACTCTTCACTTCAGGCTCAACATAGTTTCAGTAATACCCTTCCTCTAGGACTTCCAAGCCTGCTGCTGCTTCCACTATTTCAGCATTTTACACTGAGGCAATAATCTCCGGGTTTTCAGGGTCAGGGAGGGGGATTAGAGCAGCTAGGGTTTACTCTACCTTATTGGATCCTGGAAGTTCAGGTAGGTGGGGATTTTTAAATATCCAGGCTGTGGGCTAATAGCTCAAGAACAAGCTGCTGTTGCTGCCACAAGCTCTCTGCTTTCTCTAACCCAGCTCTGCCAGACCCTTTGTCCTGCAGTGAGAGGTCTGCCAATTGCCTCTGCTCTGGGTGAATCTGCTGGCCACTGGCCAGGGCTTGCTCTTGCTCTTCTGTGGTCTGGTCTCTGGTCCACACTGATGCAGTCCCCATGTGCTCCACATTCTCCCTGCCCAGTCCTACATTCACACTTTCCTGGACTGGGAATCTGCCATGCTCCATCTGCCAATGAATTCTAGCACTTTAAAATTCATTCAGATTCACTTTTTAGTGGTTACTGACAGAATTCATGGAGGAGTTCAGGTAAGTTGCTGCTTTCACACCACCATCTTAGCACCACCCCCAAAGCTTACATTTCTTGTATAATATTGAATAATAGTTGTGATAAAGGGCATCTTTGTTTCACCCCCAACCTTATTGGGGTTGCTTCTTGCTTATCCCCATTACATATAATGCTTGCTAATGGTTTTAGGTAGATACCACTTATCATTTTAAGGAAAACTTTATTCATCCCCATGTTCTCTGGTGTTTTGATAGGAAAGTGTTTTTTCAAACACTTTTTCTGCATCTATTGAGATAATCATATGATTTCTATTAGTTTTGTGATTGATATGGTTGACTATGATGATAATTTTTCTAATACTGAACCAGTCATTCATTCCTGATATCAATCCTACCTGGTCTTCATGTATTATACTCATGATAAATTGCTATAATCTCTTTGCTACTATAGCATTTAAATGTTTTTTGCATCAATATTCATTAAGTAAATTTGTATGTAGTTTGCTTTCTCTGTTTTGGCTTTTCATGGTTTTGGTATTAGCACCATATTTGCATCATAAAAAGGAATCAGGTAGGACTTCTTTATCAATTTTCCAAATAATTTATATAGTATTTGAATTAATTGTTCTTTAAACTTTTGTAAATTATTCTTTAAAATTTTGTAAATCTATGGCCCTGGTGTTTTTTTCCCCATGAAGTTCATTGATGGCTTGTTCAATTTCATTTTCTAAAATGTAGTTATTTAAGTATTTTGATTCCTATTCCATTGATCTAGGCAATTTATTTACTTCCTATTCCATTGATGTAGGAAATTTATATTTTTGTAAATATCCATCCATTTCACTTAAATAGTCAAATTTATTGGCATACAGTTGGGAAAAATCGTTCTTAATTATTGCTTTAATTTCATCTTCATTGGTGGAGAATTCACCCTTTTTGCTTTTGATACTAGTAATTTGGATTTCTTTCGTTTAAAAAAATCAAATTAACCAAAGGTTTATCTTATTTTATTGTTTTTTTTTCATAAAACCATCTCTTAGTTTTATTTATTAGTTCAATTTTTAAAATTTCAATTATATTAATCTCTTCAATTTTCTGAATTTCTGATTTGGTTTTTAATTGGAGATTTCTAATTTTTCTTTTTCTAGGTTTTTTTTTTAATTGCATGTCCAATTCATTGATCTGCTCTGTCTTTATTGTATTCTTGTAAGCATTGAAGGATATAAAACTTATCCTAAGAACTGCTTTGGCTACCTCCCATAAATTTCAGTATTGTGTTCCATTATTGATTGTTTTTATGATTTGTTGTTTGACCCACTGATTCTTCAGGATTAGATTATTTAGTTTCCATTTAATTTTTAGTCTGTCTTTCCATTATTACATGTAACTTTTATTGCATCATGATCTGAAAAGAATGCCTTTATATGTCTGTCTTTCTGCATTTGGTGGTCTGTTTTTTATGCCCTAATACATGGTCAGTTTTTCTGTAGTTACTATGTGCTGCTGAGGAAAAAAAAATGGATAGGCCTTTCTATCTCCATTCAGTATTCTCCAGAGGCCTCTCATGTCCACCTTTTCTAAAATTCTATTCACCTCCTTAACTTCTTTCTTCTTTATTTTGTAGTTAGACTTTGTCTATATCTGAAAGGGAGAGGTTGATATCCTCCACTGGTATTGTTTTGCTTTTTTATTTCATCCTGTAACTCATTTAACTTCTCCTCTAAAAATTTGAATTTTATACCATTTGGTGCATGTATATTTATTGTTGATATTATTTCATTGTGTGTAAAGCCTTTTAGTAAGATGTTATTTCCTTCCTTATCTTGTTGTGCAGAGAATAAGAGCGAGCTGAGACCTGGGTTCAAGATAAATTTAGGTGTGGATTTATTGAGCAAGCACATGACTACCAGAGTGTTCACTCAAATTGGTAGTGTCCATTGAAGGCAAGGACACTTGTTTAAAAAGGCTAAAATGACAAAAACTACAATCAGGGAGGGGAGCTAGCAGAAGCAATGACATGCAGAAGCCAAAAGCAGCCATTGGTTAGATCTACAGCTTAGGGCTAAATTGGGAATATGGTGCAAGGGTACAAGGGTGCAAACTTCCTGTGACATGGAGATCCCTCCTAGAACAGGGTGGAGGGTCATGGGGTAAGGGGAACAGGAATTCCCTAGAACAAGCTGGGGTCATGTTCTGGGCAAAGGATGTGGAGACCCTGTTTGGTCAGCAGAACAGGACAGAGTGGTCTCTATATAAGATAGTCTTGCACCATAATGAACCTTGTACTCAGGGAGAATATACAGAATGCTGATTTGAGGAAGGAGTGGGTGACGGACTACACCTTGGGCAATACTCAGGACTATGCCTTAAGCTGTTTCAAGCTAATATGGGGTGTGCGATAGGGACAAAGACAAAAATATAAAGGGGCTAAATAGTGGGCCATAAATGAGGTGCTGTGTAGTGACCTGCCATTTGGGTTTGGGTACAACAACCTAATTAGATCCATTTTTGCTTTTGCTTTGTCTGAGATCAGGATTGCTACATCTGCTTTTATAAACTTCAGCTGAAGTATAATACATTTTACTTCACTCTTTTACCTTTACTTTGTGCATATCTCTCTGCTTGTGTTTCTTGTAAACAACATATTTAATTCAGTCTGCTATCCATTCCCATTTTGTGGTAGAGTTCATCCTATTGACACTCACAGTTATGATTACATACTGTGTATTGTCCTCCATCCTATTCTTCTCTCTGATTATACTTCTGATTATACTTTTCTCTCTCCTTTCACACTGTCCTTCCTCATCAGTTTTGCTTCTGGTCACAACCTCCTTCAATCAGCCGTACCTTTTCCTGTCTCTTCCACTTCTGCCCTTCTTTTTGCCCTCCCTTTTCTCACCCATCTTTCTCTTTTTTCCCCTTTACTCTCCTACTTCTCTATAGGATAAAATAAATTTCTATACTCAACTGAGTGTGTATGCTATTTCTTTTTTTAGTCACATCTGATAAGAGTAAGGTTCAAACAATGCTTTCCCTTCTTTCCCTCTAATGTAACGGGTCTTTTGCAACCTCTTCATCTAATATATCTTATCTTTTTTTGCCTCTCCCTTTTCTCTTCTCTCAGTGCTATCCTTTTGCTTCAGCCCTCATTTTTTTCTGTCATCACATCATCAAAGTCAACTTATACCCATATACTCAGTCTATATAAACTCTTTCTAACTGTCCTAATAGAGATACAGTTCTCAAGAGTTACAAGTATCTTCTTTCTATGTTGGTAAAACAGTTTAAATCTTACTGAATAACATGTTGTTTTCTTTCCTGTTTACCTTTTTATGCTTCTCTTGAGTCTTGTATTTGAGGGACAAATTTTCTGTTTTGCTCTGATTTTTCCATCAGAGAAGTTTGAAAGTCCTTTATTTCATTGAATGTTCATATTTTCCCCTGAATGATTATGCTTAATTTTTGCTGGGTAGTGGATTATTAGTTGTATTTCAAGCTCCTTTGCCTTCTGGAATGCCATATTCTAAGCCTATCTAATCCTTTAATGTAGAAGCTGCTAAGTCCTTCATAATCCTGACTTGGCTCCTTGATATCTGAATTCTTTCTGACTTCTTTCAGGATTTTCTCTGTGACCTGATATTTCTGGAATTTGGCTACAGTATTCATTGGAGTATTCATTTTGGTATCTCATTCAGTAGGTGATAGTTTATTCTTTCAATGATAAAGATATCAGGGCTGTTTCCCTTGATAATTTCCTGAAAGATACTCTCCAGGCTCTTTTTTTTTTTTGTATGTCTTTCATGTAGGCCAATAAATTTTAGATTATTTCTCCTGGATCTATTTTCCAGGTAATTTGTTTTTATGTTGACTTGTTTTACATTTTCTTAAATTTTTTTTCATTCTTTTGAATTTGACTAATTTTTAATGTCTTATAGAGATCATTAACTTCCACTTGCTCAATTCTAATTTTTAAGGAATTGTTTTCTTCAGTGAGCTTTTGTACTTCCTTTTCCATTTTGGCCAATTCTACTTTTAAAGGTGTAATTTACTTCAGTGGATTTTTTTTTTCCATTTTTCCAATTCTATTTTTATTTCATTTTTTTCAAATTTTACACTGAAATACTAAAATGTAAATACACACAGCATATTATAAACTTAAATATCAAAGCTTAAATACAAAATAATAAAAGAAAAAGCATATCATGCATAGCATGAAGATTCAAAATATATAGCAATAAATTTCCATTTTAAGAAACCCTGCACATTATGTTGAGAGCTGTCCATCTTTTCTTTACTTTCTTGTAAGTTTTCTTTTGTTTTCTACTGAGAACTTTTTACTTTGTTCTTCTTTTCCATTTCCCTCCCCGAGAAAGCTACAATTAAGTGTGGATTGATTTGTATCTAGATACATGCATGAATATATATACACATACACACATATGCAGACATAATTTTTCTTACAAATTCTACTCCTGCTCTTTTTTATATTTGTGCATACTTCTTATTTCCTATCCCTCTTGACTCTACTTTACTTCTACCTGCTACCTCATCCTTCTGTTACTTAAATTACCCCCACAATCAAGAATCCCAGCTTTACCTTACATTCGCATAAATCTAAATACCCCTCTATACAATCCTTTTACCTATTCCCTTACTTTCTCCTCTGGAGATTCCCTTCCTTATCCTCTGTCCTCTTAGTGTTTTATTTCTTTCTGAATTTAGAAGACTTTTCTACTCTTTTAGATATATATGTAGTTTCCTCTTGTACCAAATATATGTACTGTTTCCTGATGAAAGTAGGTTTCCAGAACCAACAGCCCGCCTGCCCCATCTAATTCCTCTATGTTGGTTCTTGCTCTTGAACCTGATTTATATAATAGCATTAATCTTTTTAGCTGTTCCTAAATGGTTATCCTTTTGAAAAGTCATATTGGGGGGGGCGGAGCTAAGATGGGAGCGGAGCTAAGATGGGGGGCAGAGCTAAGATGGGGCAGAGCTAAGATGAGGGGGGCGGAGCTAAGATGGCAGAGATTAAGCAGTGAATTGAACAAGCTCCCCAAGAATTTCGTCCTTGGGAACTAAAAAGTAAATTTGAGCGGATTTAAGAGTGACAGAACCCATTGTGAGACAGAGAGTAACAGATTCCCAGCCCAGAGAAGTGCCTAATCAGGTTGGGGCAGGGAGAACGGAGCACACAGGAGTGGCACCAGCATGGACCTGAGAGCAGAGAGCAGCAGACTGGGAAGCCCCACCCAGCAGACTCACCCAGCTGGAGGCTTCTGCAGCCCTCTCACTGCCGAGGTGAGGACCTACGGAACTGGGTAGGAGGGAACGCAGGGCGCGTAGCAGGATCAGCAGTTTTTCCTGGGGCTAGCAACCGACGGCCTGGATTCTTGAAGCTACATGCCCAGACTTT
>CM053586.1:125037237-125048196 GCA_028646515.1 Pseudochirops corinnae
TGCCATCTTGGCTCCGCCTCCCTTTCAAATTCTACTTTGCCCTCTGGTTATAAAATGTCAGGGCAGTTTTCCTTGAGAATTTCTTGAAGGATGATTTCTAGGTTCTCTTTTTGATCGTGGTTTTCAGGTAGTCCAATGATTTTTAAATTGTCTCTCCTGCATCCATTTTCCAGGTCAGTGGTTTTTTCAATGAGATATTTCACATTGCCTTCTATTTCTCATTTGTTTGGATCTGTTTTATAGTATCTTGATTTCTCATAAAGTCATTTGTTTCCATTTGCTCCACTCTAATTCTGAAGGAATTATTCCCTTCAGTAAGCTTTTCAGATTCTTTTTCCATCTGGCAAATTTGACTTTTTAAGGCATTCTTCTCCTCATTGGCTTTTTGGGCCTCTTTTGCCATTTGAGTTAATCTATTTTTTAAGTTGTTATTTTCTTCAGTCAGATTGTTGACTCTCTTTTCATGATTTTCTTGCATCATTCTGATATCTCTTCCCAATTTTTCCTCTACATCTCTTATTTGGTTTTCAAAACCCTTGTTAAGCTCCTCTATGGCCTATACTCAGTTTGCATTTTTCTTGGAAGCTTTTGGTGCAGGAGTTATGACTGTTGTCTTCCTCCCGTTCCATACTTTCGTCCCTTTTGTCCCCAAAAAAGTTATCTAAAGTTCTGCTGCTGGTCTTTCTTTGCTTCCTTTGCTTGCTTATGTTGCCAGTCAATTACTTGGCTTTTGAGCTCTGTAGAACTCTGCTTTCAGAGGCGAGAGGTCTGTCCCAAATTGTTGGTGTTTTTGCAGCTGCCAGAGCTATTAGGAGGCCACTGCCATCTCTGTTACCCCCACCATCTTTGGCTCACTGAAAATGCACCTCAGGACCACCACTCAAGATCACAATCCTGATCAAGGCCCCTTAAGGCAAGAGCACTTAGCCTTTGAATGGTTGCTTGGCCCCCCTGCAATCTGCATGCTGGGAGCGCTGAAGAAGTCATGTGGCAGCAGCTGCAGGGCTGCCAGTCCTGCCACTTCTCACGTGGAGGCAGATAGTCAGACTCTCTCCCCCAAATTTAGCTGAGTTCCACTGGCCTTTCCCTTTGTCCTTGCCTCTTATGGATTGATAATTCTGGAAAGCATCACACCTGCCAGTGATCCACTCTCCTGAGAGCTTTAGCCACAGCTTGTTCTGGCTGCCTTAGGGCTCTAGCTGTGGGTTCATGTGATGCTGGTCTGGGGTCCCAGCATGCTGCAATGAACCCCTTTCTGTCTGCCTGCCAGGCTGCCATCAGTGGGAACTTTGTTTCTCTGTCCTTTTGTGTGTTCTGAAGCTCCAAGGTTTGTTCAGAGTCATATTTTATATGTATTTGAGGTGGTTATGGTGGGAGCTTGGAGTTTTGCTGCTTCTATACCACCATCTTGACTCCACCCCCTGTGTTTGTCTTTTGATCTTCCTTGTTGCCATAGTAGCTTTCTATGGTCAAGGATCTTTTCTTTTCTTACTCATTTTCAGCCTATTTTGTGACTTTTGAAGTTCAACTCTGCTCCCTTGGACACAGAGTGCACTATCCCAAGCTTATTAAGCTGGGGGTCAGGTGCCTGGTCACTGACTTTCAATGTCAGGACCTCAGGTACTTATAGCTTTTCCACTGCACTGGATGTGGCCCAGCCTAGTTACCCTTGTTGTGCTGGGGGTCTGGGGCTCATAGTGTGTCTTCTTTACTGAGGTTGGATGCCTCAAAACTGAACTGTTAAGGCAGGACCAAGGGTTCTTGGTCGCTGATCCACGCTGTGGCTAAGAGCCTCCTGCTGTCTTTCCCAGAAACTGTCTGCATTTGGCTGAGATCCCCCTTTTCCCAACTGAGACAGATCTTTCCTGAAGTCATCCTTAAATTATTTTAAGCTAGAAAATTTTTTCACTCTATCTTTTCATGGAATCTGTCCCTCCAGAACCCTTTTATAAACTTGATTTAATCTTGTTTCTGAGGGAAATTGGGGAAATCTCATGCAACTTCCTTTCTTCTCTCTGCCGTTTTAGGTTTGCTTATAACCTAGTTTCTTAGATCTGTGATGGACCTTGGAGATCATATTCATTTCATCTAACTATCTAATTTTTCAGCTGAGGACACTGGGATTCTTAGAGTAACTTGCTCAAGTTTTGACATTGAGTTATGAATGGGCTGATGTGTAAACATCTAGTCTTCAGAACAATAGTCAGCATCCTTTTCATCTTACCACATTAATCACTGTGATTTGTTCTGAAAGGCTCAGCTCTGCCAAAAGTAAAAGGGGTCTTGACAGAAAAAGACAATTGAATGATGGTCTGTGTAAATATTCTTGAATGATCTATTTATTTTACATTTAGAAATTTTTGAGTGAAAAGAAGCCTTGGTAGCAAAAGCCTTAGCATTGATTGAGTCAGTTTCACTAATATGTTGGGTTTCAAAAGAACCTAATCAAAAGAAAAGGAAGAAAATTAGTTGGCTGCCCTTTTATTTGTTGATGAGGGAAGGAAATAGTATGGACACTGTGTAGCAAGTATAGGCATAGTTTAAGCCCTACCAATGGATGACTAATCTCATTTTATATTGAGGAAGAATTTCTGAAAATGAAAGGAAGGTTTCTGTCTCTGCCAAAGATTGAGAAATAATGTTTGCAAGGTATGAGTTCACTTAATATTTTTCATACTCTTTCTCTTTTTTCCTTTAAAATTTTCACTACTTTCCCACATTTCCTTATCTTTTCTTTATATTCAGTCCTTTAAAACCTCTCCTCAGGAATGCTGTCCCTGCTCTTCTCTCCCCATGACCTAGACCTCTTTCCTTTATATGGCATACATTATTTGAGGAGTTAAGAGGGGTTTCCTTTATGAGAGTTTTGATTGTGTGTCCAGATCTTAAATCTTTTTCACTTATTGCATGGCATCAATGATGAGAAATAGGAAATGGAATTTTATAGAAGACTAATCTATCAAGTTACAAGCTAAATGCATTCAATTTAGTCGTATGACATTTGTCTTTGTTCCTACATGGGATGGACCTCCAAGTGGGTTGGCAAATTCTGGTATAAGTATTATGATTGGCTCTTCCTCTAAAACACAACTGACCCATTTTATATGAATGCTTGTGTAAGAAGTAATTGCAAAACCAGCCAATTTTAATTTATTTGTGATGTCTTGTTTTAAGGATTTTTTTTCTGTTTATTTTTTATTTTTATTTCTTTTTTAAAATTGAATTTTATATTTATTTTTAGTTTACATCATACATTTCCACAAAATTTTGACTTACAAATTTTCTCCCCATTTTTCCTTACCCACCACCCCAAAACAGTGATCCCACTGTATATCCACTCTCCTTATCTGCTCTCTCCTATATCCTCCTCCATCCCTCCTCCCACTTTATGGTAGGACAAGATGGATCTCCTTACCCCATTGCCTGTATATCTTATTTCCCAGGTGCATGTAAAAAATAATAATAATATATTTTTTTAAATGTTTAATTTTAAAACTTTGAATTCCAGATTCTTTCCCTTCCTCCCTCAACACACACCCCTACTGGGAAGATAAGAAATTCAATATAGGTTGTATGTGTGTAGATACACAAAACATTTCTGTAGTGGATATATTGTGAAAGACTGACTATATTTCCCTCCATCCTATCCTGCCCCCCACTTGTTCTATTTTCTGCTTTGACCCTGTCCCTTTCAAGAGTCTTTGCTTCTAACTACCTTCCCCCCTACCCTGCCTTTCCTGTCATCATTCCCAGTCTCGTCCCCTTCCCCCCTACTCTCCCGTAGGGCAAGATACCCCATTTAGTGTGTATGTCATTCCCTCCCTAAGCCAAATTCAACGAGAGTAAGGTTGACCCATTCCCTTTTGCCTTCCCTTGCAACAATGTCCCCTTGCCTCTTCTATATGAGATAATTTACCTCTTTCTGTCTATCCCCATCTTCTCTCATTATATTTCTCTCTCATCTCTCAATTTCACCTCTTAAGTATTATCCCTTCCTATTCAATTGAGCCTGTGACCTCTGTCTATGTGTACCTGTGCACATATATACACACTCACATATGTATTCATATGCCCTATACCCCCCTATATGGACATATATACTTATGTATACATACATACACACATACACATACACAAACACACACACACACACACACACACACACACACACACATATATATATATACACACACACATTTATATTGCGTTCACCCATCCTCACACTAAGAAACGTTTCATAAGTTACAGTGATCATTTTTCCATGTAAGAATGTAAATAGTTCAAATTTGATAACTTTTCTATGATTTATTTTCCCTGTTTATCTTCTCATGCTTCCCTTGCTTCTCGTATCTGAATGTCAAATTTTCTATTCAACTCTGTTTTTTTCATCAAGAAAGCTTGAAAATCCTCTATTTCATTGAATGACCATATTTTCCCCAGAAACATTATACTTTGTTTTGCTGGATAGGTGATTCTTGGTTTTAATCCCAGCTCCTTTGGTCTCCAGAATATCATATTCCAAGCCCTGTGATCTATCAATGTAGAAGCTGCCAGATCCTGTGTTATCCTTATTGTGTTTCCACAATATTCAAATTGTTTCTTCTTGGCTGTTAGTAATATTTTCTCCTTGATCTGGGAACTCCAGAACCTGGCTATAATATTCTTAGGTGTTTTCTTTTTGAGATCTTTTTCAAGAGTTGATTGGTGAATTTTTTCAACCTCTATTTTGACCTCTGGTTCTAAAACATCAGGGCAATTTTCCTTTAGAATTTCTTGAAGGATGATTTCTAGGTTGTTTTTTTGATCATGGCTTTCATGTGGTCCAATAATTTTTAAATTATCTCTCCTAGATCTTTTTTCCATGTCAAAGGTTTTTCCAATGAGATATTTCACATTGCCCTCTATTATTCATTTGGATCTGTTTCATAGTATCTTGATTTTTCATAAAGTAATTAGGTTTAATTTGCTCCAATCTAATTCTGAAGGAATTATTCTCTTTGTTGAGCTTTTGAGATTCTTTTTTCCATCTGGCAGATTTGGCTTTTTAAGGCAATGTTCTCCTCATTGGCTTTTTGGACCTCTTTTGCCATTTGAGTTAATCTATTTTTTAAGGTGTTATTTTCTTCAGTCAGATTGTTGACTCTCTTTTCATGATTTTCCTGCATCATTCTCATTTCTCTGCCCGATTTTTCTTCTACTTCTCTTATTTGGTTTTCAAAATCCTTTTTAAGTTCCTCTACGCCCTGTAAACAGTTCATATTTTTCTTGAAACCTTTTGGTGTAGGACTTCTGACTTCATTGTCTTCCTGCTCTTCCATGCTTTGATCCCTTTTGTTCCCAGTAAAGGAATCTAAAGTTGGATTGCTGTGCTTGCTTTGCTTCCTACTCAATTACTTGACTTATGAACTTTTTGCCACAGTGGAACTCTGCTTCCAGAGAGCAGAGCTTTGTCCTAATTTGCTGTTTTAAGGTTTTTAAAAGAAAATGCTCTTCAAAACTTTCTTTGTGTATGGCATTTTAAACTTGAGATTATTTTTATACATTATTTAATTTTGTGTTAAATTGTTTTCCCAAGAAACCAATTTTTAATGTCAGAAAAAAAGTCAAAATCTAATTCAATATATAGTCAGTTTGTTAATCCACAAGCATTTATACTAAGTACTCACTGTGTGCCAAGAACTATGCTAGATGCTGATAATGTAAAGAAAAAGTAAATTCAGTATTCCTTGTGCTCAGGAAGCTTATTTCATATGAGGAGAAATAACAGATGCATGTATAAGTATGTGTTAGACAAATACAAATTATTTAGAAGGTAGATATGTAAGAGGGAACTGGGAGTGGAAGTTCTCTTCCTGTAGAATATGTTGCCTGTGCTTGCTTCATCTTGAAAGATGAATTCCAGATTATTCCTTCCAGATAGGGTCAGTGAAAAGTCATAGAAATGGGATATAGAGGACCATGTTTGAGGAACAGAGAGAAGGCTATATTAGCTGCACTATCATGTATAAGAAGAGAAATTATATAAAACAAGTCTCTGAAGACTTGGGCTAAGTTGTGAAGAGCTTTAAAAGTCAGAGGATTTTACATTTTATGCTAGACCAAGAAGAGGATAGACGAGTTTATTGACTGGTAGCATGCTATGGGCTGCTCTATGCTAATGGAAAATCTCTTTTGAAAGTATGTGAGTGCTGTATTAGGAAAGGGAAAAACTTAACATAGTTGACTAATTAGAAGGCCATTGCAATTATGCAGGATAGAGGTAAAAATCTTCTGAAATAAAATTGGGACTGAGTGAGTGAAGAAAGAAAATCAGGTGTGAGAATGGCCTGGAGGTAGAAGTGACAAGATTTGGCAATTTTTAAGTGGAGTAAGGGAAAGTGAAGAGTTGAAGATAATGCTTAGGTTACACACATATCCATACACATAGAAAGATAGATAGATATCCTTATATCATATACATCTAATTCTGATTAATATATCAATAAATCATGAATATCTGTTTTCATATTTCTTTTTGTATATGTAGTTAGAGTAACTACCATAGTCAACATTTATATAGTGCTTCAAAGTTTGCAATCCAATTTCTATTACGTATAAGTATATGTATATGTTCACACATTTTGATTTTGTGTATGCATGTGTGCATATGTTTATCTCTCTGTTGGTCTATCTATCTCTCTCTCTCTCTCTCTCTCTATCTATCTATCTATCTAATCTATCTGTCTGTCTATCCATCTATCATCTATTGACTGTGAGCTCTTGAGAGCAGGGACTGTTTTTGTTTTTCCCTTTCTTTGTGTCCCAAACAATTAGCATAGTGCATAGCAAGTGCTTTATAAATTTGTATTAAACAGAAAAAAGATAGGATTGATTGCTATCAATATACATCAATATCATATAAAAACAATTTTAACATTAGCTTTTAAACTTTGCTCATCATTTTTTATAGCACAAGAGTATTCCATCATAATCACATAGCACAATTTGTTCAGTCAGTTCCCAATTGATGGGAATCCCCTCAATTTCCCTTTCTTTGCCACCAGAAAAGAGCTGCTATAAATATATATTTTTTTACATACAAGTCCTTTTCCTTTTTTTAAATCTCTTTTGGAATACAGACCTAGTAGAGCTATTACTTTGTCAAAGAATGTGCATCATTTTATAGCCCTATATACACAGTTCCACATTACTCTAAATAATGGCTAATTCAGTTCACTACTCCATCAATAGCACATTACTGTCTATTTTTTTTTGCCACACCCTCTCCACCAGTTGTTATTTTCCTTGTCTGTCCTATGAACCAATCTAATAGGTATAGAATAATATCTCAGAATTTTTTTAATTTGCATGTCTCCAATCAACAGTGAGGTTTTTTTCATTTGTCTATAGATAGCTTTGATTATTTCATCTGAAAACTATTCATATCACTTATCAATTGGGGAATGGCTATTTTTAAAAATAATTTTGTCTCGGTTCTCCATATAGTTGAGAAATTAGATCTTTATTCGAGAAATTTACTTAAAAATTTTTTCACATTTACAGTTGCTAAATGTTTCCCTCCATTCTACCTCCCCCCGATTTATTCTGTTCTTTCTTTCCTTTCACCCTGTCCATACTCAAAAGTGATTTGCTTTTGACAACCACCTCCCCCAATCTGTCCACCCCCTTGTTCTCTTATCCCATTCCACTCTTACTTTCTTATAGGGTAAGATAAATATCTACATCCAATTAAATGTGTATGTTATTTCATCTTTGAGCCAATTCTGATTAGAGTTTCACTCACTCCACCCACCACCCAATCTTCCCTTTCACTTTAAAAAAAATTGTTGCCTCTTTTATGTGAGATAATGCTCTCCATTCTGCCTCTCTTCTTCTTTCTCCCAATACGTTCCTCTTTCTCACCTCTTAATTTTATTTTATTTTTCAGATATCATCCCTTCATAATTAGCTTAAACCTCTGCCTTCTGTCTACATATACCCCTACAAACTGCTTAAATTATGAGAAAGATTTTTATGAGTTACAAATATTATCTTTCCATGTAGGAATGTAAAAAAAGTTTAACCCTATTATGTCCCTTATGATTTCCTGTTTACCTTTTGCTTCTCTTGAGTTTTATATTTGAAAATCAAATTTTCTACTCAACTCTGGTCTTTTCATCAAGAATGCTTGAAAGTCCTCTATCTCAATGAATTTCCATTTGTTCCTCTGAAGGATTATACTCAGTTTTGCTGGGTAGATAACTCCTGGTTGTTAACCTACTTACATTGTTCTCTGTAATATCATTTTCTAAGCTCTCTCTTCCTTTAATGTAGAAGCTGCTAAATATTGTGTTATCCTGACTAGCTCCATGGTACTTGAATTGTTTCCTTCTTTATGCTTGCAATATTCTCTTCTTGAACTGGGAGGTCTGGAATTTGGAAGGGATATTTCTGGAAGTTTTAATTTTGGAAAGTCTTTCAGAAGGTGACTGGTGGATTCTTTCAATTTCCATTCTATCCTTTGTTTCTAGAATATCAGGGCAGTTTTCTTTGATAATTTCTTGAAATATGATGTCTAAACTCTTTTTGATCATGGCTTTCAGATAGTTGAATAACATTTAAATTATTTATCTTGGATATATTTTCCAAATCAGTTGTTTTTCCAATGAAATGTTTCACATTTTCTTCTATTTTAAAATTTTGTTTGATTATTTCTTGATTTCTCAGAATGTAGCTAGCTTCACCTTGCTCAATCCTAATTTTTGAGGAATTATTTTCTTCAGTGAACTTTAGTACCCCTTTTTTTATTTGATCAATTCTTCTTTTTAAGGCATTCTTCTCCTCATTGACTTTTTGCACCTCTTATACCATTTGATCTAGTCTGTTTTTAAGGTGTTATTTTCTTTGGTATCTTTTTGTGTGTCTTCTTTACCAAGCTGTTGAATGTTTTTTCATGATTTTCTTGCATCACTCTCATTTTGCTTCTCAGTTTTGTCATGATCTCTCTTGATTTTCAAAATTCTTTCCAAAATCTTCCATGACATGAGACCAATTATTATTTTTCCAGGAGGCTTTGGATGTAGGAAGTTTTATTTTGTTATCCTCTTCTGAGTGTGCGTTTTCATCTTCCTTCTTAACTTTGTAACTTTCTGTGGTCAGAATGTTTTTTTGTTGTTGTTGTAGCTTTCTCCTTTTTCTTGCCCATTTCTTGTCTTTTAATTCTCTTAATGTGCAGCTGTGCTTCCAGGATGGAGGGCACATTGTCCCAAGCTTCAGGAGTTTTGTGCAGCTGTCTTCAGAGATACTTCTAGAGATGGTAAGTTTTCAGTTCTCCCAAGGCGGTATGAACTAAGGAGAGGTGTGTTTACTACTCTCCTTGCCTGTGCTCCAGTCTTTAAGTGATGATTAGCATTCTTTTCTGCCCTGGAGCTATGAGGATGGTCCAGCTCCATTGCAAACACAACTCCTAGTGTCCTAGTGCTGCTTCTCACCCTGAGACTGCCACCCATTACTGAAACCCAAATTTGTGCATGGACAAAGCAACAGAGTCTTGCCCCCTCATCCAGTGCCAGCAAAAAAAAAAACCTTTTATTTCCCTCTGATCAGTTGTTCAACCCCCTTACCATTGTGGTAAGAGCTCTGGAAGCAGCTGCTGTCACTGCTTATTCAATGCCTCCCAAGACCTGCTCCTGGTTTGCTGGGCCCAGTGAAGACCGACATGACCTGAAAAGAACTGTGCTTCAATCTCACCAAGCTGGGACTGTCCTTTGCTCCTGAAATTCTAAATTGTCTTTGCATGGGAAATTATTTCACTTTGTCCATTTGTAGGTCCTGCTGCTCCAGAAATTGTTTTGTGGCATTATTTAAAGGTGTTCAGAGGGTTTGGGTGAGAGTTCAGGGGAGTTACTGCCTTTTCTCTGTCATCTTGGCTCTACTTCTCCTAGAATTCTTTACCTGGATAACTAGGTGTGTGATCCAGACCAAGTATCTTAACCTATCTAGACCCATTCATCCACATTTATGAACTATTGAGATTGGACTAGATGCCCTCTGATACCATTTCCAGCCATGACATTATATGATCTAAATTTAAGAGAAAGAAAACTTCATTCTTCAGGTTCCAAATCTGATCTCATATTCTTGCAGTTAATATAGTCCTAATGTTATAGAATAAAGAAAATGCTTAACTCTGATTTGTTATAAATGCTATATCAGTCATATTCATATGAATAATGTAATAATATTGCTTTCTATTTGTGTAGTATCATTTTTTTACCCCAGGGAATGTAGAACAATTTACCAATATTATCTCATTTATCCTTTCAACATCTATTTGATATTAGGGACACAGTTCCATTAACTCTATTGATTGGGGAATATTGTCATTATTTTTTATTCCCTTAAATGAGTAAAGGAGAAACAAAATGGTTGTTTGATTATGTGAGGTCAGATTCTCAAACTAGTGTTCAAATTCAAATTCTTGTGATACCAAACTACAAACTGGGTATACTAAGCCTGGTGGATTATAGAGTATCACAAAGAGATCAAGTATAAATTGTATTAATCATCTTGTATGTATATTTAGCTATTCTACATGGCAAAAACATTCATGAGTATATTAGCTGCTTTGTATATCCATATGAAATGTGAATAGAAGGTAAGACCTCAAGGTTTATCAGGGAACTGTTTCATTAAAGAATACATGCTGTTTCAGTCAATGTTGAGAGAGATTTGTAAAGAAGATAGTATCTTAGTTATAAAAACTGCTTTAGTCAAATTCCAGATTTTTGCCATACAACTTCTATTTTAATTGTATAAAATATCTTTTATCTACTTATTCAGTTCAGTAAGCTTTGTTAAGATTTTAACATTTATAAGATTCTGTGTTCTGTGCTAAGATAGAAAGGCAAAAAAGTTAAACAGTTATTTTTATCCTGGAGCTTATACTCTGTAAGGGTGTGTGTGTGTGTGTGTGTGTGT
>CM053586.1:125055106-125084200 GCA_028646515.1 Pseudochirops corinnae
TGTATCTATATCTATTTCTAACTCTTTATCTATATCTATATTTATCTGTATCTATGTCTATCTATATAGAGACATCCATATTGATATTGAAATACCTATAGCTATAGCTATAGATATAGATACAGAAACAGATACAGATAATAGACATATAAAATCTCCACTCAGAGTTTTAGAGACTGGAGAAATTGCCTCTTTTACCTCTTTCTGCTCACCTCCAGTACATACTCAGTTTTCCACTTTCTATTGCCTTTCTTCTCCCTACTTCCATGACTACCTGTTGTATTGTTACCCTACCTTCGCCACACACACACACACACACACACACACACACACACACACACACTCTTTAAAATACCCTTAAGTCCTTAAATTCTCAAATAGTTTGTGTCTCTTGATAATTCCACTTTTTTTTTATTTTTATATAAATGCAACTACTTTTTCTTGAAACGAATCCTATATACATGAATGAATTTATTTCATTGCTTAGTTGTCTTTTTTTATTATGCTTATTTATATGTTTTGTGCCTCTCTTGAGCAGCAAGATGGCACAGTGGATAGAGTGCCAGGACAGGGTCAGAAAGACTCATCTCCTCAAGTTCAAATATGACTTCATACACTTACTAGCTGTGTGACCCTGGGCAAGTCACTTAACCCTGTGTCTCAGTTTCCTAATCTGTAAAATGAGCTAAGGAAGGAAATAGCAAACCCCTGCAGTATCTTTGCCAAAAAAATTCCAAATGGCGTCATGAAGAATCAGACACAGCTAAAAATAACAATTACAACAAATGTCTCTCTTGTTTCTCTTCTTTTCAAATTAAATATTTGTCTGACCTCATTATTGGATAGAGAATTCAGGGATGCTTTGAATGCCTCACTTACTAAAAGTCTGTCTTTGCTTAGTGATGATGAGTTTCAACTTTACTTGATTTAGGAATTGAGGCTAGAGCTTTTTTGGTTTTTGGAATATCATCATCCAAAATCTTCTCTGATTTTTCATAAATTAGTTGTCATGTGAAGCTATGTGAATTGATATTTCTTCAGAGATGAAGGCTTTGTTTCTATCTAATTGGAAAAAAAGGTATCTTAGTCAGTCAATGAGCATTTATTAAGTACCTATTATATGCCAGGCACTGTGCTAAGTTTTGAGATACAAATAAAGACAAAAGACAGTCCCCTCCCTTAAGGGAGTCATAATTTAATATGGGAGAAAATGAACAATCAAATATGTGTACACTATATACACTATATATAGGATAAACAAGTAATAATTAATGGCCCAAAGGAACTATTATCAATAAAGACTGCAAAAAAAAAAAAAAAAAACTCTTATAGAAGGAGGGAAGTTAGTTGGAACTTAAAGGAAGCCAGAATGCTAAGATGAAAAGTGAGAACATTCCAGGCATAAGATATACCCAGAGAAAATTACCACAGTTATGAGATGGGGTGTCTTGTTTGTGGAGAATCAGGAATGTCAGTGTCACTGGATCAAAACACACATGCATGGATAGAAGATATAAGACTGGAAAGGTATGACAGAAGTATGAAAGTACTTAAATGTCAAACAGAAGATTTTGTTGACTTTATTTTTATGACAATCTATGAATATGATCAATTAGCATTTTGCTACATAGATTCAAAATTTTTGAGTAGTTTTCATGTAGTATTTCTAACAAAATGACATTTATGGTGTTAAAATTATAGAGTGTGTGTGTGTGTTTTAAAGAATATTGCTTAAATTATGACTGGACATACATCTTAAGTTGAATCACTTTGGTTTATGTTGAATTGATTTATTATTTCAAATATCCTTTTTGTTTTCCTATTGGCAAATTTTCTTACGTTTCTGTATTTTTTTTTATTTTCAAAGCTGATAATCCTTTTTTTAAAATTCCTTACTAATTGAAACATACTGTTGTATGTGGTATGACTTGCCTACTACATCTCACTTATGTTTTGCTTGGAAAATTCTGATTTCAAACCTAATTTCCATTTCATTTTTTAAAGATGTCTTAGTTCAGCAAAGTTTATTGTCCTCATACCCTGTGAATAGAAGTTCCATCATGTCTATCCCCTTTGTTTCACATAACTGGGAAACATCAATATTTTCAATCTCTTTTTTTACTAAAAGGGTGTTTTATTTTCAGTTTGATCAAGGTACTGTATAATGGTTACTGTTACAGTCCCATCTGCAGAACATTAACATTGTTAGCATTATCTTTTTGAAAACCAAATAGTAAGATTAATCAAACTAGGTCCCTTTGGTGGTAATAACTGCTTCTGCATTCGTTTAGCAGATCAAGAGTCCTTTACAAGTTTTCCTTGGCTCTTAGTTCCTGTTTATACCTCCATATACGAAAGAGCTGAGAGCCTCCTGCAGCACCGACAAAAAAATTAACAGCAAACAGACTCCAGTTTTTGGGAATTATAACAAGGGAGTATCTTGACCAGATTAACCCTGTAGCCATTAATACAGCAGACTGTGCTGTGCTGAGTTTTTCTGCAGGCTTGGCCATGTTAGCCAACCCAGCACAAACCAACCCCCATTTCATAATTGGTGCCCAGAAAAACACAGTTCTAGGACCTGCCAGGTGGTTGTAGAGAGGCCTCAGCTTCAGGGGCAGTATCAGCTCCACCTTCTTGAGCAATCAGTGGTAGGTAGTCTGCAGGCCTCGAACTCTGTGGCCAGCCATCCGCATGGCTGTGACGCGGCGCCTGCTCTATTGGCCTAGCAAGGGCAGCTCATAACCTTTCCTTGCCTCAGTCACCCTGTTTTCAATCTCTTACAGTATGTATGGGGTGAGGTAAGGTTCAGAAAGTGTCACTATTAAAGAACTGAATGGAGGCCACCACAGTCATAATATGAAACATAAATCTAAGAAGGTACCTTCTTTAATGATAGAAGTCAAATCCTGTAGAACAGGTTTGAGAATGTGCTTGAATGAAGAGTCTTAAAAAAATTTATTTCCTAAGTCAACTTCTAGGGACATTTATTACTCAGCTTTGAAGTATTTAACACTTTAGTGTGATGCACCAAACCCTTTGTCATCTTTTTTCCTCCACTCCATGAAAGCATCAAGAAATTAGTGTTTTGAATCAGTTAAAAAGCAGGGAAACCTTCTCAGAAGAGTACACACCCTTGCATGATCTTTAGGAGGCATAGCATGAACCTTGAGACTTCCCAAGGAGTGTAGGGGAAAACTGGCTTTCTCCATCTTGGTAATATGATGACCACTTTCACATTGCAGCTAGTATACCATCTAAACTAAGCATACTTAAGCTTTTGCCTCTTCCCACCTCTTTTGTCTTTTATTCTTTCCTAAACATAATTGACCAAATGGAAATCTTGAGATGCACATTTGCAGCGTTGTAGCCCTCCTTATGAATTCCAGAGTTCCCTTAGTTGGTTCTTGCTGTTCCATCAGACTATCGGAGGAGAGACAGATAGATAGGATAGATAGATACACATGCATGTATGTATATATGTATATGTATGCATGTATATAGGTATATATTTATATGTGTATCTGTGTGCATCTGTCTATGAGTATATGTAAATCCAAGAATGAGCAGCTTTCCAGAGGATTGCTGCTGTCAACAGCTTTAAGATTCTGATCACATAGTATAGTGAGCTCTCTATTTATTCAGCAGTAAATAAAAGCAAAACATTCACAGAAACCAAAGTACAGTGTTCATAATGTTATAGCATAACAACTTATCACTAAAGTGGCCATATAATTTTAAACAAAAGATATCATTCAGTAAACCCTTGACTCAATCATCCTTAAGGAGCAAGCCTCCTTAAGGGACACAAAGTACAAAGGTCAAAGTTCTCCACCCCTAGGTCACATTGTTTTAATCTCTCAGTCAAAAAGTCTTATTTCTTCTTGATTGGAGATTAGTTTCCAATCATCCTTAATTCAATCATCCTTAAGAGGTACAAGGTACAGAGTACAAAGTTCTCCCACCCCTAGGCCACCATAAATCAGTATCTTCTCAGTCAGCACTAAGTACCCAAAGAGAGGTCTTTTCATCTTGACTCAAGGATGGCTCCCAAATTCCATGGTTTCTCTTCCATGGGTCCAGATCCTGTCTGCATCTACCCAATCATCACCTGGATTCACAGGTAGGCTGCTCTCAGCTCCTTGTCCAGCTCCTCATCCAGTTCCTCATCCAGTTCCATATTGGAGCTCACAATGTCCAATCCACTGCAAGTCCTTCACAGTTTCTATTTCTGGGAAGACAAAGCTTAACAGAGCCAAAACAACATTCACGCATATTGCGGGCACCATCATCAAGTCACTTTCTGCCTGTGAAATCAACACAGATGCACAAATAAAGTCTGAGAACTCAACACAATTTGTCTGAAACCTTCCTCCAGGACTTCTTTAAACAGACAGCAAGAAAATCCTCTTTAAGGGCTTCCAGAAAGGTCCCAGGGCTTCTGTACAAAGTATTATGAACACAAATCAACACAGACAGAACAGACAAACAGAGTGCCAGGATACCACAAGTTTTCTCCTTCTCAATTCTGCTACTACAAGTGTTACCTTCTCATTTTTCTCATTTCTGCTCCTTCTCAGCTTGTGCTCAGCTTTTTATCTGGTCATTAGCTCCTCACTGTTCCGCCCCTTCCTGTTGCATCAGCAAGTTCCTCCCACTGTGGGTTTCACCAGTTCTGTTTCTTAACAAAGGCTTGATATAATCATGGGCTCAACTGAAACAATACACTAAGTACTTGTTTGCTTGTCATTACAGTATATTATGTATATATTCACCCACAGTATTTATATATGTGTGTGTGTGCATATGCATCTATATACATATGCATATTGTGTGTGTGTGTGTATATATATATATACATATATATATATATATATATTTGTGTTTAACTTTTTGCTATTTTTTCTATTTTATTGCCAAATCTGAGTCTCTTTGTTTTAAGACTCTCTACATACCTGATTTATATTGTACATTGAATGGCATTGGACTCCCTAATTTGGTGAGAACCTAGACATGAGAAAAATCTAAGCTTTAAGTGACTTCCACTCTACTCTACTATCGCCAAGATAGAAGGTATTAGTGTAAAAAAAGAAAGACTGTGAGAAATCCTAATTCATCTCTTTGGAGATTTGCCCCCCCCACCTTCACCCAGAATAGGATTGTACATAGAATGAGTCTATGGATACGAGAATTAAAAAGGTCCTCTTGGTAAAGAAGAAAAAAGTGGGAACATCAGAGCCCCTGGACCTAGTGTTTAGTTTTACACTTGGCTGGATGTTCCAGCCACGTGAAAATAGACAAGGTAGTAGGAGTGAATTGGTATTTTAGGTATTTAATTTTTTTCTAATTTTCCATAAAGCCTTTTACCCTGAATGCTCTTTCTGTATTTTCTTTTTGAGTCACCTTTAATTATTATAGAGCATTAGATTGTAGTGCTTGTGTTAAAAATAATTATAGTAACATTTTTTTAGTCACATGAGATTGGTCTGCCTTCAGAAGAGAAATCTACAATTTGGCCATCTATATGAATGATTAAAAAAAAATTTCAAGAATTTTTGTTAATTTTCTTAATTCTATCAGTGTACTCATATATATCAAAAACTTCTTTAAGAGTTGTTTAATCTCTTGTTTATAAGCAAATGCAATGAAGGTTAACTCCTATTAAGTTTTTTTTTTAATCTACAGAGCCTTGTATGGGAGATCTATTTATATACTAAAATAATTCATGTCATTTTAGAGTTAAGAATTTTCATGCTAATCATATTGCTTACAGTTACTAGCTACATGACCCTGGACAACTCAGTTAACCTCTCTGACTCTATTTCCTCATCCCTTTAATAGACATCCTTAATACCAATAACCCTGAATTCTCATTGACAGATATAAATGAGACAGTGTATGCAAAGTGCTCTATAAACCTTTAACTAACGTGTTGTTGGATCATTTCAGTCATATCCAAGTCTTTGTGACCCTACTTGGAGATTTTCTGTCAAAGATACTGGAACCGTTTACCATTTCCTTCTCTAGCTCATTTTACAGATGGCAAAACTGAAGCAAAAAAGGTTAAATGACTTGATTAGGATCACACAGCTAATAAGTGTCTGAGGCAAGAATTGAACTCAGAAAGATGAGTCTTCTTGACTCCAGGCTTGGGACTACATCTAAGACACTATCTAGTTTTAACTACTATAGAAATGTTAATTATCATTCTCTTGTTCAAAAAAAGGTAAATACCATTACAGGCTTAAAAGAATTACTTGGCACAGAAAAATAATAGTCACATCAGTTATTTAATATCTTATTTTCAGTACCCTGTTCACTAAATCTACATGTAGTGAGTTATGTACAAGAGAAAACAAAATACTTTGTCGCTGAATGCAGAAATTGAACTGTAAGCATCAAATTGGTTGATTCTATGTCATTATTCTTTTCCTACATTGCAGCTGTCACATTCCTGTGCCAGTGATACATGGGTCCTCAAGCCTACATTTAGAACCAAGGACCACTGTACATTGTTTTGAAATGTGTCTAGTTTTATAGCTAAACCATCCTAAAAATAAAAATAAAAACAAACAAGCAAACAAATAAATAAATAACAACTTGATAAAAATCAAAATACATCCTTGATAATGCATTCAGACAGAAGATGATTTTTTTTTTATTTTAAATGGTTTAGACTATTTTATATACTTCTGTGGCATAACTAAGGTCTCTCTGATTTAACCAAAATGTAAAATAAGGCCTGACAGACTTCAAGTAATGAGCTTCAAAGAAAACTAAGAAATGAAAATGTAGATGTTTCATCTTCAGGCAATGTAAACTTAATGTACTCTCTATCTTTTGAATTTATGGCTCTGGTTAATTTCCTTTTTAAAAAAAAATAACATTAAAGAAGCCCTGAATGACCCAAAGAAAATTTCCAGTTTTAACTTAATCTTAATTTCCTTTTATTAGTGAAATATACTTAATTACTTGATAATATAAATGAATTATCATAATTATAAGGCTTTTGCACAGGTTTGTATGATTTGACTTTTTCTCTCCTGTTATATGTATTATTTTTCATTTCAATGTTCTCTACCATCAGAGAACCATCAACTTGATGGAGATCATATTGAAAAGGAGTGATGTGTCATAGAATCTTCAGTAGCCCTTCCCAAATAATAAGCCATTCCTCACATGATGAAGAGCACCATTCAGCAATAGCCAGGTTTTCTGATCTTGCTCCAAAGTACAACTGAATCAATCCACCACATTTATTTGTCCTGAATGCTGAGGGAAAAGAAAAAGAAAAAGACAGTAAAGGAGTAAGTGGAGAGAATAATTAAGGGAAAAGTGGCTGAATGTGAATATGCTGAAGATGACACTCAGCAGCTATCAGGCAGTGTAATAACAAGAGGCAGGTTAGGGATGTTATTCTTAGGAGGAGATCCTAATACAGGAATACTCCATGGCAAGATTTCAAGTTTGGGAAGAACAAGACATTGATATTTTAATACACAAGACAGGGTATGATTTTACTGAGGCATATTACTGATTATTGATTTTTTAAAATGAAAATCAATATCCAATAGATGTTGAGTATATTTTCAGACTTAGAAGACATAATTTTCAAGCTTAGTACAAGTTCAAAAGAATGTGAACTTTTTGATGGAATGAATGATATTATTTTGACTTCATATTTCCAGCACCTGGTACTGTGCCTGTGTGGTAATAGGTGATTAATAAGTATGTATACTGAATTCTAATGAAAGGTTTGATTCATCCCCACGTTGAAAAGTTCTAATAAACACCGAAACACAAGATTATATTTACTCCTTTTCTTTTACTCCCTTGGGTCCAGGGTTAAGTTTAACTTGAAAAAGAATGTTAAACTTTAGGTGATCTGTTTCCCAGGGTTCTGGTCTCCCCCTACCCCTCTTAAGGGGCTCTGAGCTCAAAAAGTCTTGGGTCAATGCTGGAGACATGACCTGAGAAGGTGTCGGTTTCTTTCTGGCACTTATCCATATAGTGGAGTCAAATTTCAGGGAAATACATAAAATGGAGTTTAGACATGGATCATGTCTAGGGTTTCCTAAAGGTAGAAAGTACACTGTTGGTCACAAATATAGTACCTGTAAAAGTATGCAAAGTACAAGTAGAACAGTTATTTTTTTCTAGCATAGAAATTGTGTAAAATACTCAGGAATCACAAGTACTTATGAACAAAAGTGAAAAAGAAACATAAAACACTAAAAATGCTCATTATACTAATTATAGTGTCTCCAAATATAGAGTTTCTTTGTACAACTATTGAGCAGGAGAGGAAGTAGTACATGCCAAGAGAGATATCCAAATCTCATCTATGTCAAATATAACCTGAGTAATCCTGTGCAAGTCACTTGACTTCTCCAGGTTTTAGTTTCCTTAGCCAGTAAAATGAAGTATTTGGTCAAATGTCTTTTAACTCTGTCTTCTAACTCTAAATCTAAGATCATGTGATTGATATTTTCCATTCAATACAAATTTATACTGGTCTAGCAATTTATAAGATCCATATCTCCTGCCTTCTAATTTCTTAGTTTTGTATTTCAGTTAAATGATATTCTGTTTAGTAGTCTTCTTCTCCAAGAAGCATGGACTTCAGGAACTGTCAGAATAGAAATATTCATGAGGTAATCTGCAACATTAGAAAGGTCCATTGCTCTCAAATATTAGTCACTAACATTTGTTCACAAAGGTAAAAAAAGGCAGTCAGGAATTCTAGGTACAAGAACTCCAGCTGTTCTGGATAACCATAGGCCATATACAACATCTATTTCTGTTGTAAGTCACCACTTATATTGGTAGAGAAAGAAGGGAGGAAGATGAGGGTGAATCCATTCCAGGTATTTTGTTTGATATCCAAGGGGATGGAAGTTTGTGAAAAGAGAGGTTGCCAAGAAAAATAGGGTGAAAACAGTTATTTAGTCTCATTCTTATAAACTGCATAAGCTGATGGAGATATTTTAGAGAGCTAGATATACATATACATAGATGTAGATATGTAGCTAGGGATAGAAAGAAAAATGTATCTATGTTTATATATTATAGATATATATATCTATATGAATTGATAAACACACATATGTGCATAGATAGAGTTTTATTTATATTACAGGCTTCTATCTATAGACAGATCTAAATAAATCTCTCTAGATAGATAAATGTATATACATAGGTAATACACACACTCATACATATGCATATGTGTGCACATATGTGATTCATGTCTTTGGTATGTCTGTGTATATACAATATATGCATATAGATACAATATTGATATATTTGTGTGTTTGTGTAGGTATAAATACACAGTTAAGAACAAACAAATATATATTAAAGATTGGTCTGAAGTATAAATATTAGAAATCCAATAAATTTCATTAGATAAAAAGAGATAGAAATATATAAGCAAGTAAAATACTTAATATATTCAGAAGAAATATAGGTCAGAGTGTAGAGCATCTGCTCCCTTAGAGTCAAGGAAAACTAGAAATTGGGCAAGTCAAAGCTAATGACTAAATGAGACATCAAGAAAACAAGGAAATAAAATCAAAAGGATTAAAATTAAAAAGTGAAATATTTCACTTAAAAATAACTAATCTGGAAAATAGATTGAGAACAGATAATTTGAGATTAATTGCACTACCTCAAATTTTTTTTTAAGTACCTGGACCTCATATTTCAATAAATTATCAAAGAAAACTGCTCTGATATCATAGAACTAGAGGGGAAAATTGAAATGGTAAGAATAAACTGATTACCTTCTGAAGGAGATCTTAAAATGAAAGCCCCCAGGAATATTATAGCTAAATTCCAGATCTCCCAGGTCAAGGAGAAAATATTGCAATAGGTCAAAAGAAATACATACATGCATATATACATATATATATATATATATGCATGTATATATATATATATATATATATATAGTGGAATTACATTCTGGAGTGGTTTCCATGTTCAAGGATCTGAGGTCTTGAAAAATGAAATTTCAGAGTACAAGGAGCTATGATTAAAACCACCAATCACCTACTCAGCAAAAGTGAGTATAATGTTTCAGGAGAAAAATAATGGATATTTTATTAAATAGATTACTTTCATTTCTGATGAAAAGATTACAACTGAAGAGAAAATTTCACTTTCAAATATAAAACTCAAGAGAAACATAAAAAGATAAATGGGAAAGAAAAGTCATAAAAAATTCAATAAAGTTAAAACGTTTACATTCTTATATGGAAAGATGGTACTTGTGGCTCCCAAGTACTTTCTCTTTATTAGGACAGTTAGATGGAATATACATAAGAAGAGGGCAGGGGTGTGAGTTTACTGTGATAAGATGATATAAAAAAATTAAGAAGTGATGGGAGAAAGCAAAAGAGGTATATTGAGGTCAATTATCTCACATAAAAGAGGTACAAAAGAGTTTTCGCAGTGAAAGGTAAAATGGGTAAGTGCTGGTCAGTCCTTAAATCTTACTCTCATTTGAATTGATTCAAAGAAGAGATATAGAAAAATTGGGATATTATTGCAATGTTGGTGGAGTTGGGAACTAATCCAGCCATTCTAGAGAACAAGTGGAACTATGCCCAAAGGACTACAAGACTGTATATACCTTTTGATCCAGTAACACCATACTTGGTCAGTATCCTAAATAGATCAAAGGAAGAAGAAAACCACCTATTTATCCAAAAATATTTATAGCAACAGTTTTTGTGCTGGCAAAGAATCAGAAATCAAGAGCATGTCTATCAATCTTGGAATGACTAAACAAGTATATATTTGTTTATAATTGTGATGGAATGCTAAAAGAAATGATGAGCAGGATGATTTCAGGAAAAAAAAAAAACTCCTGAAAAAGTTAACATTAACTGGTGCAAAATGAAATGAGCAGAAGCAAGAGAAAATTGTACACCATAAAATAAATATTGTAAGATATAAAATACTTAACTACTCTGACCAAGACAATGACCCAAAGGAGGGAGATTTCTGGTGCCAACATAGTGGAGTGAAGCAGTGTAATGGTAATGGTAATGTACTTTGAACTTGAAGATCCCTTTGTTTTGGCAAAGGTAACAGGTACTTAGCACTTAGTAATTAATAAAGAAGGTATGAATCGCTGTTGATAAAACAGGAAGCTAATGCAATACTGTATATAAGGAAAAATCTAGAAAGTGAGAGTCAGAATTTCTTGGGACAAGGATCTGGAGGCAAAAGTTGCTGCCCCTGAAGAAAGAGAATTTTTCTCAGCAGCATCTGGAGGCTGGGCTTCTACTGCTGGACTGAGAATTGAGAAGAAAAAATGTTGATAGTTTTCCGAGTGTATCAGTTGTGCATTCCCAGTATTAATCCCTCCTGGTCATAGAATGTATCCTTGTTATATATTGCTGTAATCTCCTTGCTCCTATTTTATCTAACATTTTTGCATCTATATTCATTAACGAAATTGGTCTATAGTTTTCTTTCTCTGTTTTCACTCTTCCTAGTTTAGGTAATAGCACCATATTTGTGTCATAAGGGCAATTTGATAGCAGGCTTTCTTTGCCCATTTTCCTAAATAATTTACATAGTATTGGAATTAATTAATCTTTACAGTAGAGACCATAGGAATAAATAGAGCTTACTTTAAAATATGTAATATTGATCTCAAATCATCAGCAAGAAGTATCTATACTCTAGAAGCTAGAAGCCTATCCAGGAAAATCAGGGGTAAAGAAAAAATGTCCATTATTACCACTAATAATTAATATTGTTCTAGAAATGCTAACTATAGCACTAAGACAAGAAAAATAAATTGAAGCAATTAGAATAGTCAATGAGCAACTAAAATTATCACTCTGCAGATGATGTAATGATCTACTTAGTGAATCATAGAGAATCAACTAAAAAACTATTTGAAATAATTAACAAACTTAGCAAAGTTGCAGAACACATTATAAACTCAAACAAATCATCACCATTTCCATATATTACCAAGAAAGTCCTGTAGCAAGAAATAGAAAGATAAATTCCATTTATAATAACTGCAAACAATATAAAATAGCTAAAAGTCTACATGCCAACACAAAGCCAGGAATTCTATGAATACAAAACATTTTTCCCACAAATAAAATAATATCTAAACAATTAGAAAACTATTAATTTCTCATGTGCAGGCCAAGCCAATATAATAAAAATAATAATTCTACCTAAATTAATCTACTTATTCAGTGTCATACCAATCAAACTACCCAACATATTTTATACAGTTAGAAAAAAAAATTTTTAATCCATCTGGAAGAACAAAAAGTCAAAAATAGTTTTTAAAATGTTAAGGAAGGTGGCTTAGTCATAGATATCAAACTGTATTATAAAGAATTAATTGTCAAAATAATCTGGTACTGGTTAAGAAATAGAGAAGTGGATCAGTGGAATAGAATAGGTAAATAATACATTTGCAGAAAATGACCATAGTAATTTATTGTTTGAGGAATCCAAATATTCAAGCTTTGGGGGAAAAATTCATTTCATAAAAAGGAACTACTGGAAAACTTCCCAGTTTATGTATCAGCTCCATATTTGTTTCATAGAAATAATATGGTAAGGATTCCTTCTTTGTCTACTTTTCCAAATAGGTTATATAACATTGGAATTAATTATTCTTTCAATGTTTGGTAGAAT
The DNA here is from genome assembly GCA_028646515.1 of Pseudochirops corinnae. Lineage (NCBI taxonomy): Eukaryota > Metazoa > Chordata > Mammalia > Diprotodontia > Pseudocheiridae > Pseudochirops > Pseudochirops corinnae. The sequence goes on from CM053586.1 coordinate 125,067,788, forward strand.
TCTCTTATAAATCCATCTGACTCTGGAGATCTTTTCTTACTGAGTTGACTGAAGGCTTGTTCAATTTCTTTTTTTCTGAAATGGGAATATTTAAGTATTTTATATCCTTTTCTGTTAATATGGGCAATTTATATTTTGAAAATATTCATCCATTTCAGTATGATTGTCAAATTTACTGGTGATACAATTGGGCAAAATAGCTCATAATTATTGTTTTAATTTCCTCTTCATTGCCAGTAAATTCAAGCTTTTTCATTTTTGATACTGGTATTTTTTTTTCTTCTTTTTAATTAAATTAGCCAAAGATTTATCTATTTTACTTTCATAAAATCAGATCTTAGTTTTATTTACTAGTTCAATAGTTTTCTTAATTTCAATTTTATTAGTCTCTCCTTGGATCCTTCAGAATTTTTTATTTGGTATTTAATTGGGGATTTTGTAATTTGTTCCTTTGCTAGGTTTTTTAGTTGCATGGCTAATTCATTCATCTCCTCTTTCTCTATTTTATTCATGTAACCACTTAGAGATATAACATTTCCCCTAAGAACTGCTTTGGCTGCATCCCGTAAATTTTGGTACATTGTCTCATTATTATCATTCTCTCGGGTGAAGTTATTGATTGTTTCTGTGATTTGTTGTCTGAGCCACTCCTTCTTTAGGATTAGATTATGTAGCTTCCAATTAATTTTCATTTTATCTTTCCATGGCTGTTTATTACATGAAATTTTATTGCATCATGATCTGAAAAGGATGTATTGCATATTTCTGTCTTTCTGCATTGGATTTTGAGGTTTTATGTCCTAGTATAAGATCAATTGTTGTATTGGTGCCACATAACACTAAGGTAAAGGTATATTCCTTTCTATTCCCATTTAGTTTCCTCCAGAGGTCTACCATATCTAACTTTTTCCAAGAATTTATTTATCAATATAATTTCTTTCTTGTCTGTTATGTGGTTAGATTTATCTAGATTTGAGAGGGGGAGGTTGAGGTCCCCACTAGTATACTTTTGTTGTCTATTTTTTTTTTCTTACAACTCACTTATCATCTAAGAATCTGGATGCTATACCACTTGGTGCATATGTGTTTAGAATTAATATTGCTTCATTGTCTATGATACCTTTGAGCAGGATCCTTCCTTCTTTCTTTTAATTAGATCTATTTTGACTTTTGCTCTGTCTAAGATCAAGATTGCTACCCCTGCTTTTTTTTTGTACTTCAGTTGAAGTATATTCTGCTTCATCCCTTTACCTTTTCTCTGTGTGTATCTCTCTGTTTCAAATGTATTTCTTTTAAACAACATATTGTAGGATTATGGTTTTTAATCTACTCTATTATCTGCTTCCGTTTTATGAGAGAATCTATCCCATTCACATTCACAGTTATGATTCCTGTCTTTTCATTCTATCCCCCCCATTTATCCTCTTCTTTTTCCTTTCACTCCTCACTAGTGATTTGTTTCTGATCACTGCCTCCTTTGACCTGCCCTCCCTTTTCTTTCCCCTTTCCCTACTACTTCTTCCTTCCCTTCTGCCCTCCCTTCTATTTACCCTCCTCCCTTTTTCTCCCTTACTGTTTTTTACTTCCTAGAGGATAAGATAGATTTCTATACCCAAGTGAGAATATTATTTTATCTTTGAGCCTAATCCATTGAGAATAAGGTTCAAACAATGCTTGCCTCCCTCCCTTCTTTCCCTCTATTATAAAAAGGTCTTTGCTCCATTCCATGGGATGTAATTTACCCTTTTCTGTCTCCTCATTTCCTCTTTTCCCAGAACAATTCTTTCTTTCACCCTTAATTAATTATCTTTTATCACATAAAAGTCAACTTATATCCACACCCTCAATGTATGCCCCCTTCTAAATGTTGTAATAAAGATACAGTTCTCAAGAGTTACAAGTATCATCTTCCCATGTAGGGATATAAACTGTTTAATCTTATTGAATAACATTTGTTTTTCTTTCCTGTATACCTTTTTATGCTTCTCTTGAGTCTTGCATTTAAAGATCAAGTTTTCTGTGCAGCTCTGCTCTTTGGAAGTTTTGAAAGTCCCCTATTTCATTAAATGTTCATATTTTCCCCTGAAAGATTATACTCAATTTTGCTTAGTAGCTTTTTTTTGTCTTCCAAGCTCCTTTGCTTCCTGTAATATCATATTCCAAGCCCTCTGATCCTTTAATTTAGAAGCTGCTATGTCCTACATAATCCTGACTGTGGTTACATGCTATTTAAATTGTTTCTTTCTGGCTGCTTACGGTATCATTTCCTTGATAAAATGATTCTGTAATTTGCCTAAAATATTCCTAGGTGTTTTCATTTTGGGATGTCTTTCAGGAGGTGATTGGTAGAGCCTTTCAATGACTAGTTTGCCCTCTCATTCTAGGAAATCAAGGGAATTTTCTTTAATAATTTATTGAAAATTTATCATAATTTATTGTCAATGCATTTTTTTTTAAATCTTGGCTTTCAAGTAGACCAATAATTCTGAAATTATCTCTTTTGAATCTATTTTCCAGGTGAATTACTTTTTTCTTAATGAGCTATTTTACATTTTCTTCTATTTTTTCATTATTTTAATTTTGTCTGACTGATTCTTGATGTCTCATAGAGTCTCAAACTTACACTTGCCCAATTATAATTTTTTAGTTAGGTTTTGTACCTCCTTCTCCATTTCACCAATTCTAATTCTAAGGAGTTCTTCTCCTTGGTGAATTTTTGTACCACCATTTCCATTTCACCAATTCTGCTTTTTAAGTTCTTGTCTTCAGTACATTTTTTGCGCCTAATTTCCCATTTGGTCAATTGTATTTTTTAAGGAATTATTTTCTTCAGTAAATTTTTGTCCTTCCTTTTCCACACCGTTGACTCCCTCTTTTCTTTTCCCATTTTTTCTTCTACCTATCTTATTTGACTTTTAAAATTCTTCTTAATTTTTCCAAAAAAGCTTTTGGGCTTGGGAACAATTAATATTTCCCTTTGAGTTTTCAGATGTAAGTATATTGACAATATTGTCCTCTTCCAAATTTGTGTTTTGATCTCCCTTGCCACCATTAATAATTCTTTATGGTCAGTGTTCTTTTCTGCTTCTTGCTTATGATGCTTGTCTATTTCCTGGCTTTTAAAGTTGAGCTCTCCTGCTCAGGCACAAGGGGCACTATCCCAAACATTTTCTGCTGAGGGCTAGTGACCTGGTCACTGGCTTTGTGTGCTGGAGCTTCAGGTGCTGGTATCTGGAGGCTGTAGGGGTCTGGCAGCTTAAGTGGTGCTGAGCTCAGGTTCTGGTGGTGACTGTCATGTGATGAGGCCAAGTGATGTTTTCTGTGTTTCCACAGGGCTAGACTAAAGTATGTGTATGTTTGCTTGCTGTAGGATGCCTGCCTATTCAGAGAGCTGTCCTGAGGCATGGGTTAGGCATTGCAACTGTTGGAAGAGACCTGCCCTCCAAAGGTTGTGCTAAAGGAATGGGAGATTCAGCTGCTGGATGATACTTGCCAGTCAGAGCTGCACTAAAACACAGTGAGGGTCAGCTGCTGGAAGATGCCTGCCTGGGGTTATGCTAAAGCAAGAGAAGTAGGCTGCTGCAGGATGCTTGTCTGCTCAAGGCTGTGCCATGATCATGATGGTTCTCTGAGCTGGAGTCTGCTGGTTTCACTAAAACATTTGGGGGTTTGAGTGTTGGTGTTTGCTTGCTCCACTACCATAGAGCTCAATATTCTTTCACTGGTTTACTGAGGTGGAGCTTGCTGCTGGCTTGCTGAGATGCATCCCATCCTGGACTGGGTTCCCCTTTATCCAAGTGAAAACAACCTTCCTTGGCAATTCTCCAAGTTTCCCAGGCTAAAAGACTGCTTATTCCTGTGTTTCCACTGTCTCCACTATTACAGAATTTTTTTTTCTGGCGTGTAATTTTTTTTTAATAGGTCAAGAAGGGAGAATGATGGTGATTTATGGTTTACTCTGTCATCTTGGCTCCCAGAAGTCTGTTATATATTTTCTTTTGCAACATGACTAATCTGAAGATATGGTTTGCATCACTTCACATGTACAATTAATATCAAATTGATTGCCTTTTTGAGGAGGGGAGAGAGTTAAGATGGAGGGAGAAAATTTGGAACTCAAAGTTTTTTAAAAGATTGTTAAATAATTATATATATTATGTTGAAATATTTAACTAGATGTAATTTTTAAAAGAAAAACACAAAGTGGATTATATATGTAATAATATAAAAGGTGTGAATGAGGAATGAATGTCCTAGGAGTAGGATGACCTTGATGAGTTCATACATTGTTTTATCTTTTAATTCATTTTACATGCATACATTTTAAAATGTATAGATTTTTCTTTCCTTTTTTTTCTGGAGGGGATAAGGCAGAGCAATTGATGTTAAGTGACTTGCCCAAGGTCACATAGCTAATAAGTGTTAAGTGTCTGAGGCCAGATTTGAATTCAGGTCCTCCTGACTCCAGGGCTGGTACTCTATACATTGTGCCACGTAGCCACCCCTAAATGTATGTATTATACATACACACACACACACATATACACACATGCTTTGACATACATACATCTATATGTGTGTGTGTGTGTGTGTGTGTATTTCCAATATCTTTCACCATATATAGTTTTCTTAGCTTTAGAATTTAGAACCCAGCCCCTTTTCAGATTATGCCAAGTTTTGGAAAGCTTTGGCTTACTGAATAGGAATACATACATCTACTTTATTAGTTAATTAATGAAATAGCAAATGTAGGTTTGCAGAAAGTGGAATTTGAGCTGTATACCGACTGGTTTAACTTCTGTAGCACCTCTAATATTACCTGGGAACTCATTCAGTGCATATTCAGTCACATAGAACAACCCTGTCAATTTACCAATGGAAAAAACTAAGACCTGGAATAGTAAATATTGCTTTCCCAAGGTTACACTGGTAGTACCTAGGAGAGTCAGGATAATTCTTATGTTTCATAAGTGTGCTTCCTCTATTCCACCACATCAAGGGAAGGAGATTACATGCCAGCTTTAATGCAGTTTCTTAAAAGAGAGCATGTATTTTGTAAAATGGTAAAGGAAAAACAGAATGTCCCATATACTCAAATGCCATAGTAACAACTCAGCAGCTGCACAGTAAAAATAACTATACTGCAAATTACCTTTCTCCATAGGAGAGAAATGCTTTTTTTAATCCAATGTTTCTATAGCATTTTATATATAACTATAACAAGGAAAATTAGGCAATAGATTTCAGAACATAAAGCCATAACATTCCTAAGTCAATGAACACTGAGTAACCTTTAATACTTCCCGAATTTTCTTTCTATCACTCTGCTCCCTCTCTCCAGCAACAGTCTAATGTTAACAAGTGAGAGGTGGTTTATGATAGAGCCATTCAAGCACACATGATACATACAATTGCAAAGGATCACATTTGGCAGCCTTTTCTATTCTAAAATAGAATTGAAGATCTACATTTTCTGGTCTTCAGTTAGATTAAGTTTGACAAAGGACAAATTATGACACTTTTTTTTCTGAAAATATTTCCTAATATTCTAGGCAGAAGAGCTTGCTTTTCTCACCAGCAATGTTTAACTCGGAAACAACCCACATATAAAAGGAGCTACAACTATTGCTTTCTTCTCCTTCACTCCCTTACTTTACTTTATCACTCTATCCCATAAAACTGTGAGTACTATGAGCATGGGAGCCATTGTGGAGAAAAACACTTTACAATATCAACTAATTTATTTGGTTTTAAGTGAAAGAAAAGAAATTAACAGGAGTCTAAAGAGCAAATAGGAGTCTTAGTAACATGAAAGAACTTGAACAATTATTTTTTACTCAGTAATGGTCAAAGGGAAGGTGATGACACACATACAACTAATTCAACCAGACCCAAAATTTTTCTCCTTTACTATCTGAAAATTCTAATGTTTAGTGAGCTTTTTGATTTAATAAATACTCTTATTTCTTATGTAGATGTAGAGGTATAGGTAGATGCAGAGGTAGTTATTTGCATAAATGTAGACATAGAAAGAGACAGAGAAAGATTCATCCTCTCTTATTCTTTCACAGACACACACACACACACACACACACACACACACACACACACACACACACACACACACCTCAGGGGATGTTAATCAATATCACTTGTTCCTTAGGATGAATTAGTTTAATCAGCTTCACAGAATTACAGAATTTCAAAGTTGGAGGGGAGCTCAAGGAGCTCAACAACACATATTCAAAGGAATTCTCACTATGAACAGAGATGATAAGTAGCTGTTCAGGCTTTGTTTGACCTCCAGCAATGGATAACTCACCATAATTTTTAAACATCTTTCAATTGCTCTTTCTGATACAAAAGTACAAATCTAATCCCCTTTTCACGGGATAACCCTTCTAAAAGAAGAAAGTATCCAACAGGCCTCCCCTTAGTTTTCTTTTTCCCAGTCTAAACATCAACTACTTCCAAGACTCATTACATGATATTGATTCAAGGTTCTTCCTCATGACATTGACCTCCACTTACTATTGTGTAGCTTATTAATACCTTTCCCTTAACTAGAGTACAAAATATAGAAGAAAACAGAACTCTGAATATGTGGACTAATCAAGGCAGAATATAGCAGAACTATATCCTCTGCATTAATGGATAGAGACAGGTATTCTATAATGCCTACTATATGCCAGACACTGTATTTAGTACTTTACAAATACTATCTCATTTGATACTCACTATAACCCTGGCAAATTGGTGTTATTATGATTCTCATTTTACAGTTAAGGAAATTGAAGCAAATAAAATAACTTAATTGTCCAGAGCCACAAAATTAGTAAATATCAGAGGCTAGATTGGAAATTAAATCTTCTTAACTCCAGGAGAAGCACTCCATGGCCTGTACCACCTAGCTTCCTAGAAGTTAGGGCTGTTAATATAGCCCAAGGTCATATTAGTTTGGGTGTAATGCTATATAATCCTGAAAATCTATAAGATTTTCCTCAAAGTGCTATCTAATAATGCCTACCTAATGCAGTATTTATGAAAATGATGTTTGGACACCACAGTGAAATTGAGAAACTAATGAAAATTAATTATATTGTTTATCAGAAAAATATACTTGAATTGCAGAAGACAATCATAGATGACATTTTGAATACAGAATAGGCATTCTATAAATGTAATCATTGAGGTGTAATCATTTATTTTAGCCATAAGAAAATGACAGCATTTAGGAGGCCAAGCTATCTTTAAGTTGAGATTTTCCTTTTATGATTTAATATTTTTATTTTTCCCAATTATGTATAAAAATAATTTTAACAGACTTTTCCATATTTTGAATTCCAAATTCTCTCCCCCCTTTCACTTCCTCCTCCTCACTGAGAGGGCATGTAATTTGATATAGATTATACATGTACAGTCATGTAAAACATATTCCACATTATTCATGCTGTGAAAAAAAAAACAGAACAACTAACAACAGCACAAGAGAAATAGAACAATTGAAACAAAAACCATGTTTTGATTGGTATTTAGACTTTATTAGTTCTTTATCTGGAGAGGAATAGCATTTTCCATTTGAAGTCCTTTGGTATTGTCTTAGATTGTTGTATTGCTGAGAATAGCTAAATTGTTGATAATTCTTTGCATAATGTTACTGTCATAGTGTACAATATTCACCTGGTTCTGCTCATTTCACTTTCCATCAGTTCATGTAAATCTTCCCATATTTTCCTGAGAGCATCTTGTTCATCATTTCTTACTGCACAATATTATTCCATTAAAATCATGTGCAACAAATGGGTTCTGAAAATCCCCAATTGATTGATATCCCCTCAATTTCCATTTTTTTTCCACTACTAAAAGAGCTGCTATAAATATTTTGTGCATATAGACCATTTTCCTTATCTCTTTGGAATGCAGACCTAGAAATGACATTGCTGGGTACAGCTCTTTGGGCATAGTTCCAAATTGCTCTGAAGAGTGGTTGAATTAAAATACAATGTTTATCATTTTCCTTTTCTGTCACATAAGCCAGTTTGATAGGTATTGGGTTGTAGTTCAAAGTTCTTTTAATTTACATTAATTTAATCAATAGTTTTTAAAGCATTTTTTCATATGATTATAGATTGTTTTGATTACTCTGTCTGAAAACTGTCTGTTCACATCCTTTGGCCATTTATCAACTGAGGAATGGCTCTTATTTCTAAAAATTTGATTTTATTCTCCATATATTTGATAAAGGAAGTCTTTCTCAGAGAAACTTGCTGTATCTTTTTTAAAATTATGATTACAATATATTTTCCTCTATTCCATTTCCCTGATTTATCCTACTCTCTCTCACTCTCCTTTTAATCTATTCATCCTCAAAAGTGTTTTACAGCAACAGCAATATTGAGTGATGATTAACTATGATAGACTTAGATCTTCTCAGACATACAGTGATCCAAGACAACCAAACAATTCATGATGGAAAATACTAACCACATCCAGAAAAAAAGATGAGGTAGTCTGAATGCAAATCAAAGCACACTATTTTCACTTTTTTTGCATTAGCATTACTAATGTGGAAATATGTTCAATATTATGATACACATATAATCTATATCAGATTGATTGCTATCTTGGAGAGGGGGGACAAAAGGAGGTAAGGAGAAAAATTTGAAACTCAAAATTTTACAAAACTGAATGTTGAAAATTATCTTTACATTCAACTGGAAAAAATAAAATAGTATTGAGGGGGGAGGTGAATTTAGTGTAAAAACAACATAAAAATAATATTTTTATGAATAAATGCTCATTCAATGAAATATAAAAAAAAATAACATGAGACCAGAGGCACCATCCTCCATACCCCAGGACTAGAGGACATTATAATAACAAACTGCTAACAATAAAAATAAAAATGAGCAAGCAAAAGAGAAAGAATCCAATCATAGCTACTATGGAAATAGAGAAGACCAGGGTTTTAGAGGAAGATACAGAGGCAAAATAAAGTCTCTCCTATTTCAAATAGTGACATTAAATGGTCATCTGCTGAAAAAAAAAGCTTTTGGAAGAACTTAAGAAGGACTTTAAAATCAAAAAAGAGAGACTGAGGAAAAAAATAGAAAATAATTAGAACAATCCAAGAAAACCAAGAAAATTATGAAAAGAAAGTCAACAAAATGGGAAAGGAGATACTTAAGAAAGAAAACAAATCCTTGAAAAGTAGAATTGGGCAAAGTGAAGTCAATGACATAATGAAATACTAAGAAATAATAAAGCAAAATAAAAAGAATGAAAAAATGGAAGAGAATGCAAACCATCTCATAAGAAAAACGATTGTTCTAGAGAACATATCAAGAAGGGAAAATATAAGTAATCCAACTATCTAAAAGCTATAATAAAAAAGGAATATTGATATAATGATACAAAAAATAATTAAGTAAAACTGACCTGAAGTTTTATTACAAGGAGGGTAAGTAAAAATAGAAGAAAAAAAAAATCTAACAATCACCACCTGAAAGAGATGCCAGGATGAAAACCTATAGGGATATCATAGCCAAATTCTAAAACCCAGGTAAAAGAGACAATATTATGAGTAACAAGAAAAAAAAAACAATTCAAATACTGTGGAGTTATAATTTGACTATATATTGGAGCACAAAATTTTTGTAGCAAATAGCAGAAAAGCAGAAATATTAAATACTTCCCAAAATTCAATAAAATTATTTTTAATAAGGGACCATGGAAACATAGAAAAAACTAATCAGAGACTAAAAAAATCTAATCTTAAAGAACGTATTGGGGAAAGAACAAATAACAAACACTCAGTAATTTCATTAAATAAAATGAACATAATGAAACAACATATCAAAACCTATGGGATATAGCAAAAGCAGTAATCAGAGGGAAATATATATCTCTAAGTGCATATATCAATAAAAAGGAAAAAGAACAGACCAATGAACTGGGTACACAATTTTAAAAACTTCAAAAAAGAACAAAATAAAAATTCCCAATTAAACACTAAATTGGAAATCCAAAAAACCTAAATGTGAAATTACTAAAATTGAATGCAAGAAAATAACTGCCTTAAAAAATAAAACTAAGAGTTGGTATTATGAAAAAGTCAATAAAATAAACTATTGACAAATATGATTTTTTTTAAATACAGAAGTGGGGTGGAACTGACCTGGCAGAGTAAAAGCAGACTTGCTTCAACTCTCCCCTAAACCCTTCCAAATATCTGTAAAAATGACTGAACAAATTCTAGAGCAGTGGGATGCACAAAATGACAGAGTGAAACAAATTGCCAGGCTAAGACAACCTGGAAGGTTGACAGAAAAGGTCTGTTGCACCAGTCTGAGAGAAGGGAACAGCCTATCATGGACTGTGCAGGCAAAGACAAACTGCAGCAGGTTCCAAGGAACTGAATCAGTAATAACTATGACAGTTTCCAGACTTTTCAACCCACAAACACCAAAGACAACTTAGAAGGTCAGTAGGAAAAGTCTCTTGGACATGGGTGAGAGAGGAGCAAGGTCTGGGCCTGGTCTTTTAAAAAATTTTTTAAAGGACTTCTTAGAGACATGATAAGGTGAATTATTTATATATGTACAAATACAGATATATTTGCAATATCCAACTGTTTGTATATATGTAATGTGATGTATGTGCGTATGTATAAATATGTTTAAATATTTATATGAGTCTGTATATATTTGTGTGTACACACTCATGTGTTGCCCAAAATAAAACATTGTTTTCCCCATCCCCCCACTTTCTCCCTTCAAAACTTTACTATTCCTATTGAAAGCAATACTATTCTGCTCATCTGGGTTTGGATCCTCAGAGTCATTCTTAACTCTTCATTTTTCCTCAACTGTCATATCCAATCAGCTGTAGATTTGACCTCTACATACCTCTTCCATCTTTCTATTTGTCTCCACTCAAAGGTCACTGTTTTAGATCAAATCCTTATTACTGTTTAATTGTACTACAGCATTAGCACTCTAATAGATTGCCTTAAGGACTCCCTCTTTTTCTAATCCTCAGCTGTCAAAGTGATATTCCTAAACCAAAGTTTTGATCATGATCATGTTGCACTTCTGTATAAGAAGGTACAGCAATGTCCCTTATTCTTCTAGGATCAGAGTTATTTGTACAATGTGTGAGTTTTAAAGAACCATCTGTTATTCAAAATTGTTCCAACCTGTCATTTTCATCCTGTGTCTATACATAATTTTTATAGGTTACTTGGTGCAAACAGAAACTGTGAAGGACTTGAGGTGGACCAGGTACTATGAGCTTCAATGGAATAGGAACTGCACAAGAAGCTGGACAAAGAACTGAGAAGTATCTGCCTTTGAACCCAGGTGACAGTTGGATATATTTGGGCGGGAGCTGGTACTATGGAAGAGGAACCATGGAAGCTGAAAGCCTGCCTCAACTCAAGATGAAAAGACCTCTCCTTGGGTATTTAATGCAAACTGAGAAAATCATGACTCACTGTTGCTAGGGATGGAGGACTCTGACCTTTATATTTAGATGACTGAGTTAAGGACTTCCCTAATTAAGAAGATAATTTTTTGATTGAAGAGATTCAGACTATGTGACCTAGGAGTAAAGAACTTTGACCTTTGTACTTTGTGTCAATTAAAGAGGCTTACCTCCTTAGGGATGATTGAATTAAGGATTTACTAAATGACTATGTTACTAAATTAATGTTATCTTTTGCTTAAAACTATGTGACCACTTTGGTGAAAACTATGTGGCCACTTCAGTGATAAGTTGTGAGGTTATAACATTGTGAATACTGTATTTTGATTTTCTGTGAATATTTTGTTTTAGTTTGTTACTGAATAGAGAATTCACTATACTGTTTAATCAGAACCTTGAAAGCTATTCACAGCTGTAGTCCTCTGGAAAGCTGCTCATGCTTGGCTTTACACATGGCTTCTAGGAGATTGATGAACCTTAAATTACATCATCATATCTTTTCTTCACGTTTAGATACATTTGGCTTTTATGACAATCACATGTTATTTGGACATCATTGCTTTTTGCTTCTGATTAGCTAAATTATCTGCTTCTTCAATATTTTTTGTATCCTATGACTTTTCTTAATGCTCTCAGTGACTTCTTAAGAGAGATTTTTTTCATCATATTCATAATTTTATCCAACTCTACACCTTTTGTGTCTTCTTTTAAAAAATATGGAGAGTTCAGATTTCTGATCTAAATAGAATCCTAACTTCTTTGTTTAAGAGTTTTATGCCATTTTAAAATCATTCAGGTACTTTTCAATGATCTCTGGGGAGTCCTTTCATCCATCATTATTGATTTATTTTCTTTTCTATTGCTTATAAATAATATTTCAATTTCTCTTTGAGGATTAGATCATTCTTATGATTATTTCATCTGTGTATTAACTATGTTTTTATTAAAGCTTTCTCTTTTGATATTTTGGAATTTCAGTTCTATTCTTATATTCTCACACTTATGGGGATCCTTCTCCCTCTAAGAACTTTTCCCTTCTACTATTGTGGAACTACTAAATATAGGCTATTGGCAGCTTCATGCTCCTTATTTTATAGGTAATGACAGTCAAAGGGGCCTGTGTCTTTTTTCTAACAGTCTTCTAGGCAAAAAGGAATGGTCACAGCTAGACTAGTCTGCTTCCCTTAAACTTGATTCTAGTTCTTTGTTATCTAATAACTTTGAGCATACACGCATTTTGCATTTACATCCCATTCATTATCACTTCTCATCTTTTTGAACAGTTTCAGAGACTACTAAATTTTATAGCTTTAGAGTCCAGAGTTCTTTCTGGGCAGCTAAAGCCAGAGTGACAACCTTCCAAACTTTTTTATATTCGTTGCTGTGTGGCTATGGAGTTCATTAGGAGAAAGGATGCTTAACAAAGCTCTAGCTATTATGTTATCAAGACAGGAATTTTTTTTCTATTCTATTGTATTATCTTTGGAAATCACTTACAATTACTCAATGTCTGATAAATAATTCTTGTGAGTCTTTTGAATTGCTGTCACCTGGAGATATCAACCAGCCCACCCTCATGATCTCAAATCTTCAGAAGACAGTGCAGCATAACATGTATAATATAAGTCTAATCTGACACTTAGAAGCTGTGGAACTACAAACTGCTCATTTGATATTTTCAAAACTTTTTTATGAGAAGATTTATACCTTATTATTTATTTTAAAAAGGTTAAAGATAGGCTCAAATATTATGTCTTAAAGAAGCCACTAATAGAAAGTAGATAGATCCAGTAAACAAGATGGCAGAGTAAAAAGTACATCATTATCTCTCTCCCTTTTTGACCCCTTAAAAAAAACACAGAAAATAGCACCCCAGAGGAAATCCAGGAAAAAGAGAACCAGTAGAAAGATGGGGTAGAACAGTCCCTTAGCCCAGGAAATCTGGAGGAGCTACAAGAAAGGTCCATTTCACTAATGTAAAAGGAGAACACATTTCAGGACATGAAGTGTCCCAGAAAGCTGGAGGCAAACCTCACCTCAGCAAACCAAGGGGAGATCCTGAGATGTAAGGTGGTAGAGCAGGAAAATGCCAACACAAGCACTTCCGGTGTGCCTTAGCATACCCAGAGGAACTGGCAGACTCCAGTCTGAGAGAACCACCATGTGTAGGAGTGCAGCCCTGGGCAGGCAGGCATCCCACAGCAATGGACCTCCATGTGATTCAGTTCAACTCCTGGTTTGGCAAGCATCCTTCAGCAGTGGGATAGCTCTCTGTTCCAGTAGAGCCCTGGGTGGGAAAGCATACTCCAGCAATGGACATCCAAGTATTTCAGGCAGTCCCAGGTGAGTAAGTGTACTCCAGTGACAGGACCTCCAGGTGCTTCAGTGCAACCCCAGGCAGGCAAGGCAGATGTCCTCCAGGAATCAAATCTCCTGCTATTTCAGCCAGGCCCAAGGGAGGCAGGTATCCTCCAGTAGTCAAACCTCCCTATGCTTTAGTGCAGCCCCAAGGAAATGAAGAGAAATCCCACACAGTCTCAGCCCCTGACAGACACCACTATCAGAAACACACCTCAACACCAGGTAAGCTGCCAGAACCCTAGAGCCCTCAGTTGCCTGCACCTGAGGCCTCAGAAAACGAAGCCAGTGACCAGGCCACTGTCCCCCAGCACAAGAAGCTTGGGACAGTGCCCCCTGTACTCCAGCAGGAGAGCTCAACTTTAAGAGCCAGGAAATAGGCAAATATCATGAGCAAGAAGCAGAAAATAGCATTGACCATAGAGAATTATTATGGTGACAGGGATGATAAAAACACAAATCTGGAAGAGGATGACATTGTCAATATACCTACATCTGAAACCTCACAGGGCTGTATGAATTGGAAGAGCTCAAGAAGAATTTTAAAAGTCAAATAAGAGAAATAGAAGGAAAAGAAATGAGAGTTATGATGTAATGGAGAGTCAACAATGTGGAAAAGGAAGAACAATAATTGACTGAAGAAAACGCTTCCTTAAAAAATACAATTGACTAAATGGAAAAAGAGGCATAAAATGCAATGAAGACAAGAACTCTTTAAAAGCAGAACTGGCCAAATTGAAAACAAACTACAAAATACAAATGAAAAAAAGAATTCATTAAAATTTACAACTGGGAAAGTGGAAGCTAGTGACAGTATGAGACATCAAGAATCAGTCAAGCAAAACTGAAAGAATAAAAAAATAGAAGAAAATGATATATATACACATTCACAGTTTTAGCCCCAGGGTGGTCCCGACCAGCAGTGGCTGGAGTATTGGGGAGACTAGATCACCAGCAGCTGTGGTGGTTTCCTGAAATATTAACCCATAAATGTCAAAGACAAAGTAAAAGTTCAGTGTAGAACTTTGTTGCAACTGGGGGGATGTAGGGAGTATTGTCTGGCCTCTACCCCTGGAGTAAGAAGTGGTGGAGGCACAGCAGCCCTGCAGCCACCTCTACATGGTGGCTTCAGAGCTCCTGCCTATAGATCATAGGGGGCCAAGTGAACATTGGTAATTCCTCCTGCTTTAACCCTCCTGGATGTAGATTGCGGTGTTGGATGGTGTGACCAGTGAGCAAGAACTTGTAGGTGCTGGAGAGACAGCACTCTCCTAATAATTCTGGCACCTGCAAAAACCCCAGCAATTTAGAAAAAAGCTCTCCCCTCAGGAAGCAGTGTTCCACTGTGGGAAAAAGCTCAAAAG
The DNA here is from genome assembly GCA_028646515.1 of Pseudochirops corinnae. Taxonomy (NCBI): domain Eukaryota; kingdom Metazoa; phylum Chordata; class Mammalia; order Diprotodontia; family Pseudocheiridae; genus Pseudochirops; species Pseudochirops corinnae. The sequence continues at coordinate 125,082,994 of CM053586.1, forward strand.
TCAAGTAATTGAGTGGCAACATGAGGGAGCAAAGGAAGCAAAGCAAGCACAGCAATTCAAGTTTAGATTCCTTTTTTGAGGACAAGAAAGTCTCAAAGCATGGAACGGGAGGAAAACAATGGAGTCATAACTCCTGCACCAAAAGCTAACAAGAAAAATATGAATTGGTTAAAGGCCATGGAGGAGCTCAAGTAGGATTTTGAAACTCAAGTAAGAGAAGTGGAGGAAAAATTGGGAAGAGAAATAAGAATGAGGCAAGAAAATCATGAAAAGAGAATCAACCACCTGACTGAAGAAAATAACACCTTAAAAAATAGACTAACTCAAATGGTAAAAGAGGCTCAAAAAGCCAATGAGGAGAAGAATGCCTTAAAAAGCCAAATTTGCTAGTTGGAAAAAAATTTTCAAAAGCTCACTGAAGAGAATAATTCCTTCAGAATTATATTGGAGCAAATGGACCCTAACGTTTTTATGGGAAATCAAAATACTGTAAAACAGATCCAAACAAATGAAAAAAAGAAGGCAATGTGAAATATCTCATTGGAAAAACCACTGACCTAGAAAATAGATGCAGGAGAGAAAATTTAAAAATTATTGAACTACCTGAAAGCTATGCTCTAAAAAAGAACCTAGAAATCATCCAAGAAATTCTCATGGAAAACTGCTCTGATATTCTAGAACCAGAGGGCAAACTAGAAATTGAAAGAATTCACTGGGGAGCGGAGCCAAGATGGTGGCTTAGCAGCAGCAATATATCGCAGCTCTCACATAGCCACCCCAAAATACCCATGGAATAGGACTCTGGACAATCATAGAACTTCAAAACGCAGACAAAGATACTTCCCACTAAAGTCAGCTCGGCTATGAGGAACCATATCAGCACTGCGAACCGAAACCAGCCTGGCCTGAAGCCGTGGCTGTGCCCCGGCCGGGTGGGAGGTGCAGAAAAAGCTCTCAGGTAAGGGATTAGCACCAGCTGTGCGAGTGGGGATTGTGAAAGTGGGAGATAAGCATCTGGCCGAAAGGTCTCCAGACCGGAAAAGTGAAAGGCGGAGGTTTTGCACCTGCCTCCACGTTGTAGCTTCCCGCCTTCGGCCTGCAAAAAGCAGGGGGACTGAGCGATTGTTTTCAGACCAGTGCTCTCGCGTTGAGCGGCCTGGATCCGGATTGTCGTCTTGGGCCTTGGTCTTGGAGTCTTCATTATCCA
>CM053586.1:125084700-125127844 GCA_028646515.1 Pseudochirops corinnae
GGGGGGGGGGGGGCGGAGTTCCCTCTCCAGATGGATTCATTGAAGAATTTTGTTAAACTTTTAAAGAACAATTACTACCAATAGTTCACAAATTATTTTCCAAAATTGAGAAAAACACTTACCAGATTTCTATTATGATACAAAAATTGTCTAAGTGCCTAAACCAGAGGAAGATAAAGCACAGAACTATGGACCAATTTCATTAATCAATATAAATTCAAACATCTTGAGTAAAATGGTGTCAGATTATGGCAATTCATCAAAGAACACATCCATCTTGTCCAAGTTGAATTCACACCACAGATGCAAGTATGATCAATGTAATTAATTATATAAAAATAAAAACATCAAAAGAAGTACTTATCTTAGACTTTGACAAAGTCCAACACTCATTTGAAAAAAAATGTGGACATAGAGGGACCATTGTATTAATATTTCTATAATTTATGTGTTTGGTTTATGGAAGAAAATGACCAATAGTCTTCTAGGATTAGAAAGTACTGGGAGTGTGTTACAATCTACACCACTGCAATGGATTCCTACATCAGGGATAAAAAAAAAAACAAATCCACTAAAGTATTAACAATTTTATGTGCTATCCTATTATAGAAGATTTTATTGTCAAGCAAAATATTTCAGATGATGGAGTCAAGATTAGAGAGTCTGTGGTTTTCCATCTATATTTTCTATCATTAGAGTCATATTGAAGGAAGTTTAGCTTTGCAGTAGTATACAAGACAATGTGTATGGCAGTGTTCTTTGTGGCAGAGAAATAGGAGGCTGTTGTCCAAATCTAGCCATAAATCGGTATGTTTCTCATGTAGGTAAAACTATAGAAATGGTAAATTAGAACCTAAAATATTTTGAAGGACAATAGAAATGACAGTATTAGGTCACAGAGTGAACATCAATGGCAAAAGAGGGAAGAATGAAAAAATCCCAAGGTTTAGCATAGGAAACAGGACAGATGGGTGATTCTAGTTACAGAAATGAATCCTTTCTTGCTCATAGTTTTATACACAATCGTATAGAAAGGCATTTATTTTTCAATCAAACATGGAATAATGAACAAATATAAAAATTCTAAGTATCCAACTCTTAATTTATCTGACTGACTACACTTATAAATTTTTTTTCAGGAGCAAGGATATTGCCTTTATAGCAACTTTGAGGTAAAAGGAAAGTTTTTTTTTTATTTTTGTTTGTTTGTTTTTAAATACCATATATTTGCCATGGGATTCAGGTACTGGTATCCAGACTGTGTGCATCAAAGTGACTTACTGTGCTTCCCTTTCTCTATCACCTTTATCAAGCCCATGTTAGCCAATCAACAGAATTCAATTTCATAGAATCTAGAATATGTCTGTGAGTTGAAACAATTACTGATATTCTAAATTAGACAAAGAGATTGAGTCAAGGATATTGTACTGTCAATCATCTTGATGCTTTCTTTCTTTCTTTTTCTTTTCTTTTCTTTTTTTTTTTTTTTTTGGCTTTTTGGAGGGCAATTGAGGTTAGGTGACTTGCCCAAAGTCACACGGCTAGTAAGTGTGTCAAGTGTCTCAGGCCATATTTGAACTCAGGTCCTCCTGACTCCAGGGCCAGTGCTCTACTCACTGCGCCACCTAGCTGCCACAATCTTGATTCTTTCGTACATTTTTCACTCCCTTCCTCTCCATTAACTCTTTTCCATATATTTATAAATGTGCTTACTCTTCCCCCAAATTTCAAAGAATTTTTCATTGCCCATTTTATCCTATCCAGACACTCTGCTCTATCCAGAGTGGGGTATAATGAATTGGACACTGGACTTAGAATAAGGAAAAGCTAGCTTCCTGTTCTTCCTCAGACATTTACTAATTGCACAATCCTGAGCAAGCCACTTAACTTTCTGTGACTCAGTTTCCTCATTTGTTAAATGAAATTAATAGATTGGACAGCATCTAAGGTCTCTTTCAGTTCTAAATATGTAATCTGATAACTTCCCTTTCAATACTAATGGCCTTGATAAAGTAATTTATATCCAATATTTCCACCTCTTTATTTCTAATTTTCTCCTTAAGCCCTTGCCATTTGGAGGTTCCTTTCTATTCACATTGTTTTCACCTTAGAACAGAGCTTCGTTACCACTTACCTGAGCTCTTTGAATACTATCCACAGAGGTCTTCTTTCCTCACTCTTTTCCTCCTCTCATAAGTCTTACATAACATTGCCAAAATAATCTGCCTTACTCTATATCTGAGTATATTAGGCCTCACTCAGAAGTCTTTAGTATCCTTCTACTGTCTACCAAATAAATTTCAGTCTTTCTTTTGACATGTAATATCTTCCATAATCTCAAACAATCTTTTCTTTCTACGTATCTCTAATTTTCCTTTTCCATAAATGTATTGTAGCCATAGAGTAACACTATCTGCAGCTAGTTGGCATAGTACATAGACCACTAGGCCTAAAGTCAGGAAGATCTGAATTAAAATACAACTTTAGACAATCTAGTAACTTACCCAGGACTACACAGCTAATAGCTATATCATATTGAATATGAACTTAGATCTTCTTCCTCTAAGTCCAGCACTTACTCTATTGGGTTTTTCTTTCTACTGTTTGTTTCCTTTGCTTGTTATGTTGCCCACCTATCTTTTTATTTGTTTAATTTCAAGCCAAATGAGAATCCTATCTCCTTCATAAAACTTCCTATGCTTCCCCTGAGCCCATAACAAAATTTACCCTTGTCTTTACAGTATACTTCATTTATACATCTCTAAAGCCATTGTTATGTTAAATGTCAACTGGACGGTACCAGCCTCTAACCTGTGGGTAGCTAGGGCTGAACAAAGCAGGCTAGAGACAGGAGAGACGGGAATCAAACAGAAGTTTAATTTCAAAGTGAGGGAAATGGCTTACAAGCAAGGACATATGTGCCAGAACCTGGGCCTAGTGTGACAGGGGAAGTGGGAGGGAAAGGATGAGGCCCCACTTTAGGGTGGAGAGATCTTAGCGCTTATACCCATGACTTCCCAATGAGCTGTAGTCCTGACAATGAGAGGTAAAGTCAACAATGTGACAAGTTTGATTCATAGCAGGGCTTCATGGCCAGAAACAGTTCTAGGATTTTGCTGTGGCTGAGATCATCCGGAGGATGAGTGCAAAGGATCATTGGTATGCCAAGCTCAGGGCACAGACTGCTTCCTGGGCCTTAGTTCCAGAAATCAGGTTGTCTCCTAATATCTTGTCAAATATTATATAGTATTATAATTTATCTTTGGGGGTCCTATCTCTTAACTAGACAATAAGTTCCTTGAGAACAGAGCTTCTATCTTATCTAAACATTGTTTTTGATCCAGAGTCTATCACAGTAATATAAACCCAGATATTCTAATGCCAAATCTATTGTGCTTGCATACACACACACACAAATATATATACATACACACACACACGCGCGCACACACACACACACACACACACACATACACACACACACATATATATATATGTATATATATATATATATATATATACATATACATTGTGTTGCTACTCTGCCATATGCAGTTGCATAGAGGGCACACTTTTGTTACTATATACAATTTATTTATCCATTTGTTCATTCATGCCTGCTGTGTTTATTAAGCTATATAAAGATGATTTCACAAAAACCTGGAAGGACTTAACAAGAACTTACATGTGTAGTGAAGTGAACAGAATCAGGAGGAACAGTACAAAATAACAGCTGTATTATTCAGTGAAGAACTGTGAATGACTTAGCTATTCTCAGCAACAAAATGATCCAAGACAATCCCAAAGGACTAATGATACAGCATACAATCTGCCTCCAGAGAAAGAACTGATAGTGTTTGGATGCAGACTGAAGGATGATATTTTCATTTTCTTTATTTCTTTTTTTTCTTTTCTTTGAGTCTTCTTGTACAAAATAACTAATATGGAAATGCTATACATAATTGCACATGTATAACCTATATCTGATTGCTTACCCTCTGGGAGGAAGGAGGGAGGGATATAATTTAGAACTTAAAACTTTAAATATTTAAATGTTTTTAAAAGCTATTTTTGAATGGGGAGAAGGGCAAGAGTTCAAACATCTATTAAAAATCTACTACGTGCTAGGTACTGATATATGTGCTTTTCAAATCTTATTTAATTTGATCCACACAACAGTCCTGTGAGGTACGTGATATATCAATTGTCAAATGTTTTACCTTTTGCTTATACATTATAGAATAATTTTCTTCCTTGAATCACTAACAAGCCAGTGACTGAGCTTTGTGTCTCACCAAAGAGCAGTTGCTGCCTGTTTCCCACTAATTTTTAAACCAATAAAATGATGCTCCTCTAATTGACTTCATATATTTTAAATGAAATAAATTAATAGGTACTGCTTCTTTAAAAACACAGTGTTAGTTTAGCAGAAATCCAAATAACAAGAGTCAATAAGATCAGATTCCAACTGCATTAAAAATCAGACAATGATAGCCTCAGCAGCCAACACCGTTCTTCAATGAAATCCAACTGACCTTATTACTTTGATTTGGCTACGTACCCATAGGCATATTATACACTCTATGAGCAGATGATTGAATGGGGAAAAAAAATCTCCATTAAGAAAAAATTGAGATTTTGGACTTGAGTGCCTGTCCATTAGTGACATAAAGTGCTGACAAGCAGAATAAACAGTGAGAGATGTAATGTCAAGGCCTCTAGTGAAATGAAGTTTCATAACTTCCCTGGAGTTGATGGATGGGTAATGATGACATTTTCAAGTGTAAGGATATCCAGTATTAGGAAAGTGGATGAAGCATTTCACGTGTACAGTGTTGGTTACTGCTTGGATGGTCAGGGTTGTTGGCTAAATAGCTTAAGAAAAGACTCATCTGTTTATAAATGTTTAATCAGGCTAATATTCAACTGCTCTTTAACATGCCAGAGGACTTCACATATTTTGAGTTTAATAGTTTAGGCTGGAATTCATTCAGACAGTGAAAAGGCTGTGGAGAATTCTACAGCATCAAATATTCAGGAATTTGACATTAACAACATTGTAAATCTGACAAGAACAATTTATCAATTTTGCCATGACTTTACAGGGAAACTTTGCTAAAATGCATTCCTCTGGGTGCTATCTGCATGATAAATAATCCTTGAGGTCTCTGCTGAATGTAGCCTACCTTCTTTTCCATAGATTAAATCACAAATACAACCATCATCTTTAAACCAGTCAATTGAGAAGGAACTGTGTGTCATGAAATTATGTCTTATCCTCAGAAAACAGGTTGCTGAAATATGAGGAATAAAATGGATAGTTTTCAGTAGCTACATGCTTGTGTTGAATCCGTTTAGACTTCAAGAACAAACCAGGGAATCTTGTTCTTTTTGAAAGGGAAGGATTGCTAGCATCAAACCTCACCTCAGGGAACTCAGAATCACAATTTGCTCAAGCTATTTTTACAAGACTTTGAGCTACTCTGTTAGGATGTTGCTGGGGGTATTCACAGTCTCTTTGTATGCTGATTTCTTGGAACTACGAAGGAAATGAAATCCTACCTGAGTAATCAAAAACTTAGGAAAAGATCCTGCAAAATAATTCTGCCTATTTTAAAATCCCATTTTTGCCAATGATTTCATCATCGATCAGTATGTTGTCATCAATATTTATTAAATAAGGTTGTATATATGCATGGATGTTTAAAAATGCATATTTATTAGCTCTTTTGGAAAACCTGCATTTCAAAAGTAAATTGCAGTCTTCAACTTTATTGAAAGTCTTGGAATAAAAATCAAAGCTTTACTTAAACCGCAGAGGTTTTGTTTTTCTTATTGGAAAAAAAATCTCCTAAGAAAAGCAGTGTAGGGAAATGTAAATATGAAATATATACATTTTGTATTAGCATCTCCTAAAACTATAAATGTGGGTATCATGCATGTGCCTTATATTTATATTTCCTAAAGCTGCCAAATATAGATATACACACATATACATATATCACATATATGCATGGAGTTCTTTCTAAAGAAAAAAATGAATACGCAATACATACCACTAAAAACATTGTCATTTTTTCACAAATCTAGTTATCCCTCTTAATAAGAACAATAAATACAACAAAAAAGAATCTCGATTATTTTCACATAACATGTATGTCACTCTTGCTTTGTATTTTTAAATGACGGCTATCTTTAGTCAACCAAAATAATGATTTTTCCATATTTAGGATAAATACTGAGGTTTGTGGACTGGTTCGGGATAGGCATAGGTGATTAATGGATTTCATGTCTGTACCTAGTCTTAGTGTTTGTTTGTGTTGCAGAACTGGTAGCCACTGGAGGATAACTCAGCATTAGGATAATAGCGGATAATTCAGGCATTCTTCCCAGGTATTCAGGTCAGGAATCATTGTCAGATGTGGGATGTCGCAAGTGAAGTTTTAATTTAAAAGGAAATAAAGCCAACATAGTTTCCTCTTTAAAGCAAATTAGTTGATTTAATATATGAAATCAAGTGAAAGCGGTTGGGGGTTTGATTCTGTTTAGCACACAGTATCTAAGTTCATCTAGCTGAAGAGGTCTGAGGTGTCAAGTGTATGAGAAAGCTTCCATCACACCTGTCCTTTCTGTTCCTAGCTCCATCTAGAGCTATTATTGTCAACGGCTCTGAAGTACACAGCTGGCTTTTCCCTGCTCAGGAAACCACACTCTTTTACAGCATTTATTGCTTGAACTTCAAAATCTATTTCCTTAGAAGGATCACTGGGATAACTTCATAGAGAGGGCTGTAGAGGTACTGCTACAGAAGTAGCAATTCTACCTTGGAGTTAGGTTTGGAAATGACATGAAAATATCACCAGTAACCTTGGGGATTGAGCTTCTAAAAAAGGACTGGAATTGACTGCACATCTGGTGGTATTGCTTCACTCTATCTCCTCCTTTCATATTGTCAACTCAGAAACACACTTTTTGAAATCTTCAGAGCCTGTAGGGAGTAGAATTATGATGAATATTACCATCTTTATGAAAATATCTAGAATATCTCAGAAAATATACACCAGTATTCCATAATCAGAAACATTGACCTCATCCTTAAGTAAGACCAGAAGTTTATTATGTTCCCCACCCCCAATGAGACAATAAAAAGAGACTAAGAGATGCCATAAATGAGATATATCTTTTGATACCCAGATTTACATTTTGTTGTGAGAGAAACTAATTAAAATTACCCTAGCAACACAATTTTCAACCCAAATTAGAATCCCTGAGGAATAAAAGCATTTGAAAATTTTCTCTGGTTGGTCAGTTCTTCTAATTAGAGCAAAGTGATAATATGAGGTTAAATTTAATGACTTAGATTCCTTGCAAGTTTTGTTTAGTTCCATGGGTTCCCATATGTTGTATGATCATCCAACAAATGTGGTGCTCTTTACAGGGGCATCCATGTGGAATAGTATGGCTAATTCATTGAGATTCTATCAGTACTATAGGAAAAGTAACAGAAATATTCCTTCAGAATTTAGAGGTCAAAGTTAACTGAAGCTTTCCCAAAATTAGATATAAAATTTATTCTTTAATGTATATTTCATGACTAACCTTAACCAGCCTAGGAAGGAAAAATGTCATGTATGTGGCATGCACCAATTTTAAACAATTCTATTTAAATCTACGCATTGAATTTCAAACCTTTGAAAATAATCATTAGAGCTCTTTTTCTGCAGCCTTGAGAGTGGCTGCCCCACAGGCACAAGCGCCCACATTGGCTGCGGCTCCTCCTCGGCCATCTGTTGGTCCTCCTGCCCCTTGCCGCCGCCATGCCTGGAGATCTGCTGCTCAGAGACAAAGCCCCCAACTTTGAGGCGCATACCACGATTGGCCGTATCCATTTCCACGACTTTCTCGGAAACTCCTGGGGCATTCTCTTCTCCCATCCTCTGGATTTTACTCGTGTGCACAACAGAACTGGGCAGTGCTACAAAGCTGGGCCCAGAATTTGTGAAGAGGAATGTTAAGGTGATCGCCCTTTCTATTGACTCTGTCCAAGACCATCTTTCCTGGAGTGAGGATATCAATGCATACAATGGAGAGGAGGCCACAGAGAAGCTGGCTTTCCCCATCATTTATGATCACAAATGAGATTTTGACTTCAAGTTGGGCATGTTAGACCCAGATGAACATGATGGGCAGGGCACGCCTCTGACAGCTCTTGTGGTATTTATTTTTGGCCCAGATAAGAAGTTGAAGCTGTCTATCCTCTACCCAGCAACTACTGGCAAGAACTTAGATGAGATCCTCAGAGTGATTGATTCAGTTGACAGCATACAAGAAGGTTGCTACTCCTGTTGACTGGAAATGTGGAGATAGTGTTATGGTTGTTCCAACTCTACATGAAAAGGAGGCCAGAAAACTTATTTGGGGCAGCTAGGTAGTGCAGTAAATAGAGCACCATCCCTGGACTCAGGAGGACCTGAGTTCAAATCGGACCTCAGACACTTGACACATATACTAGCTGTGTGACCTCAATTGCCCTCTGAAAGAAAGAAAGAAAGAAAGAAAGAAAGAAAGAAAGAAAGAGAAAGAAAGAAATCTGTTTCCTAAAGGCATCTTCACCAAAGAGCTCTATTCCAGACAAGAAATACCTAAGGTACACCCCTTAGCCATAGGTTACTCCAGCAAAACCACTCTGGGGATCTGGCTGGGGCTCCCTTGAAGATCTCTGCCAGAAGGGATACCAGCCTGCCAATCATGTCTTCCTACAGTAATTGATTTAAACATCTTGGGGTGATGAAAGTCAGGAGTCTTTGGGCTACTCTACTATTGGCTTGTTAAATGAAAATGGCACTAACAGTCACCGATGATTCCTCTCCTTGCGCCTTTGCCAAAATTTCACTTGGGTCATTGAAGTCTCTTGTTGCTCTGCTGGCTATGTCTGGGATGGCACTGTTTGGGACTTTAAATTCTTGTGAGATCTGTTGCAATCTCCATCATCAGCCACCTATTGTGGTTGGTATTTAAGAAAGGGACTCTTAGGAGCATTGCAGGAATAGGACTTCTTTAACTGACCTAACAGACAAATTATCTCTTTTTCTAATTATTCATTTGAGGGAGGACACAATTTAACATGTCTAGTTTTGAGCTTTACCTTCCTACATTTATGACTAACAACTTGAAATAATTTTAGATGTTTCAGACAGTGCATTTTTTTCTAAAATGTTGAGTGTTCTAACCACAGGAAAAACTTGGAGATTCTTCTCTTTCCAGCTGATAATGGGAAGCAGAATACAACCTTAAAATATTTTGATAGATTGGGCAGAAGAGCTTTCTAATTATGTTACAAGTATGTGGTTGAGACTACAGAGAAACTACACAATGCCTGATAGTGATGTAGAGAATGGTGGAGGGCCATGATTATGGTTGCCTTTTCAAACAAATCACATACCTAGACATGGAAAACTGCTCTAAATGTTCATAAGAAGATGAAAGAAAGCATGTATACTCAAGAAAAGGAAGGGAAAAGATACTATTTCTTTCATATAAAACGTTATCTCTGCAGTGGATTGTTTTCTGACATTTTGCCTTTAGGAGAGCCACAAATAGAAGCTTTTTGAAACTAAAAAAAAAAAGATCATTAGAAAAATATATATTTCATTATAAGAGACTTGTTCTTATAAAATATTTATTCTTCACTATTGCTACCTTTCATATAATATTGCTGCTCATTTGGAGGAAATATTTTCTTGTGCTATTAGGTTTGGTTGAGATTTCAAATAATATGTAGAGAAAACTAAAAACACAAACAAAATTAATTTAATTGTTTAAAAATGTGAATAGGATTATTTAAAAATAAAGAATGTACTACCTTCTATCATAATCCATTTTCAAAGTACTGTCAGAATTTCAAGCACCACCTGTTTACTTCAAGAAGGAAAATTGTATATTTTCTTAGGGTTTAAATTTCATTGCTATAAAATGTGTCTCAACAATGTCCCTGTCACTAATCAATTCATATTTACATACACTTTTACCCCCAAGTATTGTTTAAATAAGTCTGAAGGGAAAGAAAAGCAAAAGAAAGGGATGAAAAAGAAAATGAAAAAAAAGATAGCAAAAGAAACATTTTAATGCAGAGTTCTGGGATATGCTGTCAGAACTTTTACTGCTCTATAAATATTAAGGCTGTTTTCTGTCAGTCTAAGCAATAGTTTAGTTTGGGATAAGACTTCCATTAACACTGCAGGATGGCTAAAAATATTTATTATGGTCAGTAAACTACAGAAAAAAAAAAAACAGTATAATCTGTTTGCAATAAGTCCCATATACCTAGTTTATCAGAGACTGTGTAAACAAAAAAAGAAATCCAAGAAAGGAATTGATGCAATTATATAGGCAACTCAGGGTGGGAAAAAATGGGAAATGTCCCTGGGGAAAAACTTAAATGATTTTTTTTCTTTTTTTCCCTTAAAAAAAACTGAAATATCTGGATATGCTTTGACCAGTGAATAGAAGCCTGTTTCAGAACCAGAAGGCCTGAGTTCAAATTTTTCCTGTCTCTGGCAAAAACCGGTTTTGTGACACTGTGTCTCGTTGTTCTTGGCAATACCTTAAGACTATAAATTGTAGAGAATATGCTGATCTGAATGCTCACCTAGAAATTCCCTATAAGGAAGAAATTACAGAAAGAAAGAAGAAAGAAAAATTACAGAAAGAAAAATCCCTACTCTACAGTAATGATTTTATCAGTTGTCTAGCTCACCTTGTATGTATGGAATCAGCTTGAAGATAAACAATATTGTAATGGGGTTATCAGATTTACTCCTTACACATTAAGTCTCACATATAGAAATTTCCCTATTTGAAGATTGGCACTTACACAGTGAATGCTTAAAGGAAACAAATAGAGAGAATTAATAGGAGTCATTTAAAATCAAAGTGTTTTAAAATATAATAAACTTTTTTTTAAAGGATCTCAAGTAAAGTAAATCTAGAGTTATTTTCAATCTGATTTAATAATAAGCAATCAGCCTATTCAAAAGGTTGTTAAAGTATAGCTTTAATGCCTTTGAAAAGAGGATTTTTAAAAATTGTTTATTTGGTTTATTTTTAAGCATCCCCTCCTTCCCCCTTTGGTCAAATCAGAAGTAATAGTCTTAATGGTGTTAGGTTGTTTTAGATGTCAGCTCTACTTAAGCAGTGCCTATTTTGATAATGCATAGATGTCCATAAGTTAATCATGATATGTTTGGATCATTAGATCATATGTTCAATTATTGATTAAGTTACTTTGTGCCTTAGTGTAAACTTTCAATCAATCTATGAACAAACACGTATTAAATACCTATATATGCTAGGAACTGTATTATGACCTGAAGATACAAAGGCAAAAATAAAGCAACCCCTGCTCTCATGAAGCTTACATTCTATGAGGAGTGGGAAAGAAATAATGTGCACATTTACATATATATAACATGCAATACCTATGTGAAATAAATACCAAGTAAATGGGGGTAAGGAATAGATATTACTGTCTAAGAAAGTAAGGAAAATCCATGTAGCAAGTTGAATTTAAGTCAACATTTGAAAGAAAATAAGGATTCTAAGAGTCAGAGATGAGGGAATACATGTATAAAACATGGAGAACAGAACTGGAATGTTAGGTAAGGTATGACAAGGAAGCCAGTTTGACCGGAACATGTATACAAATGGAATTAAGGCTTGAACAATAAGTAAAATGTTAGTAAGAGGGACTAGGTGCTATAGAGGCAGAGGCAGATTATATGACATAATAACCATACTTCAGTGGCTTTGTAATCTAATTAAATTCTTGCCACACTGTTGTTCTTATTATTCTTGCTACTTGTGCCGTATCACTAATAAGACCATTTTATAAAGATTTAGAGTTATTTTAGTAACTAAAATTCTTTATACAATAGGAAATTCAAGTAACATCAATAAGTATTTGTTGAGCAAGTGCTACATGCCAGTCATGTCAGATGCTGAGGACACACATAAAAGAAAACCAAAAGCCAAACATAATAATAGTAATAATCCTTGACTTCAAGGAGCTCTCAGTCTAAAGGGGGAGGCAACATGGAAATAACTAAGAACAAATAAAATATGTCTGGGTTAAACTAGAGACAATCTGAGAGGGAAGTCACTAACATTAAGGGGAAGTAAAAAAAAATGGGATCTGATAACTTACAACATCAGATTTCCAGCTTTTTGGAATAATAGTATGCACAAATTCCAATGTGTTTCTTCTAGTTTTCAGCCTGATACCCTTGTCATTGAGATGATGTCTTTAAATTATAACTATTGATTAGATAGGGTTAAGTTTTGTATTATGGACAGTTTGCTCTCAGATCTTAAGGCAGATTTGTACCTCATTTCAGATTCTTAAATATGTCAGAAATTAACAGATCTTCGGAAATAAAAATTTAAGATAGGAATTTCAGATTCCCTCAGCTAAAAGACTCACCTTCATGCTATATGTGTCATATAGACAAATAAGCCTAAGGTCATAACATCCCATGAACCTTATTTAGTATAGTATATCTATATGTCAGCCCTGCATGACTGGAAGCATAGCTTCCTCTCTCACAAGGTGCTAAGACAACCCACAGTAAGCCAACCTGACTACATATTATCATCTTGCCTCCAGATGCAATTTCCAAAATAACTTAGTCTGAATGTCATTCTTAAAAAAGAAAAAAAAAAAGGATATGACCACTTTGTTTGTGATAATTAACTTGCAAGCAGAATTTACTTTTTCAATGCAAACAAAAAAAAATGTTTAAGTATAATCAAACACAATCTCTAAATCTTCTTATCATGATAAGTATTTGGTGCAAAGGGATATCAAACATAAATGATATTTTGACTCAATTACATTCATACTCAGGTATTTAAATTTCTTGGAAGTTTTTTCAAGTTAAGATATAGTAGCATAATTGAATCTGTAAATCACTCAAAAAAGATATTAAACAATTATGCTACATTTATTGGGTGGTCAAATAGTATGAAATTATACAAAATAAGCAAATCAGATACATTCTAGAAAATGAAGCAAGCTCTTACTCTTCAGAGGAAGAAAAAAAAAACCTAAAAGAAGAGAGCTTAACTGGGATATGATACTTGGAAACCAGTAATAGGATAGGAGAGGAAAGATAAATAATGAATAGCAAATGTGATGCAAACTTGATATGTCGCCATGACAAAGACAAAGAGATTTTGAACCACAAGAGTAGAATCATTTCACCAAAATGGGGAGATAATCTAGCATTCTCTACACAGTGTGGGGAAAGCTGACATTGTGGATTTAATCCTGGGCAACAAATTCCAAGAAAGTCAATAAAATTCATGGTCTCAAAAATGACAGTGGATTTTTTTATCACAAAGAGAACTCTAGTGTTTTGGTATAATTAATTCCCTTCCATCTTTCTTGAGATATAAAATTTTCTATGTAATATAAAATATAAAAGATGTAAATTACAACAGAAATTCTGTCATTTAAAAACTATTAAATATCAAATGGCATATTACTGATTAACATTTATATCAATTATTAATTAATCAATAATCAATTGTCATGTATTTTTATAAGAATATCATGATTGATAAAAAGAAAATTTTAAAAGCATGTTAATAGACAGCATTTCAACTGAGATTGAATAAATTGTAATAGGAGTAAATAAACCCAAAATAGCAATGGCTAATGGATTATCTCTTCTAGACCACTGCCACTAAACAGAGGCATTTTTAATTTATATTTATATCCTTTATTTTATATTCAGTATCTTCTGGCTTGGAGATTCCATACCTTCCTTATCAAGACTACTCCAATGTTTCATCATCATAAGTGTCAGTAAATTCTTCTTTATTTTGAACTGATCTTCTTAAATTAAATCATTTCCTCCTCATTCTGTGAAGTGGGAGGCTTCAAACTTGGCATCTCTTTGTTAATTTAAATACTTGAAGAGAGTTATTCAATTTCTCTTTTCCATACTCAAGATAAAATAACCAAATTCCTATTTTTAAAAATTACTCAGACTTACTTTTCTTTAGTGATTAGTGAACCACTTTATTGGGCTTACTTCACTTTCCCCCATTTCTTTTAAAAATCAGATATTGAAATTGGATACTAAAGGCTAACATCATTCAAAGATTATGACAGTCACTTGACAGAAATTAGTGGGGAGGGAGGGATGATAATGAACCTTCCTACTGTAGTAATTCAAGGTATGATCTACTGCCTCCAAGGTGGTCTAAACTAAAAATGTGTTATATGTATCACATTAATACTTTAAAGAATTAATTTCTCACAAAACAGACTCCCCCCAATTGGCATCAGCACTATTATAAAATGTTCTATTAATAATGAATGCTAACATAGCACTTTGATTTTTCCAAAGCACTTCAACATAACAATCTCATGAGGTAAGCTGTATCAATGCAATTATCCTGATTTCTCACATGAGGACACAAATTCAGAGACGTTTCATGGTCCCACAACTAATAAATGCCAGGATTAGGATTTAAAATCCTGATCTCCAGACTCCAAGTCCAGCACTCTTTCTAATATGTCATCCTGCTTCTGTTTAGTCATTATACTCATTTCTTCCCTAGAAAAGGAGTGATAGTTATTGTCCTTTGAAAGAATTTACAATATTAAATGAACAAATTTGTTTCACAATACTAAATGTAAGTTCCTTGAGAGTAGAGATTGTTTTATTCTTGGTATTTGTATCCCTGACACCTAGCACATCCCTGGCACCCAGCACATCCCTGGCACCCAATAGGTGCTTAATAAATGTACATTGATAGATTGAATGCTTTCAAAAGGATGCAGACAATTGTAAATTAACTACTGTATAAATAGGGCAGTTTACATTAGGCAGAAGTACTACGTAAACATGGGTTTACTGTTTTTGTAACATGGAATGTAACATATTGCTTATGTATTCAAAGATGTGGTAGAAGATTCAATCAAAAACACTGGAAAATATACTATTTATTTTCTTTATGTAAACTCTTTTACAAGATGTAACGTTATATTTTGACAATTTTCTAATTGTTTTTGCTGTTGATTTTTTGTGTGTTTTGCTTCCTACCTTTGCAGTAGAGCATGCAAAGGATTGTATTTGGGATTTATCCTAATTAGTGGAATGGCTGATGATTTATTTTTTAAAGAAATCAGTGTAGTATTTTTATGACTATTTGTTCAGCTGTCCTAGAATTCCATTCTCAGCTAAATAAGTCACTGACTGCTTAGCAAAGTGCAACAAATATTTCTCACTTTTTTATGCGGTACTAAGCTAAAATGGACTAAGGTTGATAAAATAAATATTCCACAGAGAAGATTCCATGAAACAAGTCAACTGTTTGAGATGAATATTAAACAAAATGAAAAAAAAAAGATTTCTTTGTAATCTGGCTTCTGACTTTGTCACTCAACAGAAATATCCAAAGTTATCAATGATTTCCTAATTGCTAAATTTGATGGTCTTTTCTCAATCCTTGTCCTTCATGATCTCTCTGTAGCAGTTGACAATAATGACCATCCTCTCTTCCTGGATACTCTCTTTTCTGTGTTTTTCTGATATTACTTCAAAGTCTCTTTTATTTTAGATCATCGTGTCATTTTCCCTAACCGATATGAATTCTAAAACTCTTTTCAGGGACTTCTCACAAAGGAACAGAGATGGAATGTGAGAAACACAGACAAGGTGAGCATGTCTAGATCAATCATCTGATCAACAAACATTTGTTAAACACCTGTATGTGCCAGGCTAAGCACAAGGGATATAAAAAGAAGCAAAAGACAGTCCCTCTTCTCAAAAAGCTCACAATTTAAGGAAAAAGACAACATGCAAATGAATAAATAGAAGCCAGTTGCATACGGGATAAATAGAAAATAATTAACAGAGGGAAGGAACTACAATTAAAACTGGTTGGAGAAAGTTTTGAGTAGAAGATAGGATTTTAATTGTGACTTAAAAGAAGCTTGGGAAGTCAGTAGGCAGAATGGAAGAGGGATAAATGTATGAAGATGGAAGAGTGAGGGTCTTATTCATGGAACTGCCAAAAGGCTAGTGACGCTGAATCAAAGACTAAGTGGTAGGGAGTAAGATATAAGACTGGAGAGACAGGAGGGATCTGGGTTATGAAGGGTTTTGAATACAATATTTCATATATAATTCTGGAGGTGACAGGAAGCCACTGAAATATATTGAGTGGGGTGGGGTGGGGGGAGGAACATATTTGGACATATGCTTTGGGAAAACCACTTTGGTGACTGAATGGAGGATGAAATTGGAGTGGGAAAAGATTTGAAACAGTCAGATGACCAGCCTATTGTAATAGTCACAGAATGTAGGAGGGAGAATAATGTACAATGAGTCTGAAAAGATAGGTTGAGGCCAGGTTGTAAAAGGCTTTTAAAAATAAATAGAAGAGGGGTGGTGAGGTGGTGCAGTGAATAGAGTGCTGACCCTGGAGTCAGCCCCACAAAACTAGCCATGTGACCTTGGACAAGTCACTTAACCACAATTGCCCTACCTTTGCCCCTCCCAAAAGCAAAAAATAAATATATAAACAGAAGAGTTTGCAGATTCATGGGTTATTCTATTTTTTTTTTCTTTTTGGAGGGGGGAAGCAGGGCAGTTGGGGTTAAGTGATTTGCCCAAGGTCACATGGCTCATAAGTGCTCCATTCACTGAGCCACCTAGTCACTCCTATGGTTTAGTCTAGACACAATAGGGAGACATTAAAGAATACTGAGTAGGGAAGTAATGTGATTAAACTGTGGATGAAGAGAATCATTTTATCATATGTGAGATAGCCTGTGGAGTGGAAACATTTGAGGCAAGGAAATCAATTAGGATATAATTGAAATACCTAGGTAAGCACTGATGAGGGGCTAAAGAAAAGTTGTCATGTAAGTAAAGAGGTATTAGATATGGGAAACGGGAGATTTGTGCAGGTAGAAATGGTCAAATTAAGCAAAAGTTTAGAAATGTGAAGTTTTGAGTGAAAATGAGGAATTAAAGATAATACCCAGATTATAAATCCAGAAAACTGGAATAATAGAGGTACTTCACAAAAAAAATGGGGAAATTTGGAATGGACTGGGCTTTTATTCAAAGATAATGAGTTCATTTTTGGTCATGTCAAATTTGAGACAATTTAGAGTGAAATTTTAGACAATTGATGATAGAAACTTGGGGGAATATTGGGACACACATATAGATCTGTGAGTCATTTGCATAGAAATAATCATTAAATCTATGGTCACTGGTCAGATCACCAAGAGGAAAAAGAAAAGGGTCCAGAACTGTCTGAGAAAAAAAAAAATATATATATATATATATATATGCAGAGAGAGAGAAAGAGAGAGAGAGAGAGAGAGAGAGAGAGTTGTTATCCAGCTAAGGAGACTGAGAAAGATAAGTACAAATAAAGTAAAAGTAATTTTAAAAATCCAGAGAGGGAAGATGTTTTTAAGGAGAAGATAGAGTTGTTGACTATCAAATGCAGCAGATAGACTGAGAAGTAGCTGAGCTAAGAAAAATTCAGATTTCATATTTAAGACACCATTGATAACTGGAAAGGGTGTTATCATTTGAGTAGTAAGAAAAGAGGAAGAGGATGCAACTGTTAGAGATTTTGGGGAGAGTAGGTTATTGGCTGAGAATTGGAGAGCTATAAAATGATAAATAGCTTCAGGTGAAATATTGCTGCTGTTACTATTGTCGTGCCTATTTGTAGGATGGGGGAGATTCAAGGATATTTGAAGGCAATGGTGAAGTAACCAATCATTTGGGAGAGTTGAAAAATTATAGAGACAGAGTTTTCCTTGTATTAAAAAAAGTCAAAACTAATTTGCTGGCAAAGAGAGGAAACGATGAGATCAATGACATAAGCAGAGAGGTTGCCCATGCAAAAGAGAAAGGACACCTCATTGTCAAATATGGAAAAAAGAGAAAAGAGAATGGGTAGTTCAATGTCAAAAAAAAATTTTATGAAGTTAAGGGAAGAAAATGGAGGTTACCTGAAAAAATACTTCATTTTTTCAGTAATGTAAGAGATGAGGTCCTTAGCTAAAAAGAATTAGGAAAGAGTGGTGTGGAAAGGTTGTGAAGATAATAGAAGGTCTGTAATAGGTTTGCTGGAGAGTAATATAGGAAATCAATAAGAGAGGAATAAAAGAGTTGCTTTGTTGAAATGTGAGCATTTGAAATTGGAAGGTGTAAATTTATCATGTACTCAGTCATTATGTGACTTTCTCCAGCTCCATTCAGGAACATATGAGCGGGATTGAAAGAGGCAAAGGGTAGAAATAATTCAAGGCTGAATTTTTGCAAATGATAGGTAGCAATTAGACAAGGAGGTGAATGATTTAAAAGTGAAGGATAAGGAAGCAAGAAAGTGGTAAACTAGACATTTTCTTTCATCCTAACAACATCTAAAACCTCTAGGAAAAAGAAATTATGTGGCAAAGAAAAAACATCTTCAGTTTTCTTCATTGTCTAGGACATCCAAAATCAAAAAGGTTTAAAAAAAAGCAACAGGAACTGATGCTCTTTGACCCTGAGCTCACTCCACATTCTTCCCTAACTTCCAGTGTTACTAGTAACAATCAGACTCAAGGACACAACACAGACATGTTCCCAAATCTGTCCTTACATCTCAGTCTCTTCTCACTATTTCCTAGTGTTGTAGTGCACTAAAGCTCTAGGCTGCAGAATTTTGCTCAGAGTTCAACAGTCAGGTTGTCCATAGATTTTCAATAATAAAAGTTGCTAGAAGTTGCAACCCCAAAATACCAAAAAATGAAAAATTCTGAATTGCTAGTGACAGGGAAAATGGACTCTGAAATTCTGGTACCAGGCCAGAAAACTGAGTAACAGAGGGAATGGGTCAGGTCACAGAGACAGGACACATATGTTGGGACTGGCTATGCCCTCCACTAAACCTGAGGGAAAGGGCACAATATCCAGATGGGTCCAATTCTGATCACACAAAAGTTGTAGCAGAGATTTGGGCTGGTGAACATGAATTGTAAAGTGTGGGAGGAGTCTGAGTTGCTTTAAGAAAAAGAAATAACAATGGAAGGGGAAGGAGTCAGGAAGTGAATGGTAAGGAAAATAAGAATTTTAAAAGACTGAAAGTAGCAAAGATTCAGGAAGAAGAAAACTTGGACTTGGAAAAAAAAAAACAGATATATAACAGAAAATGCTGACAGAAGGATATAGGACCACCAGATCTAGTGAATGAGTTTATGTATCTATGATTAAATACTGCAAAATAAAGGAAAATAGTCCAACATTTAATGAATGAAACAGATCACTGACTTTGTGAAATTTGAGGAGAACTTTGAGGAACCACATGTCCTGAATAGCTTGAAAGAAAAATTAGGACTTAGAAAGCAGAAATTATATCCTGCACAGAAAAATAATTAGCAGAAACGAAAAACTTAAGTGTGCAAAAGCAAGTTTTTTGAAAAAAAAAAAAAGATAATAACAAATTGGAGATGAAGATACATGGAAATTATAGACACCCTAAAAGAGAAGTTAAAAAATTACTAACATTAAAATAAAATATGCACAATGCATAAGTAAAACATACTCGTCTCAAACATAAGAAAACTTACTTTGGAGATAAAAGGGAGTTCGGCTTATGAATGTTCCTATTGGCAAAGAGAAATGATAAGTGAAGGGTCTGGAGGATTTGGTGCTTCAAAAGTCTGCTCTTCCTAGAAGGCAGAGTTTGGAACCCCTAGGGACATCTGACTCCTAGAGGAGTAGGAGAGCATGGACTGAGAGAGGAGATTTTCAGGCAAATGTAAAAAAAAAAAAAAAAGATGAGAGATGTACTTCAGCATTAGGGGAGGAGTGTAGGGTGTGAAGGGGCACTGTCCACTCTGACACCTATAAGAAATGATATTTTCCTGAGATTGAGGCATGATGGAGAGGAAGAATACATAGTATAAGTTCTATAAGGCACTGGCAGCAATTTTCTAGAGGGGAGTGCCTGCCATGGAAAGCTTAAAGGGTTCATTGCATGAAGAATACTGAGAAAAGAGAGAAGATGAAGGGCTCATGAATCAGAGAATAAGTGTCTGGGAAACAGAAAGAAAAGATGTATAATGAAGAGTAAAAGGAATCTTTATTGGAAAGTAACACAAAAATAGAATATAATTTAAAAAAACTAATAAACAGGACTTGATGAAGAGGAAGAGAAGGGAGAAATCTACCCAAGAGGAAAAATAAAGGCATTGACAAGAACAAAGTCCCCCAGGCACCAAAATAGTCATAATCACATTTGTGTGTGTGTGTGTGTGTGTGTGTGTGTGTGTTAACCAAGAATTAAAAACAAAGTGGATATCCACTACTTTGGGAATGGTTAATGTGAATATAATTTAATATTTCTGCACTGTGGAAATTTGCAGGTAATTAATACAGAGAAACATGGAAAGTTCTATATGAACTAATGAAGCAGAAAGTAAGCAGAGGCAAGAAAATAGTGCACATAGTAACAATAATAATGCAAATGAACAAAAATATAGCAAATCAAAAGGAAATAAAATTATAAGATGGAATATATACTGGTTGAAAATATTTGAGATGAGACCCTAAACCTATCCCTTCACAGAGGAATAGAAGTGAATAGTGAAAAGTACAAAAGTAATAGAAGTGAAATTGAGAGAACTACTGGAAATGAGTCAAGATGGCAGAGTATAAAAGCACTCAACTGATCTTTCCTAATATTCTCCTACAACAACTTTAAAATAATGCTCAAATTAACTTCTGGAGTGGCAGAGCAAAAAATGAAAAACAACGAGAATAAAAAATTAAATAATCTAATCCTAAAAAACTAATGGGCCAAAAGAACAAATCAGACAATCAACAATAGCATTAATTTCAATATTCATATAAAATTGCTAGCCTTTCCAAAAGAGGTGCAGGGATGGGAGGGAGGGAAAGAATTTGAACTCATTTTTTTAAATGATAAAAATATTTTTACATGTAATTAGAAAAAATATTTTTAAAAATAAAATTTTGAGTGAAACCTATAAAACATAATTCCACCTTAATAATGCTGTGAAAGAAAACAAACCAAAAATTTAAAAAAATATATGAAAAATGCATGCATTCAGACTCCATCACTTCTTTCTCTGCAGTGAGATAGTATTTTCCATCATTAGTCTTTCTGAATTGTCTTGGATCATTGTGTGGCTGAGAATAGCTAAGTCATTCATAGTGGACCATCATAAAATATTGCTCGTACTATTTATAGTATTTTCCTTGTTCTTCTTACTTTACTTTGTATTAGTTCATGTAAGTACTCCCAGGTTTTTCTGAAAGTATCCTTCTCACAATCATATACTATAATTTGTCTAGCTATCCCCCAATGAATGAGTATCCCTTCATTTTCCAATTATTTGAACCCATTCAAAGAGCTGTTATAAATATTTTTGTACATAATTTTGTACATCAATATGTATGTCCTTTTCCCTTTTAATCTCTTTGAGATACACACCTAGTACTGTTGTTGCTGAGTCTAAGGGCATGCACAATTTCATAGCTCATTGGCCACAGTTACAAATTTCTCTCTAGAATGGTTGAACTAGTTCGCAACTCCATCAACAATGCATCAGTACCCCAATGATATATTGCTATTATTTCCTTGCTATTATTTTTAATTGCCTCAATATTCATTAAGGAAGTTTGACTAAGGTTTTCTTTCTCTGTTTTGGCTCTTCCTGGTTCAAGTATCATAATCATATTAATATCATAAAAGGAATTTGATAGAGCTCCTTTAATCATTTTTTCAAAATAATAGTTTATATAGTTTTGTTGGTTTTTATTTTTTTAAATACTTCGTAGAATTTATTTGTAAATCCATCTGTTCCTGGTGATTTATTCTTAGGGAGTTCATTGATGTTTTCTTCAATTACATTTTCTAAGATAAGGATTTTTTTCAGTGAATTTTCATATCTCTTTTTCCATTTTGGCAATTGTGGTTTTTATGGTATTATTTTCTTCAGTATTTTTGTGCTTCTTTTACCAAGTTGTTCATTTTCTTTTCATAACTTTCTTCTGTTGCTTTCAATTCTTTGCCTAATTTTTCCTCAACCATTCTTTTTTAATCCAAAAATCATTTTTGCCCTTCTGAAAATTCTTGCTGGGCTTGTTTATGTTTTTTTTTCCTTTGAGGCTTTGTTTATAATTGTTTTGACTTCACTGTTGTCTGAGTTTGTGTCCTGATCTTCACTGTCACCATTAGGAGCTTTTTATATTCGGGTTCCTTTTTTCCTTTTTGTTAATTTTCCATCCTATTTTTTTAATTTGTAAATTTATGCTAGTTTTGGCCACTGTTCCCAGTGTGGGAGAGTGAGGATCACTGCCTCAAGCTTCTTGCTTTTTCACATTATTGTTTACAGTGCTAGTTCTGGGGTTCGGGAAGTTTTGAGTTTTTCCATAGTGCTGTGACATTGGGAGAGATATAGTCACTGTTCTCTTGGTGTGCACTCAAGTCTTCTCCTAGGAAGGGACACTGATCCCTTGGTATTTCCATTGATACTGTTCTTCAGGGCACCTTGTCCCTTTGGATGGGAAATAATATTGCTCCTCAAGGTTACCATACTTTCTTGAGTAAAAGTATTTCTCTCTACCCCTGAACTATGACCCTGAAGTATGTATTGGTAATGGAGTTACCAACAGTCTGATCCTGTATCCAGTGCTAGTACAACAACACTTGGTAATTGCTGATCTGTTGCCAAGTCCCCTTACCATCTCTAGCTTGAGAATACATGAAGTTGTCGCTACTTCTTTCCTCACCACCTTATTCTACTTATATTTCATACAAGCTGGCTCTCCCCTACATCACATATCTCTCTTTCCAAACTTTTATGGTGTCTTGGGCTAGAAGAATGTATCATTCTGACCTTTTGTTGGCACTGCTACTCCAAAATTTGGTTTGAGATGTTATTTAAATTTATTTGGAGAGGAATATTGAGAGCTCAGCTGAATGCTTTCTCTACTCTTATCGTGGCTCAACCCCCAGAAGTTTCAAATGTACATTTTTTTTAAAGGCCCTCTGAAATTCTAAGATTTTGGGGATGACATACATTCCCACTTTAAGCATTCTCTTCTTCCTCTCAATATCTGTTGCATTTATTGTCTATTTTATTTATAGGGCAAATATAATTTATTTTATAGGTACTTATGCCATTATTTGCACATTTTCACTCCTCTTAATTAACAAAAACTGTTCTGCTTTTTGATTCTGAAAAGTGACCAAAATGTCTTGTAAATAATATGTGATCAATATTTATTAAATTAAATGAACGGATCAATTAAAAAATAAGTAAGTATGGAAGAGTGGAAAGAGTATATTCCTTAGAGTCAGAAAAACTTCAAATCCTAGCTCTGTAATTAAAATACATGACTTTGGTCAAATCAACTAACCAGTTTAAGCCTTGGTTTCCAAATATATAAAAGGAGCATGTCAAACTACAAAATCTTTATTTAGACTGAAGGTTATTAAATATTTTGTGTGCCATAGACCTGTTTGGCAGTCTTGTGAAGCCCATGGACACCTTTCAGAAAAAAAAAAACATATTTTAAATGCATAATTTAAAACAAATAAATTTACAAAGGAAATAAATTCTAATGAAACAAAGTTATCAAAATATTTTAAAACAAATTCATGTACCCTAAGTTAACAATTCATACATCAGAGGGGTTTTGGAGTCTTTTTCAACTCAAAATCAATTATCCTATCTTTAGGTTCATTCTTTAGGAATATCATTTTGGTAGGTCTGTAGAGAACAAATTAAAATGCTCCTTACATATAAGGATGCCAATTTGGTGCCTATTACAATAGTCCATTAAATAAGGTTCTTAAACCAGGGTAATGATTATGAGCAGTAAGAGAATAAGTTGGAAGATGTTATGGAAGCAGAACTGACAAAACTTGCCAACTGGTTGACTATATGGAATAAGGAGATATAATGATTAAGTATGACTATGTTTCTATATGATTATGTGACTGAACAGCATAATTGGAAGGAAAGGGCTACACTTGACAGGTCAAATAGCTCTGGATGTTCAGAAGAAAGGTAGGTAATGGGGGAAAGATAAATTCTTTTAATTTCATTCTATTTTCAGGTAGCTACAACTAGGAAGTTTAGTTTACCTAATCCCAGACCATATACATCACAATTTAGTATATATTATATGTTAGGTCAGTAAAGTTTTGAAGCCAATTTATATTTCTGATGTCTCTGTCATTCTATTGACAAAACAATAATAGAAAGCCATTCTCAACACATCCTCAGAACTCTCAAAAAATGTGTTTAGTGGAATAAAAAAAAATCTGGCTGCTATTCAAATATGCCCCCAAAGAGAAACAAAAATAATAATAATAAGCCAGCAATGTTATAAAACTTTCAGATGAGAGATGCTTATATTACTTTTGCATGGTGGTTATCAAATAAATAATCACAAAGTCTCCAGGCTTTTCTGCACACTCAATCATGTGGTAATACAATTGCCTTTCTCTCAATAGTAAGGCATATCATGTAAATATGCAGGCACTTTGAAGCAGATTTTCTGGAGCATTAACATCTGAACAGTTTGAACAGTGCTTTCTTTCCAACAATCTTTTGAGGTTGGAAATATAAATTGTATCATCCACAGTTTATAAATGAGGAGAGAGGCAACATGACTTAACCAATGCCACACAGCTGGTGAGCATCAGAGATATGATTTAAAACCAGGTTTTCTTACTCTACATTCAGTATATTTCTACCACTCCATAGTACCTTGCAATGAAATGACTGATACAACAGTGTTTGCATTGTTTTTCCAATAGTGGTAGTGGATTTGTTCTGCTCCGTTCATATATTATTGTCCGTGAACAACATATACTTACTTTCTTTTTTAAATTAAATTTTCAGTTGACAAGAAATTATTTTCTTATTGTCATGATTAAAAAAAAATTATTGCATCAAATATGTATAATTAAGCAAAACAAATGACCACATTGGTAATACAAGGGCACAAGCTCACAGGCAGACAATATGGCCATTTGTTTTGCTTGATTATATATATATATATATATATATATATATATATATATATATATATATACACACACACACATACATATATGTATATATGTGCATGTGAATGCACACATTATACATGCAAATATATACATATATGTTTGTTTATGTCTTTTAAATATTTCTCAATTGGAGAATAGAAATTATCCTTAAAATTTTGAAATATTTCCTTATATAGCTTGGAAGTAAGAAATTTATCAGAGAAATTCCTACAATTATTTTCTGTTCTTTGTTCACCTTATAATGTTAGCTGTATTGATTTTGTTTTTCATAACAACTTTTAAAAATCAAAAGTATCCATTTTATCTTCTTTGATCCTCTCCATCCCTTCTTTGATAAAAGATCTACTTGCAAAGTATTTGTCTAATGATAAATGGTATAGCCTTTGGTCTTGAAATGGGACTAAGCTCACAAATCTAGAAAAAAGGCACTTCATTTCTAACCTGTATTTCTTTTACTGCAATGTAATGTCATTGCTTTTCTTGACTATGATTGTTTTCATATTTTTTTGTCTTCCCTGTGAAAATATGAGACCCTGAGAACAGGGATGGAATCCCTTTTCTATCTATATCACCAGTGTTTAGGATTCAGCTTTGCAGAGAGTGAGCACTTAACAAATACTTCATTCATTCATCTTTAATCATTAATTCATTTACTCAGAAAATGCTATTCAGCCATATGTTTTGAGTAATGTTTTTTGAGCTTAATGATTTTCATTTTGATTTTTCCTGAGTCATTTCTTCTTTAATAAACTTTCAGAAATCTTTGAAGCACAAGGGAAAAAATATGCAGAAAAGGATACAAACTAATGTTGCAATTTCAATTTTGTTTAAAATATATACTATATACATGTATATGTGTGTATATGTATACATGTGTGTACATTTGTGTGTAGTTAAATACATATATACATACAGCTACACACAACAAACTACATTTTCAAATACATTCCTATTTGAAAAACTTTGTTTATTCATGATTAAATTTAAAAATATGTATTTTAAAATACAGTTTATAAAACTTATTTCTTGAATACATCTATATGATGAGACTATAGTTTTAAAGGATTCGTGCTTCTCTATGATGAAATTTGGACTCAACTGAAATGGTTTTGGGAGGTGAAAGAGAGAATGTTCCCATTAAGATAACTAGCACACAATTTAGAAAGAAAGTTATGGAAAAGTTAATTATATACTAACTTTAAACATCAGACCTAAAAGCATTTGGAATCTGGAAGGCAGATTTTAAGATTATAATTGTATTGTATGAAGGGGGAAAAGAAGGAAAAAAAAGAAAAGAAATTTAAAAAAACTTTGGAGAACATTCTTTGTGATTGTGTTAGGGGAAATGGCAGGAGTTCCTACTTAAATCTAAACCTGAAACTATTCTAGAGTTCTTAGAAATTGGTTGTTTGTTTTTATCATACTGGGCCCCAACTATTGGATCACTTTTAATGAGGGATGCTGCTGAAAATGTAAAAGGGAACTTTGTTATTGGTCAATCTGACCTCCCATGCTGCTGTCACACTGATTATGCTTAACTAGTGCTGAAAACAAAGACATATCTGGGTTTAAGGATATTTTAGAAACTCATAAAAATCAGAACATAAGAATATGGCCTTAACAATGAGATCTGAATACCTATGGAATGTACATGTAGGTGACACTGATAAAGAAAAGTCAGTTTTTAAAAAGCAGAGCTGAGATGGTAGAGTAAAGGCATGGACTCACTTGAGCTCCCCCCTCAATTCCTCCAAATACCTTTTAAAATGGCACTAAGAAAATTCTAAAAAGATGGAATAAAACAAATTTCCACTCTAAGACAACTTGGAAGGTTAGCAGGAAAGATCTGTTGCACCAAGGTCACAGAGGGGTACAGCCCACTACAGGCTGTGCCAGCCAGTACAGCCTTGGCCCGGCAAACCAGGAGCCAAACTTGGGAGCCAGTAGCAGTGGCAGCAACAGTGGCTGCTTCCAAACATCACAGCCCACAGATAGTAAAGGAGTTGAACAAGTGATTAGAAGATTACAGGGGTCTTTTTGCTAGTGCTGAGGCAAGACTGTTGCTTTCCCCATATTTGGATCTGAGTCACAGTCCTAGGTGGCAGTCCCAGGGCGAAGATGAGCACTAGCACATCATAGCTTGTTAAAGCAGTGGAGGGGGGACCTTCCTCACAGTTCTAGGTCAAAAAAGAGTGCTTGTGGTCAGTCACAGACAAGAGCACAGACCAGGAGAGGAATAAGCTCCTCTCCTTAGATCATACAACCTTAGAAGAACTGAAAACTTATAAGTCTTGGAAAATATATCTGAGAACAGTTACACAAAATCCCTGAACCATGGGACAGTGAGCCCTCCACCTTGGAAGCAGAGCCATAGTTCAACAAAAAGTTAAAAGTCAACTAATAGGCTGGGAAAATGAACAATTAAGAGGAAAAAAATTCTGACTATTGAAAGTTACTATGATGATAAGGAAGATCAAAATACACATACAAAAGAAGATAATAAAGTCAAAGTTCTTAACATCAAAAACCTCCAAGAAAAATATGAATTGGTTTCAGGCCATGGAAGAGCTCAAAAAGGATTTTGAAAATTGAATAAGAAAGATAGAGGAAAAATGGGGAAGCAAAATGAGAGTGATGCAAAAAAAATAGGAAAAATGAGTCAATAGCTTGGTAAAGAAGGCATACAAAAAATACTGAAGAAAATAACAGCTTAAAAACAGAATAGATGAAATGATAAAAGAGGTCCAAAACACCAGTGAGGAGAAAAATGCCTTAAAAAGAAGAATTGGCAATATGGAAAAGGAGATAGTAAAGCTCACTGAGGAAAATAATTCCTTAAAATAATTTTAAAAATTAAAAAAAAAATAATTCCTTATAGAATGGAGCAAATAGGAACCAATGAGTATATGAGAAACAAAGAAACAATCAAACAAAACCAAAAGAATGAAAATATAGAAGACAATGTGAAATATCTCTTTGGAAAAACAGCTGACCTGGTAAATAAATCCAGGAGAGAGAATTATAAAATTGTTGGACTTCCTGAAAGTCATGATCAAAAACAGAGCCTAGACATAATCTTTCAAGAAATTCTGTATTTACACCTGATATTATAGAACCAGAGAGTGAAATAGAAAATGAAAGAATCCAGAGATCACCTCTTGAAAGAGATACCAAAATGAAAACTGCCAGGAATATTATATGCAAATTTCAGAGTTCTCAGGTCAAAGAGAAAATATCTTAAGAAGCCAGAAAGAAACTATTCAAGTATTATAGAGGCACAGTTAGGATAACACAAGATTTATCAGTTTCTACATTAAAGGATCAGAGGGCTTGGGATATGATATCCCAGAGAGAAAAGGAGCTAGTATTTAACCAAAAATCACCTACTGAACAAAACTGAGTATAACCCTTCAGGGGAGAAAAATGGACATTCAATGAGATGGAGGATTTTAAAGCATTGTTGATGAAAAGAACGGAGCTGAATAGAAAACTAAACTTTCAAATACAAGATTCAGGAGAAACATGAAAAGGTAAACAGTAAAGAGAAATAAGAAGGGACTTATTGAAGTTGAACTGTTTACATTCCTACATAGAACGATATTCGTAACTGATGAGACCTTTTTCAGTATTAAGGAGGCTGGAGGGGATATATATTTTTATATATGCATGTGTATACACATACATACACACCTATTTATATAGACATATATACATACATGTATACATATACATTCATACATACACATGCATGTGTTTATACATAGACATGCATGCATGTGTGTGTCTATATACATACTGTAATGGTAATGAAATTTGAAGATTCCTTTGTATTGCTAAGCTAAGAGGTATTTAGCACCTAGTTTCAAATTAAGCCTCTATTAAAGAAACAGAAGATATGAACTCCTGTTGCTGACACAACAGAAAGGGGCTGAACTGGAAACTCCTGTTTCTGACATGACAGGAAGGGGCTGAATAGGGAGGAGCAATACTATATATAAGGAAAAACACTAACTGGGAGAGTCAGAACTTCCTGGGAATTTGTGGTACCAGAGCTTCTTCTGAGGGCCAGTTGGAGCTTCTGAGAAGCTGCTGAAAAGCTGCTGAGTCAGAAGGCCAGCTGTAGTTGATAAAGACTTCTGAGGGCCAGCAGCAGCTGCAGAAGACTGAGGAAGCATGACTGTGGTGCCAGTATTTCCTCTGTTTGTGGCTTTGTTAAGCCTTGACTTCCTGTGAACAGAGACTGTGAAGGATTTAAGGTGGACTGGACACTGAGTTTCAGTGTGGAAGAGGGACTGCATAGAGAGCTGGACAAGGAGCTGGGAGCTGTCTGCCTATGAACCCAGGTGACAGTTTGGTGAACCCTAGTAGGAGCTGGGACCATATAAGGGGATCCAGGGAATCTGAGAGCCTACCTCGGGTCAAGATGAAGAGATCTCTCGGTAGATACTGAGTAGTGATTGATTGAAGTTGTAACTTACTTAGGACCTTGAAATTGTAACTTATTTGTGACTGAAGGGTAGATGCCCTGTGTATCTTACACTACCCCTCAAGAGAGTGTTGAGTTGCAAGCCTCCTTAAGGATAATTGAATGATTGAGTTGATTGAATGATTGAGTTTCTAAGTGATTGATAGATTAAATGATTATACTTTGTTCAAAATTATGTGACCACTGTCGTGAAAACTATGTGGCCATTTTAGTTATAAGTCATTGTGAATGCTGCATTTTGATTATCTGTGATAAGTTGTAACATTGTGAATTCTGTATTTTAATTTCTGTGAATGTTTTGCTCTGATTTGTTATTGAAGAAATAGAGTGTTCACTATCCTGTGTAATCAGAAACTTGAAAGCTGTTCACAGCAGCCATCCTATGGAAAGCTGCTTGTGCTTGGCTTTACATATACACACATATATATTTATAAACACACACATACACACAGATGGCACAGGGTGAGTTGAATATGAAGAGATGATATCTAAAAAATCAAATTGAGGGATGAGAGAGGAATGTACTAGGAGAAGGTACAAGGGAGAAGTAGAAAGGAGTAAATTATTTCACATAAAGGAGGTAAGAAAAAAAGCTTTTATGGTAGATGGGAAGAGGGGGCAGGTGAGCGGGAATGAGTGAACCTTGGCTTAAAGAGGGAATAACAAAAACACTCAATTGGGTATGGAAATCAATCTTACACTACAGGAAAGTAAGAGGGAAGGCGAGAAGAGGGGGAAATGATAGAAAAGAGGGCAAATGGGGGGAGGGGTAATCAGTAGTAAACACTTTTGAGGTGGGACAGGGTCAAAGGAGATAACATAATGGGGGGCAAGATAGGATGTAGGAAATTTCACAGCATGACGATGAAGGAAGAGTTGTACATGAATACAGATATATAACCTATATCAAATTGCTTGACTCCTCAATAAAAGTGGATGAGCCAGGAGGAAGAGAGAGAATGTGGAACTCAAAGTTTTAAAAACAAATGTTAAAAAATTGTTTTTGCATGTTACTGGAAAATAAGATATACACTCAATGGGGTATAGAAATCTATCTTGCCCTACATGAAAATAGAAGGGAAGGGGATAAGAGAAAGGTGGGTGATAAAAGGGAGCACAGTTCTGTTCAGTTCACTTAACCAGAAAGTGTGCTGTCTTGAGGTGGGGGAAGGGGCAAGATGGGGAGAAAATTTGGAACTCAAAAGCTTGAGGAAGTGAATGGTGAAGTAGAGGGGATATCCAGCAGTTGAGGAATGGCTGAACAAGTTGTTGTATGTGATTAAGATGTAATACTATTATACTTTAATAATGATTGGCATGATACTATCAGAAAAATTGGGAAAGGCTTACAGGGCTGATGCAAAGTGAAATATACCATGTACAAAGAAATGACAATATTGTAAGATGATCAGCTGTGAATGACCGCTATTCTCAGCAATACAATGATTCAACATAACTCTAAAGGACTCATGATAAAAACTGCTATCCATCCCCAGAAAAAGAACTGATGGTGCCTGAATATAGATTGAAGAATACTTTTTTTAAACTTCATTTTTATTGAGGTTTTTTTTTTCTTGCGTATGTTTTCTCTCACAACATTACTATCACAGATATATTTTGCATTGCTACACATGTATAACCTGTATCAAATTGCTTGCTTTCTCAGTGAGGGGGAAGAGAGGAGGGAGGAAGGGAGAGAATTTGGAAGTCAACATTTTAAGAATGAATGTTAAAAATTATTTTTACATGTAACTGGGGAAAATAAAATTCTAAATAAAAGCTAAAAAAGAAGAAAAATCCATATTCACCAAATTTGACACAACTTTAAAGTGAAAGCAAAGGTCTTCATAGAGCAGCAGCAATAGCCCAGCATGTTTAGCATGGTCAATTAGAGGGAAAGCTCTCATTTATTTATGTATATTTATCTTATTCAGAAATGGCTTTACTGAAACTTTGTATTGAAATGGTTTAATCTAAATCATTTTGGAAGAAACAAAACAAAATACATCATATGATATAATCTCTACATAAAGAATGGAGCATTGCCTTTCTCTGAAAAGGATAATATTTGTTCTAAACTTTTAATTTAGCATTAACCATTATTTTATAGGTATTTTAACTAACAAAATATTATCAAGAGGAACCAAATGATTTTGATCATATCCCTCAGAGAAGAGTTTGGGTCTGGGAAATATCGTTAGCCCTGACTGGTATAAGTATGCCTAACAAAGGAATTTTGCTCCTTTTTGTTTCAGAAAAGCATAGTATATTCTCAAAGAAAGAGACCTCTCCTAGGATGTAGGGGTCAGAGACAGAAGGAGAACAGCTACTTTTGCTTCAAGGTAAATAAAGGTCAGAGGACATAGTGAATTGCAAGGACCCTAATCAATCACCCTCATTTTGCTAATAATGAAAATGAAGTCAAGAGACAGATAAGTTGCCTGAAGTCCTATAAGTAGTAAGAAAAAAAAATGTATTTGAACTAAATCCTGTGTCCTTGTGCCAACACTGCCTCTAGCTAACTGTTTCTCTTAAGAACTCCATAGCTGAATGTAGACTATTTCTTCTTCCCTGACACTTCTCCTTCAGCCCACCACATTTGCTTAAAGATAAATAAGCCCAGACGATCTTAGATTTAGAACTGGAACAGATGTTAGAGGGCATCTAGTCAAACTCTCTCATTTCACACATTAGACAAATGAGGTACAGACAGATTAATTGACTTGTCCATTGTTATACTGATCATTAACATCAAAGTTAGGATGACAATACAGTTCCTTCAAATCCAGAAGCACTGGATCAGGCTGCAGACCAGTTTTTTTTTTCAATTATTTTTAATATTTTTATTTAAAGTTTTGAGTTCCAAATTCTATGTCTCTCCCCCTTTTATCCCCTCTCTCCTCCCTGATATGGTAAACAATAAGATAGAGGTTGCACATAGGCAATTATGTTAAACATTTCCATATTAGTCATTTTGTACAAGGTCTTGATTAAAAGAAAAAAAATGAAAGGAAGTGAAAACTACCATGCTTCAGTCTATATTCAAACAATATCAGTTCTTTCTCTGGAGGGCAGATAATATGCTTCATCATTAGTCCTTTGAAACTGTCTTGGATCATAGTATTGTTAAGAATAGCTAAGTCATTCATTATCTTCATTGAACAATATTGCTGTTACTGTGTACATTTTTCTGGTTCTGTTCAGTTCACTATTCACTGCTCACTTCACATTCCTGGTTCAGTTCATGTATGTCTGCAGTTTTGTTTTGTTTTTTCTGAAATCATCCTCCTTTTCGTTTCTTAGAGCACAGTAATATGCCAATACAATAATATACCACAGCTTGTTTAGCCATTTTCTAATTGATGGGCATCCTTTCAATTTCCAATTCTTAGCCACCACAAAAAGAGCTGCTATAAATATTTTTGTACAAATAGGTCACTTTGCCTCTTTTTATGGATGCCTTTGAGATATAGACCTAATAGTGGTGTTGTCAGATCAAAAGGTATGCACAATTTTATAGCTCTTTGGGCATATTTTCAAATTATTCTCCAGAATTGTTGAAATTGTTCACAACTCTACCAACATTGTATTAGTGCCCTAGTTTTCCCACATTCCCTTCAACATCCAACATTTTATTTTTGTTGTTGTTGTATTAGCCAATCTGACAAGTGCAAGGAGGTACCTCAGACTTCTTTTAATTTACATTTCTCTAATCAATAGTGATTTAGAGCATTTTTTCATATGTCTCTAGTTTTGATTTATCTGAAAACTACTTATTCATATCCTTTGACATTTATGAATTGGGAAATGACTTGTATTTTTATAATTTTGACTCAGTTCTCTACATATTTGAGAAATGAGACCTTTATGAGAAATACTTGTTACAAGTCTCACCCCCCTGCCCTGCATCAATTTTTTTTGCTTTCCTTATAATTTTAGTTGCATTGGTTTTTGGGGGTTTTGGTACAAAACCTTTTTAATTTTATATAATCAAAATTATCTATTTTACTTTTTGTAATGCTCTCTATATCTTCTTTTCTCCTGAATTCTAAATTCTTCCCTTATCCATAAATTTGGCAAATAAACTATTCCATGATATCTTAATTTGCTTATGGCATCACCCTTTACGTATGAATCATGTACCCATTTTGAACTCATCTTGGTATACAGTGTGAGATCCTAGTTTTTGCTATACTAGAGTTTACACAGTTGTTTTTGTCAAAAAAGAGTTTTTGTTCAAAAAGCTTGGATCTTTGGGTTTATAATAAACAAGATTACTATGTTTATTTACTCTAATGCAATTTTTAACTAATCTAATATACTAATCAACCAGATTGTTTTGATAATTAAAGCTTTATAAGGCAGTTTGAGATCTGGTAAAGCTATATAACCTCCATTCATTTTTTTTCCCTTTGATACCCTTGATATCTTTGAGTTTTTCTTCTTCCAGATGAAATTTTTATTATTTTTTCTAGTCCTATCAAATAATTTTTTGATAGTTAGATTGTCAGGGCAATGAACAAATAGAATAATTTAGGTAGAATTGTCATTTTTATTACATTTGCTTGCCCTACCCATAAGCAAATAATATTTTTCAATTGTTTAGATCTGATTTTATTTGTGTGAAAAGTGTTTTATAGTAGTGTTTTATAGTTCCCAAGTTTGTCTTGGCAGGTAGGCTGACAAGTATTTTATATTGTTTACAGTTATTTTAAATGTCTCTAGCTCTATCTCTTGCTACTGGGCTTTCTTAGTAATATATAGAAATGCTAAAGTGGCTTTATTTTGTATCCTACAGCTTTGCTAATATCGTTGATAAATTCAAATAGTTTTTAGTTAATTCTCTAGGATTTTATAAGCATACTGTCATATCATATACAAACAGTGACAGTTTTATTTCCTCATTGCCCATTCTAATTCCTTTAATTTTGTCTTTTTCTCTTATTCCTATGACTAACATATCTAGAACGATATTAAATAATAGAGCTGATAACGATTATACTTTCTTGACCCTTAATTACATTAGGAAGGTTTCTAACTTATACTCATTACATATAAAGCTTCTTGACGGTTTTAGATATATATTACTTATCATTTTATGGTCAGCTACATTTATCCCTATGCTCCTAGTGTTTCTGTGTCCATTACAATAATCATATGATTTCTGTTGGTTTTGTTATTGACATGGTCAATTGTGCTGATAGTTTGAACCAGCCCTGCATTCTTGGTATAAATCCTACCTAGTCACAGTGTATGATCCTTGTGATATATTTCTGCAATCTTTTTGCAAGTATTTTATTTAAAAAACATTTAAAAATATTCATTAGGAAAATTGGTTTATAATTTTCTTTCTCTGCTTTGACTCTTCCTGGTTTAAGTATCAACACCACAATTATGTTGTAAAAGAAATTTGGTAGGATTGCTTCTTTACCTATTTTTCCAAAGAGTTTATATAGTATTGTGATAAATTGTTCTTTAAATGTCTTGTAGAATTCACTTCTAAATACATCTAAACATGGTAACATTTTTTTAAAGTTCTTTGATATCTTGTTCAATTTCTTTTTTCTAAAAAATGGGTTATTTAATATTTTTTCTTCTGTTAATCTGGGTAGTTTATATTTCTGTAGATATTCAACTCTTTCATTTACATTGTCAATTTTATTGAAATATACTTAGGCAAAAGACCTTCTAAGATTGTTGATTGTTGCAATTTCCTATTCCTTGATGGTGAATTCACATCTTTCATTTTTAAAACTACTACAACTCTATTATTCTTTTGAAACTACTTCTTTCCTTTTTTTAAAGCAAATTACACAGTGGTTTATCTTTTTTTTTCTTCATAAAACCATTCATTAGTTCAATTGTTTTCTTACTTTTAATTTTATTAATCTCTCCTTTGATTTTCAGAAATTCCAATTTGGTAAATTATACCATTGTTGTTATTTTCTTTAATAAAATTATTAATTATTTCTATGATTTCTTCTTTGACCTACTTATGTCTGGGATTAGATTATTTAATTACCAATTAAGTTTTAATCTCTCCATTGTCCATTACTGAATGTAATTTTTGTTGTATTTTGATCTAAAAATGATGTATTGATTATTTTTACTTTTCTTAATTTGATTTTGAGGTTTTTATGTCCTAATACATGGTAAATTTTTGTCTAAGCTCTATGTACTGCTGAGAAAAAGGTTTATTCCTTTCTATTTCCCTTCCATTTTCTCCATAGATCTACCATATCTAACTTTTCCAAAATTTTATTCACCTCCTTAACTTCATTCTAGCCTATTTTTTTTTCTAAGATTCATCCAATTCTAAGAGGAAAAAATGGAAGTCCCATACTTGAGAAGGAAATGACAAATACTGCAGAATCTTTGGCAAAAAATCCCAAAAAGGGATCAAGAAGAGTCGGATATAATTGAAAACAGCTAAGCAATAACACAATGTTTATTCATATACATCTATAAGACTGTTAGTGAATGTACTTCATTTTAAAGTTCTCTATTAAAAAAGGTTTAAAATGCATATATAGATGGTAAAACTGGGTTACATTAAGCTAGGGGTTAGAAAAACTCTATTTTATTCCTGATTCTATCATTTACTCACTCTCTAACACCAAGGAAACTCTTTTCCTGTACACAATATCTTAAGTAATTGTTGGAATTAAGCACAGATTTTCTTTTCAACATTCTGATGTGTGCATTCTACCCACCCTTACAATCTGCATTAATATTAATGTTATAACCCTCTCTGACCCATCCCTGCAGGCATTCTCACTAAATACACATCACAATGTATGATAATATCAATTGCAGAGATGGAAAATTAGCAACTGTGATAGGAAGTATACATTGCTCCACTCTGTTCTTCTTTGGGACTATTCCCACCAGCAAAACAGAAGAGATAAGTTGATAAGGAAATGGAAAAATATCAAGATCCAGGAAGAGGGAGGGAAGGAGGTGTGAATAAACATAAACACATATCAAGGAGAAAAGGAAGTGGAACAAAAAGAAATTGAATGGCAAGTACGATTAGTCAGTATGGGACTGTAAGGTGTACCATTTTGTATATGAAATATGACTCAAAGTTATTCCTTTCCTAATTATCATTTCTAACAGTTTGGAAATACATGTCAGTTCTCAAAGACATGAACAAATATGTAGCTCTTTTCTATTGCTTAGTAAAATATTGGTCATATGTATTATTTTTCATTACATATTGCCATACATCCTTTCCTGACTACATGACCTTGAGGTTTTAGCTAAGGGAATAGAGACTCTCTCATTATTTCTGTCTCTGCCTTCCTCTTTCTGTCTCTGTCTCTTTCTTCCTTCTCTGACTTACTGCCTCCCCTTACCCTGTCTTTCTCATTTTTTCTCTGTCTCTCTTCTATGTCTTTTCTCTTTGTATGTCTCTCTCTCTCTCTCTCTCTCTCTGCTTCTCTCTCTCTTTCTCATTCTTTGTCTCTGTCGCTCTGTGTCTTTCATACACAAGAACAGATACATATTTTTACTTCAGATGTAACCTTTTATTTTCCTTCTGTAGGAGACTTGGATGCTTATTTTGCAGGATTCACACTTTCTTTTTGGGACACACCAGGACTTTGTCACATTTCCTATTTATCCCTCTAGGTTGAATAGGCTCAGAAAAAAAGATATGTGAACAATTCAAGTACATAGCCATTTTACCCATGGAAAGCATTGAGTGAGAACATTTCTGGTGGTTAACATGGCTGTCATAAACCTCATGGGAGATTTTCACCCTTACATTGTGGAAATAACTTTTGTGCTCACTGCATACCAATAAGGTTATAGGAAAAGTAAATATATTAAA
This sequence comes from Pseudochirops corinnae, assembly GCA_028646515.1. NCBI lineage: Eukaryota > Metazoa > Chordata > Mammalia > Diprotodontia > Pseudocheiridae > Pseudochirops > Pseudochirops corinnae. The sequence goes on from CM053586.1 coordinate 125,122,155, forward strand.
ACGTAACTTATTCCCAGAAGGCTCAATAACAATTTTAAAACCCAGAAAATCACAGAAATCGCTACAAGTGTTCATCTAAAAGGAAAAGAAAATATTTTTCCCATAAATCATTTGAAAACATTCCATAGGTTCTGAGGCAAAGCAACATACTGCATGAATGACAGCATGAAGCAGAAAAAAATTTCAAATATCCAACCTCAGTTGATGAAATACCATTATTCTGTTCTACTGAAAGAAATATTAAGGAACAATTTTCAATTATAGATACCTCAAAATATTTTTTTTTTAATGAAAGGAACTCAAAAAAAGTAATCAATAAGAAAATTGAATACAGAATCAGGATACCTGGGTTCATATCCTCATTCCAGCTTTTTCTTTTTTTTTTTTTTTTACTATTGTTGTAACCATAGCAGTCATTTAAAATCAATAAGCCTCAGGTTTTTTATATGCAAAATAGGGTTAATAATATTTTCATTACCTACCATGTAGTACTGTACTGAGGAAATTACTTTGTAATTCGTAAATGGATATTTAATTGTGAGTTATTAGTATTCATTCCCTAATGAATTAATTCTGTAACATTGATCTAGTTTTCCAGAGTCTAGTGCATCAACTACTTTCTAAAAACTTTATCAATCTGTCACAATTTACCTTTTTAATGCTTTCAATTTGAGGAATCTGTTCTGCCAAGAATATGGATGCACAATCATCTTATTTGATTGAATTTAACAAATATCCTATTGTCTTTTATGTGTAAACCATTGTGCCAGAAAATGGAATATTAAAGACATAAATAATGCATAGTTTCTATCCTCAGGAACTTTCCAGTCTTTTAGGGTATATGAAGATAAAATATTTTAAAAGATATAATAATAATAAAAAAAGATTCATCTTTGACCATACTTACTAACGCTAGTTGTAATTCTATTCTTTCTCCTTCTTCTCATTGATTTGAGCAGGAGAGATGGAATACTCCTTGTTCCTTATTCCACTTCCAGACTCCCTCTCTCACCATAAATTAGTCATTTTTCTCCATTTGAGATTAAAACTATCTAAATTTATCAGGGACAGAGCCAAGATGGTGAAGTGAAAGCAGGGACATACCTGATATTTCCTACAAAATCCTTCATATATCTAAAAAGTGAATCTGAACAGATTCTAGAGCAACAGAATCCACAAAGAGACAGAGTGTGGTGGATTTCCATCCCAAGATAGCCTGGAGGGTCAACAGGAAGGATCTTCTGCACCAGGCTGGGAGAGGAGCACAGTGTATGTAGCACATGGGCTGCACCTGCACAAACTTGACAGGGGCAAGGCTGGAACAGACCCATTGGTGGCAGAGGTGGTGGTTTCCAGACCTCTCAGCACTGGAGGGGTTTCTATTGGAACTCAGTGAGAGAGAGGTATAGTCCTTCACAGGGCCTGCAGCAACAATAGCACCTACTCCTTGGGCTATCAGCCCACACACTGAATTAATGAAAATCACATCTTTAACCTTCCCAGAGTTGACCTTGAAAAACCCAAAGAATGTTGCCCCAGGAAAAAGGCTGGAATAGTGGAGTCAGGAGAAAAAAGGTATATGGCAGAATTTTAACTTAGGAGGCTAGGGAGATTAATGGGAAATGTCTCTCTTGTTGTGGCTGAAGGGTACCAGTACAAGACGGGAGGAGTCCCAGTAAACCAGCAGTAAGCTCCACCTCAGAGGACCAGCAGGAGATTCAGATGCCCATGGTGGTTGAGCTGGCAAACCACAACACCAGGACCCCAGGCATGCCTTCACACAGCCAGGGAAATTGGGAGATACCAGCAAAGATGTGCCGCTACCAGTGGCTGAGCCTACATATGCCCTATCACAGCACTAGGGGAGGAGAAGACCTCAATCAGCCAGACAACCCCATGCCCACACCTCATTCTCTGAGCTTCAGTGTAACCACAGGGACATGCAGAAAGACGTCACCTGGTCTCAGCACACCCCAGCTAAGCACCAGGTAAGCTACAACATTATATAGCTGCTAGAACCAGAGGCCACACTACATCAGAATCTAGCTCCCAGCACAAGAAGTGTGTGACAGAGCCTCCTGTGCCTCAGAAGTTTTAAAAGCCAGGAAAAGGGCAATAATGAGTAAAAAGCATCCTAGAAAAAAACATAGATCATAGATTCTTACAATGAAGATAGGAAAGATCAAAATATAAATTCAGAAGAGGACAGAATTGACACTATACCCAAATCTAAAGCCTCAAAAGTGTATATGAATGATCTTTATCCCAAAAAGCATTCTTGGAAGAGCTGAAGAAGGATTTCAAAAGTCAAGTTAGAGAGCTAGAAGAAAAATTGATCAATTTAAAAAAATACGATTGACAAAATGGAAAAAAAAAATCACTGATCAGCCAAACGGATAGGGAGGTACAAAACCTACCTGGAGAAAACAACTCCTTAAAAAGTAAAATTGGTGAAATGGAAAAGGAAGTGCAAAAGCTGACTGAATAAAACAATTCATTAAAAAAAAATCAGAATTTGAGAAGTAGAAGCTAATGTATCTATGAGGCAACAAGAATTAGTAAAACAAAATCCAAATAATGAAAGAACATAAAAAAATGTAAAATGTCTCATTGGACAAAAAAATGACTTGCAAAATAGAACCAGCAGAGATAACTTAAGAATGATTGATCTACCCAGAAAGCAATCATGAAAAAAGAGCCTGAATGGCATCTTCCAAGAAATCATCCAGGAAAAGAGCTCCAAGGTCCTAGAACCAGAGAGTAAAATAGTCATCAAAAGAATTCACCAATTACCTCCTGAAAGGGATCTCAAATTGAAAATGCCAAGGAATAATATAGCCAAATTTCAGAATTATCAAGTAAAGGAGAAAATATTCCAAGCAACCAGAAAGAAACAATTCAGATATTGTGGAACTACAGTCAGGATTACACAGGACCTTAGAGCTTCTACATTACAAGATCAGGGGGCTTGGAATATGACAATCTGATAGGTAAAGAAAATTGGGTTACAACCAAGGATCATCTACCCAGCAAAACTGAGAATAATCTTTCAGGCAAGGAGATGGACATTCAATGAAATAAGGGTCTTCTAGACCTCCCTGATGAAAAGGGAATAGCTCAATGGAAAATATGATCTTCAAATATAAGACTCAAGAGAGGCATAAAAAGGTAAACAAGAAAAAAACACATTATTCAATAAGGGCAAACTGTTTACATCCCTACATGGGAAGATGATACTTGTAAATCTTGAGAATAGTATCTTTATTATGACATTTAGAAGGGATAAACATAGAGAATGTGGGTTTAAATTGAATGATGTGATGATAAAAAACCTAATTAGGGGGTGCAAAGGGATGGAAATGGGAGAAGAAAAGGAGGAGGCAGAAAAGGGTAAATTACATCACATGGAGAGGCACAAAAATACTATAGTAGAGTGAAGGAAGGGAGGGAGAATGAGTATTGTTTGAACATTATTGTCATTAGATTTGATTCAAGGAGAAAATAACATAGTTAAGTGTAGAAATCTATAGGAGGGAGGGAAGAAGTAGTAAGGGGAAAGGGAAAGAAAAGGGAGGGGGGCTGATAAAAGGGTGGGAAAATTGAGGGAGGAGGTGGTCAAGCAAAACTCTTTTGAGGATGGAAAGGGAGAAGAGAGAAATAAAAGCATAAATGAGGTGGATAGGATAAAGAAAAGGACACAGAGAGTAATCACAACTGTGAATGTGAATGGGATGAACTCTCACATAAAATGGAAGCAGATAACAGAATGGATTAATATGAATTATACATAATCCTACATTATATTGTTTAAAAGAAACACATTTGAAACAGGGTGATACACACAGGGTAAAGGTAAAAGGCTGGAGGAGAATATATTATGCTTCAGCTGAAGTTAAAAAAAAAAAGCAGGGGTAGTAATCCTAATCTCAGACAATGCAAAATCAAAAATACATCTGATCAAAAAAGATAAGGAAGGAAACTGTATTCTGCTAAAAGGCACCACAGATAATGAAGTAATAGCATTACTAAACCTATATTAACCAAGAGGTACAGCATCCAAATTCTTAGAGAAGTTAAGGAAGGTACAGGAAGAAACAGACAGCAAAACTATACCAGTGGTGGACCTCAACCTCCCTCTTTCTGAACTTTATAAATCTAACATCAAAATAAACAAGAAAGAAGATAAAGAGTTGAATAGAATTTTAGAAAAAAGTAGATATGGTAGACCTCAGGGGAAAACTGAATGAGGACAGAAAGGAATATAGCTTTTTCTTATTGGTACATGGCACATACACAAAAATTGACCATGTACTAAGACATAAAAAACTCACAATCCAGTGCAGAAAGGTATAAATATTAAATGAAAGCTTTTCAGATCATGATACAATAAAAATTATATGTAATAAACGGTCATGGAAAGATAGACTAAATATTTATTGGAAGCTACATAATCTAATCCTAAAGAATGAGTGGATCAAACAACAAATCATAGAAATCATCAATAATTTTCATTGCAGAGAATGTCAATAATGAGACAACATACTAAAAGTTATGGGATGTGGTAAAAGCTGTTCTTAGGGGAATTTTTATATTTCTGAGGATTTACATGAATTTAGATAAAGAGGCGATCAATGAGTTGTGCATGGAACTGAAAAAGCTTATTGTATAAGGGTTGTTGTGAAGGATAATGAGGTCAAAAGTAGCTTAAAGCTAGATGGAATACTTAGAATGCTAAAGGGAAGAATTTTGACTTATTTTTGTTGACTATAAATAGACATCTAGAGATTTTCTGAAGAGTAATGTCATGTTGAACTCTACACAAAACTATGATTTATTTGCTATTAATTGTTGTTTTTCCTTCATTCTTGAAGAGGACCAATCCCATTATGTGAGTGATGTCATAATTTGTGAACTGGATTTTGGTGAGGCAGAGCTCATAAAGTCATCAGATTGACTGTTCCCTCCAATTATCTGAGTCCAGTAGCAGGACAAAAGCTAAAACAACTGGAGATTTCTCAGGAGGCAGTGGGCTTTGTAAATTAAGGTCTTTCTCAGGTGTCAGTTTATCTGACGCAACAACCTATCAATAACTAAGACCTAGATAAGAATTGAGACAAAGGATGGCCTAGTTTAATCATAAAAGTATCAGACTTAGAAGGGATGACCCTCAGAGTTTCTGGCTAGAATATAAAACAATTGCTATTTACACTCACTCTAAGCCATCAACATCGAAACAACAGTGTCTTGGGCTAGGACTTATGTGTCATTAATGAAAGCCAGAGTGATTTGAGTTTAAAGGCATAGTCAGGTAGCTCCCTTTGAATCACAATGAACTTTTGAAAAAACTATTTCTTCAGAGTTATATTTCAATAAATCATAAATGAAAACTGCACAGAACAAAGAGTAAATTATCCCAGCTTTTTAAAAATAATAATAATAAATAAATAAATAAATAAATAAATAGAAAATTAGGGGGAAAATCTAACCTCTAAAACCCAAGATACTCTACAAAATATAAGCAACCAAAAATTACATTCCTTTGTACAAAGCACTTACCTATATGGTGCTCCAAGTGGAAAAAGGGAACATATGTGGTTAGGGATGATGATGAAGAAGAAGAAGAAGAAGAAGAAGAAGAAGAAGAAGAAGAAGAAGAAGAAGAAGAAGAAGAAGAAGAAGAAGAAGAAGAA
>CM053586.1:125128344-125143943 GCA_028646515.1 Pseudochirops corinnae
GTAGCCACTTTAGCAAAGGGCCTAGGGGCAGGGAAGATCTTCAGATTCCCATAATAGGGGCTCACTCATGAGAAGAAACTTTCAATTCCCTGGATAGGACTCTGAGTAATCATTTGTTAAGAGACCCCCAAATACTTAGATATTGGTGCTTTCCTGGTCTGGTGATGCATGTAGGTGGTTGGATTATTTTGTTCAGTCAGTTTTAGGCCTGTCTATGGGATTCTTTCTTGGATACTCACTTTTTTCTACTTATCTCTAAATTAAGTAAGGATGTTGACCCCTTTAAAGTTGTCTTTCCTTTAGAAAAGCAGATCAAAGAACCTGTTCTAGCGGGCCATTCTGGATGTGCTAGGGTTCTTGCTAATACATACACATATTTCCTAGAGCAAGTGTTTTTATTTTTTTCTTTTATCTCATTTTTTTCTATATACAACCCTCTTGTCCCACTGGCAAACCCCAAAGTAGCAAGGTGTGGGTGTTCCTGTAAAACAAATTACCCTCCACAGTCTCCATGTGACCACATTCAGCCTATTAGGGGGCAGAGTATATTTTCAAATCAGGGAAGGTTCTCAGATTCACTTAAGTTTATCAAGGGGCCAAGGGGCAGGGGAGAGCTTCAGATTCCCATTACAACTTCATCATCTAAAAATCAAGACAGTTAGAGTAAATGATGTTGAAAGACTCTTCCCATTCTAAATCCTATGATCCTGAGTTATTGTTGTTCAGTCATTTTCACCTGTGCCTGACCCTTTGTGTCCCTGTTTGGATTTTCTGCCAAAGATACTAGAGTGGTTTGCCATTTCTTTCTCCAGCTCATTTTACAAATGTGGAATCTGAGGTAAACAGGGGTTAAGTGACTTACCCAACGTGACAAAGGTAGTGTATGAGACCAGATTTGAACTCAGAAAGTTGAGTCTTCCTAACTCCAGGCATGATCCTCTATCCACTGTGCCTTCTAGGTACCCTTTATGATCCTGAGAAATGGGATCTAAAGTATAGCTAGGAAACCAACAAACAAAAAATAAAATAAAGGGAATTTTAGACATAGAGGACACATTGGATGCAAAGGAGCAGTGGGAGATAAAGGTAGGAATACAAGAATAAAAGATATATTTGCTTTCATCACCTCATAGCATGATCACACAGTCAAAAAAAAATTATCTGAGCTTAGGAAAAGAGATAAATTCAGTTAATAATTAAAAGAATGGATCTTAATAAATGAACATAGAATTACAAAGACACCAAAAAACATAGTAACTCTGGCTTTCCTATCTCCCTCTGAAAATATTTTTTAGCATTTCTACCTTCCAAGTTTATAAATATAGACCCTACATAAAATTTCCCTAAAGGGGTGGCTAGGTGGTGCAGTGAATAGAGCACTGGCCCTGGAGTCAGGAGGACATGAGTTCAAATCCAGTTTTAGACACTTAACCCTTACTAGCCCTGCGACCTTGGGCAGGTCACTTAACCCCAATTGCCCCACCTTCCTCACTCTAAAAAGCAAAAACAAAAACAAAAAAAAAACTTCCCTAAAAACAATAGTTCATAATGACATAATAAACAATAAAAATAGTAATATTTGATACATAAATAGTCTTTCTAGGATTACAGGGATAAAAACAAACAACTTGCCTACCCTATCCTATTTGAGGGATATGATATTTCCATGAGGTTTGTACTACTGATTTGATTTTTCTTATTTTATAAAGGAGGAAGTTGAAGCTCAAAAAGTGAAAGCAATTTGTCCAGTCACACACATAATAAAATTCACACGCAAAATAAAATTTGAATACAGATCTTTCCAAACTTCACTCTTTCAACTCAGTTTTACTTCCTATGATCAACTATAGTAATTCTTACTTCAATACTTCAGTATCAATGGGTCTGTAAATGTATGGTTGTAGAAACTACTTTCATGGGTGCAAATCACAACCTTTTATTCTCTTTTCATTTTATACCTTGCTCACCTATGTTTCTACATTAATCTTTACATGTTGATCTTTCACCAATGTGCTATTTTACGTGTACTACTAGAACACTTTGGTTGTACATCTGTTAATGCTTACTTTTGCCACTTGGCCTTCTTTTACAATCATTAGCTAATTCCTTAATGGTCCCTTATTCTCCTTATTTTGTATAGGTCATCACTAGAAATATGCTGAAGTCCTACTGATACCCATTTTGCATTTCTCCATTGTCCCTTGTGTCAATTGCAGTTTTCACGGTTCAGAGATTATGATATTCATAGAAATATGTGTGTGTATGTAATATAATATTCAGGAAAACATTTGGGTTAAAAAGGTTGGTTTTAGTTGATTTGCTCATTTTTTCATTAATTCATTTACTAATTTATATATACATATGTATGTGTGTATATTTGTAACTCTGAAACAACTAAGGATTGTTAAAGGACTTCTTGATATCTCAAATATCATCTTTTCTTCTCTTTTATTCCCATATACTTTGTATACCAACTTATTGTTCCTTGAGTTTCTGTCCTAGATACCTGCATAATACATTGACTCAACAGAATGGACATACAACTTAATGTCATAGTCCAAAAAAATAGGCATTTTTCATCCTATATTTCCTGTATAGATTGCTAGGTCAATTACCTATAAGCAATGATGGATCTTATTGAGGAGGCTCAGTGCTATTATGGAGCACTATATTATCTGCAAACAAAAGCATATGGAGAAGTAGGATATCATTTTTCAATTTGAATTTAAAATAAGACATTTTCTGTGATAGGGGTGTATACCTTTGGTGAGCAAATATCTCTCTATACATAAGTCCTAATTTTCCTTTTACTGTCCAGAGCAAAATCTTCCTCCTTGTCTTTCAGGCTCACAACATAGTTCTTATTCCTCACTCCTCATTCTTGGCCCCAGTATCCAATCATTTGGCAAGTCATTTCAATTTTAGGTTCACAGAATCTCTTGTTTATTCCTCCCTCTTCTCTGACAGTGCCACAACCCTTGTCGAGTATCTTATATAACTTCATGTCTGGACTATTCCCCCAGTCACAGATAAGTGAATATCTTTTCCCTTTTCCCCTTGAGAATTATCCCAAACAACACTCTTGTCATTAAGCATTTTATGGCATAATGACATGATGCCTAGTAGAGACTCCAGGATATCTTATTTTTATCATGTAATTCCTTTTCTCCTAATAGCTTGTTTAACATGACAACAATAATTTTAAAAAATCTTAATATTACTGTACTAAATAGCACAAAATAAAAAAAATTAACTGGGCTCATTGCTTTTTTTTTTAATCACACTTTCATCCAATTTGATGAATTTTCCCCCTTTCATGGCCAAGGATACCATGATTTCACACTAAAACTTTTCTTCTCAAATGTCTAATAGTGCTAGACTATTATATCACTCTTGGCCAATGGGTATGTTCCCATCTGGCATGATGAGCTCTCTACTGAAAAAAAAAGCCCTAACATGGAAGTTGGATGCCACAGAGAAGAAGAACATGTATGACTCCCTGATTCTATTAATCCTTTTTCCAAACTTTGAAATTCTGCATGGTGATAGAAACCTAAATTCTAACTGAAAGTGAAAATATATCAATCTGACATACTAGGCATAGGATAACAGGCTGGGTGTTATAGGATTTAGAAAGAAATTATAAGACAAGCTTTCCCATTCTTGCTTAGGGAATAAGTGCAAGAGGAGAATGGCTGTGTAGTTAGGCAGTGGATCAAATTGACTTGCCACCTGTGCCTGACTTCACACTGCTGAATGACACCATACTGACTTGGACTGGAGAGCTCTTTATAAGAACTCCAGCCATGTGTCCTAGAAATAACTCTGCAACTGGAATTAAAATAAAACCTTAAAAATACCCAGAAAAATAAGTGCATTTAATTTATCTATTTTATTTTAAAGCATCTACAGAATTCTGCAAATAACTTTTCCAACTGGATTATATTTATTTTAAATAATTTTTAATGGAAGCATTGATAAAGCATATGTGGATTATGATGATAGGACACACATATCTATTGCTATTTAGTATCTCAACTATCTCACAAGAATGTTGTGGAAAATTAATTTCAGGTGTATTTGAATTAACCTAACATTATTGCATAGTGTGTAGAAGAAAATAATGATATATAAGTGGTAATTACTTCCAAACAGGAATATTGATGAGTAGGGCACATAAAATAAGAAAAATGTTTAAAAAGTAAATCTTTCCCAGAAAATATCAAAATTGAAGATGTAAAATATTTCCAACTTCTTTACTATCATATTAATCAGTTATTTTGAGACTTAATAAACAATTATAAATGATAATACAGCTGTTAGGTAATTTAAGACTAGTTGAAATTCCAGATCTTCCTCTTTCTAGCTACGTAATCTTGTGCAAATCACTTGACTCATTGGAGTTCAATGTTACTTATCTAGAAAGTGGAGATAATATCCATAGATTATGAGGAACCAATTGTGGTAATTTATGTGGTTGTTGTGGTGGTTATTCATCTTTCATTTTCTTTTTAATTTTGTTTTTCATTTTTTTGAAGAAGTGAAGTCAGGGCAATTAGGGTTAAGTGACTTGTTGAAAGTCACACAGCTATTCAGTGTTAAGTGTCTGAAGTCAAATTTGAACTTGCGTCCTCATGACTCTGGGGAAGGGTGCTCTACTTACTCTGTTATCTAGTTGCCCCCATCCTTCATTTTCAAAGAGGACCAGTGAAATCATATGGTGATGTCTTGACTTGTGCATGAATTGAACTTAGGTGAATGAGAGTTGTGCAAAGTTAACAGCTTCACTCTCTCTTCCAGAATCATCAAAATCCAGCAGCAAGACAAAAGTTGGGACAACTGAAGATGGACCAGGATGAAGGTTATTATCTTAGATTCTTGGTTGTCTGACCAAGTTCTTAGCTCCACAGTGCCTGCTTCAGTTGTCTTCATGGTCATTGGAGCAAACTGTTTTCGTCTACCCCTTCCACCCAAGAAGTCTTCACATGCTTGTGGTGGAAAATTCCCAAACTCAAAAATGGGTTTGAGACCCACAGGTTACACACTATACAGACCAGAGCTGGGGAATCTTCAGCCTCAAAACCTCATGTGACCCTCTAGATTCTCAAGTGTATCCCTTTGACTGGACCCAAACTTCACAGAATTAATTTCCTTAATAAAAGAATTTGTTAGAACTTAGAGAACTTCTTGAGGTCTTCCCCCCACCCCCATAACCACCTCAAATACCTACAAAATATGACTCTAAACAAATTTTGGAGCTCCAGAACTCATAAAATCACTGAGAAACAAAGCTCTTGCTGAAGGCAGCCTGGCAGGCAGGTGGGAAGGACTCATCCCAGCATGCTGGGAGCCAAAACCAGCCCGGTCTGAAACTGGGGCTATAGCTCCAGGGTGGCCATGACAAGAGTGGCTGGAGCACTTGGGAGAGTGGATCACCAGCAGCTGTAGCAGTTTCCAGAATTATCAACACATAAGAGCCAAGGACAAAGTGAAAGGTTGGTGGAAGCCAGCTAAATTTGGGGGAAAGGAGTGGGTCCAGCCATCTACTCCCTGAGCAAGAAAGCAGCTGAAGCAGCCCCTGCAGCATACATATGTCTATATAGGAGGGTATATATGTGTATATATATATAGATAGATAGATAGATAGATATATATATATATATATATATATACATATATATATATATATGCATATGAATACTTATGTGAGAGTGTGTATATATGTGTACATAGACAGAGGGCACAGGATCAATTAAATAGGAAGTGATATTTTAAAAGGTGAAATTGAGATTTGGGAGAGGAATAGAATGAGAGGAGACAGGGAGAGAAAGAATGGGGTTAATCATCTCAAATAGAAGAGCCAAGGTATAACTCTTACAATGGAGGGCCAGAGCAGGAAAGCAAAAGGGAATAGGGTCAACCTTACTCTCACTGATTTCGGCTTAGGGAAGGAATGACTCTAAATTGGGTATCTTGCCCTACAGGAGAGTAGGGTGGAAAGAGATGAGAGGGGGGATGATGGAGGGAAGGGCAGGTTGGGGGAGGGTTGTTAGAGGCACACACTTCTGTAAAGGGACAGGGACAAAATAGAAAATAGAACAAGTGAAGCCAGGATAGGAAGGAGGGAAATATAGTCAGTCTTTCACAATATGTCCACTGTGGAGATGTTTTATTTAACTACACATGTATGGCCTGTATTGAATTGCTTGTCTTTCCAATGGGGGTGGGTGATAAGGGAGGAAGGGAAAGAATCTAGAATTTAAAGTTTTAAAATCAAATGTTAAATATATATATATATGTATATGTATATATTTATATCTATATATATATAATGATTTTTATTATTATTATTTACATGCAACTGGGTAATAAGATATACAGGCACAGGTATAGGGAGATCCATCTTGCCCCACCAGAAAGTCAAAGGGGTGATGGGGGAGGATATAGGGGAGAGCAGAGTGGGGGAGGGGATATACAGTGGGATCACTGTTTGGGGTGTTGGGTAGGGAAACTATGGGGAGAAAATTTGTAACTCACAATTTCATGGAAATGGATAATGTAAACCAAAAATAAATAAAAGTTAATTAAAAATTAAAAAAAGAATTAAAAACATCATAAAAGAATTTGTTCTATAAAACTTGGACTCAGTCAAAAGCCTACATCCAAGGACCTAGAAGGCCACATGTGGCCTTGAGGTCACAGATTCCCCACCCCTGTTTTAGAGCATCTGCCAAGATGGTCTTACTGAGTTGTGGCCACTGCTCATGGTACAATTTCTTGGAGCACAGGTGAGAGTTGAGTGATAGGACCACAAAGGTGAATAAGCAGCCCTGAAAAGGGTTTGGCCAGCGCTCACACCAGAGGTGTTCATCTTTCCTAAATACCCCTTGTACTTCTATTAACCCACGTATGTCAGCACCAACTTCAATGATGATAGAATTATCATTATAATATATATGTACATATATACATATATATATACTGCATTATATATAAATTATAATAGATTTGATACAAAGCAATTTAAAATATCATAATGTTCCTGGAACAAATATAAGGATTTGTTGGGGTGGAGGGAGTTAGATTTTTACTATTTCTTAATAAGCAATACCAATCTAAAATTCAAGGTCCTTTGCCACTGTACACATATCATCAACAGATTGCATTCTCATTTTCAAACATTCTATTAACACTAGGGTTACATTAACAAGGAAAATCTCTAACATCAATATTTTGTGTTTATTACTTGCCTGCATAAATTTTAATTAGGATGCTGTGTTAAATATTCAAGCAACTACAGTATAGGCAAAATAACAATTAAATACCTGTTAATGCAATCATAAACTAATTATCTCTTCTAATTGAATTGCTCATTATTAGAAAAGTGGCAATCTTCAGGAAACTAGCAAAAGTCTTATAATATTTTCTTGGAGATCAACAGAGTAGACCAATGATATCTATAAAATGCTGAGTCATTTACCCCAAAATGTGATGAGGAGTCACACTAAACATATCTTTCATCATCCACCACATTATACTCAAGAGTCATGTAAATTATAACAAGAACATTCTGCAAAGGCTCCAAATATAAATATTTTTTATAAGTGATATCAGGTATGTTTATGAATCAATAGCTAGCCTTGAAACTAGGAAGACTTGGGCCCAAGTTCTGCCTTTGATACATAATCACTGTGTGATTGTGGGAAAGTCAAATAAGCTTCAAGTGCTATGGGAAACTCCCTTAACACTGTGAGTTACAGAAGAAGTGATGAATTGGATTAATAAAGGAAATTTTCAAGCTTGGGAATTATTTAAATCAAGGAAATCATAGGTCTAATCTCTATCTGAGGTCCCTATCTAGTCACTATCCTATATTTTTGGACAGTTATATCTTAATTTCATCAGGTGTTCAATAATAGTTTGTGGAATAAATGTACTTTCCTTCTAAGATTCATTTCTTCCCTATATGCAAAGCATTAGAAATCTAGATCCTAGAATTAGATCCTCAAATTAGAAATCATTCATCTCCTGACTTAAGATCTATACCTATTTCTACTATAGTCATTGGTTCCACTCAGAAGCAAAATGCTTTTTACACAAACAACTTCTGAGTAAGTAGATTGTAAAGAGGTTATGCACTTTATCCGAAGGTAATTTGTTCATTGGTGGCAGAAGATTAACTAAAACTCTGGCATTATCTGCATTGTACAACACTCCCTCTCCTTAGAACAAAACTGAAGAACAACCGTGTTGCTTTTCAGAATTGGAAATATCTACTCAAAGACAAAGTGTATATCTCCTAATTAGTGATATACAAGTATCTCCTGACAATTGAATCCCAAACACTGTTTGTCATGACAATTAAGAAGCTATTGTATGTATCCCGAGCATATAACCTACAAAGACAAAAGACAGAAACCAAGGTCTAATCAGTAACAAAATATTCATAACAAAAAACACGACACAAAATGTATCTCGATTTGTTAAGAAAATAACTGGAAGCAACAACAACAACTGTGGCATAAAATGTAAAAGAATATTGAGTATTAAGAAAACCTGAATGTGAAGAATTGTGGTAAACACAGGAAGATTTGTATGAATAAATGCAGATTGAAATAAATTAAATCAAAATAAATATCTAAGACGATTTTGCATTGCACGTCCTTTCCTTGCAGGAACATATGACTTTTAAAAAACCCCTCAAAGTTCTAGAAGCTAGGAATACTTTTTTTTTTCCTAGTGCTATCAACTTGTGCCTTGGAGCCTTGGTTCCAGTGTGTATTCCTCTCAATATTAATCATCAGTTATAGTTATCATTTCACTTATATCATCACTAGTATCCAGAGATTATAACTGTAGAAACTTTAATCAACTAAGATTGATTACTGTAAAGCCAAGCACTAGCAGCTTTTCATAAGAATGCTGCTGTGAACAGCTTTTAAGTTTCTGATTACAAAATATAGTGAATACTATTTATTCCACAACAAATCAGAGCAAAACATTCAGAGTAAATCAAGGTACAGCATTCACAACTTATCCCAGAAAATGGCCACATAGTTTCCACTACAATGGTAAAAGTTTTCAACAAAGAACAATCATTTAGTAACTCAAGCATTCACAAAATCCTTAATTCAATCACAAAGTACAATAGTCAAACTTGTGCACTCATGGGGCACACTAAGTTACAAATCATTTGCTTATTCAGTCATCAATCACTAAGTACAATCATTTAGTCAAGCAATCATCTTTCATCACTCACTATTCAAAGATATACAGACCCTCCACCCCTAGGTCACTAGTAAATTTACAATTTCTCAGTCAGTCTACAGTATCCAAGTAAAGTCTTCTTTCAGCTTGACTTGGGGTAGTTTCTTGGATTTCCTGGATCCCCTGCCATGGTCCCAGATCCTACATGGATTCACCAAACTATCACCTGGGTTCAAAGGCAGACAGCTTACAGGTCCTTGTCTAGCTCTCTGTGCAGTCTTTGTTCCACCCTGAAGCTCACAGTGTCCAGTCTATCCCAAATCCTTCATTTATAGTCTCTGTTCCCAGGAAGTCAAGGCTTAACAAAGCTAGATCACATGTAAGTAAAACTTCTTGAGTGGTCCACAAGAGAAAGGGTAAAAAAAATGAAACTAGGAGCTATGAGTTACTCCAGTGATTGAGCCAAATATCCCCTGGCCTCTGTATGTGATTGTGGCACAGTGGATAGCATACTGGTTCTGGAGTCAGGAAGATATGAGTTCAAGGGTAGTCTTAGACACATTAAACTGTGTGGCTCTGGGAAATCACTTGGCCTTTGTCCTTCTCAGTTTCTACAACTGTACAATGGGAATAATAATAGTGCCTAACTCTCAGTATTCTCATGAAGATCAAGTGGGATCAAATTTGTAAAGTGTTTAGCATAGTTCATGGCACATAATCAAAGTTTACTACATTTGTTCCTTTCGTCTCCTTTCTTTAGAATGTGTCACAGACTTCTGGAGGGATGTTTTATATATACTGTTCATAGTATGCCACCTTATTAAATAAATAAAATAAATAAAAAACTTTTCTAAAAACTAATTGAATATGATGATATAAATGATGGTCAAATCACAATCGTGATAAGATATGTACTGGTGAAGGTTCATGACTTAAAGCATTAGAGAAAAAAATCACAAACCCATCAGTGCTATCCCTAGAATCTTTTGTTTTAAATGTAGCAACTTAACTCTGGGAATTTGAGTATCAGCGATAAGAAGTTGAGATAACAGTGTCATCTGAAAATGCATCTGCAGCTAAAAGATTCAAATAAAAAGATCACTATAAGGAACTTGATTTTCTTTTAGGGCACTACTAAGACAGAATTTTATAAACACTGTAAAATATTGTTCTTGCAATGCATATGCTTGCTTACTTGTTTGTCCTTGCTCTCAAGGAGCATTCAATCTTGGTAGGTGGAGGTAAGAGAGATTTTTCCCCCAGAAATAACTTTGATGTTACTTCATATCATATCACAAAAGGCATCAATAAAATATATGATTTTTTAAAAAGAAGAATTAGGGATTGGGCAACACTATAGAATTGTGGTCAGAGAATGCTTGGCTTATTTATAGGTATAGGCTTCTTGAAGTCAAGGACTGCTTTTTGCCCCCTCCACAGCAAGCATTGTGGTAGAAATATATTCATTTTTAAAAATAATTTCTGATAGAGTTCTGATTCTGAGATGTGTCTATATCAACAGTTGAAGGATTAAGAAACAACAGTGCCACATCCTTGATCTCTCTTCATTTTTGCAGAAGATAATCACAAGAAAAAAGGAGAGAAACTGCAAGCTTGTCTATTGAAAAATTTCCATCATGTCAACATTTTTAATAGAAAACATATTCAATGTTAAATTTATGGAAAAGAAACCAGAAACAACCTAATCTACAAGTAATTACCACATAGATATTTATCATTGGGATGAATGAATTCCTTAGCACATGTGCTTCTTGATCTAGGTCGAGGTATTTGGCAGGCCAGATCCCTTCATGTGTTTCTTCTAAGTGCATAGCTTTTCTTTATTTCCTTTCCAGTTGTTTGGGGTATAAGCATTACATGACTATCTGTCCATCTGCCTGTCTATCTATCTATTTATCTGTCTATCTATCTATCTATCTACCTATCTATCTATCTATCTATTTCTATATTTATATATAAAACAATTTCTTCCTATTTTTTATCCACTTCCACAATACTCATAAATTAAACTTGTACATATAGACACATTTGCATGGACAAAGTGTGTTTTAAATGGCTATCACAAATAAAACGCTGCTTTGTGGTGGTCTCAGATGTGGGGGTCAGGTGAATTCAAGTTTCAACCAACAGAACTATAGCTTTACTACAGAAACCTTTGCAAAAGGCACTGAATTGTCTTTTAAAATGGGATAAGTAGGTATGGGGAGATATCAGGGTAATATGATAATAATAGAGTGCATCAATTTTTAAATTTAACTGGATGAAAAATGGAAATGCTTCATTAATTTAATTTGGGTCATATGCACAAGTGGAGTTTTCCTCTTCCCTTCTTAAAAGAGTGCAAAGTGTTACAGTAAAAAATTCCATGAAGCTTTCCAGTGAAGCTATTTAAGGCTTTTAAAATGAAGACTTTTAAATTAATTCTCTTTTTCCCCCCAAGGGAGCAAAGTGTTCAATGTAAATAGTTGTGAATAGTTATTGCATTAAAGTGGGCTCTATACCACTGCAGCAGAATCTAATGTGACTGAAAGGTTTGTAAGCTCTACTCACTGAAGTTTGTTGGCACAGGTCCCTGAGCAGCAGCAAATGCAAGTATTATTACAGAGCCATTTGCTGTCATTTTTGAGAAGTCATAGAGGACAGACAACATCCCTGAAAATTGAAAAGGACACGTATGTTGACTTTCACTAAAATATAGGAAACAAAGATTGACCTATTAATTATGAAATGGTCAATTTAATCTCAATACCTGGCAAGATTCTAGAACAAAGCACTCTATAGAAACATGATTCTGTAAAAAAAAATTAATAATTGGCATAGAAGCCATATGCAGTTAGAGGTGATTTTTTTTGTTAAAACTATTCACATGTGTATTTTAAGTTTATTGGTTTCATTGACCTAAATGTCTTCCATCTTACATGATTCTCAACACATTTCAGAAATGTATAGACCATGCATTTTAGATTTCAGTGTTGGAAAAGACCTCAAAGGAATGGAGACTATGTCCCTGAATCATGAATGATTCTTATCTATCCAGGTACCCACCTCACTTCATTTTTTAATGCCTCTAATTATTTGAGAGTTCTTCCTTAAGTCTAGCCAAACTATGTCTTACTGTAGTAAATACACATTCATCATAGTCCTATAACTTGAGTTCAAGCATAATTAATATGATATATTTTCTATATGGAAATCCGCCAATAAACTAAATAGAGAAATTGTGCTACTTCTTGTTCTTTGGGCTAACTTCTGCAAACTTCTTTAAGCTGTTTGCATATGGATGACCTCAAATTTTCTCACTGTTATGGTTGTCTTTCTTGTGGATATAATTAGAAAAATAAAAACTCTCATTTTAGATCTAATTAATTAAAATAATCTGACTAATCTGACTAACCTACATCTGCTCAGTGCAAGGATAGTGAAAAAGAAAGGCCTGACTTTGGGAGCAGATTATAAAGAATTGCTCTAAAACATACAGATTCACAATTTCACATATAAAGGTAGCTTAAAAGTTACCCAGATTAATGTTATGATATGTAACCGTAAGGAAAATTCCCTTATCTTGGAAGAGATTGACAACCAACATCTTGGTATGGGTTTGGAAGCACGGACATTTGCACCTATGGTTGAGTGGTTATATTCCTTGTCTGGTTATTTGGGAAAGGATCCTGGATGGTACTGTTTGGGTATGGGAATTACGTTCAGCTATGGGAAGTATCAGCAATTGAGGCACACAGGTGAAAGGGCAAATAGATGCTTCCCAAATGAGTTGAGGGGGAAACATTCATACAGTCTTGTGTCTTAATCAGCAATCCACCACACGCTCAAAAGTGTTTCCACTATTCCCTCCTTGTCTACCACCCCATGTAACCTTCTGTCATGATCAGATCCAGTCAGCAGGGCATGATCTCCTTCTGAATCAGTACTACACTCTAGTTCAAGATCTAGACAACTACATACAAGAGCTGTTAGGCTGATTGCCTTCATCAAATGTCTTCCAGATAAAGGAGTCTTCCTAGAAATGCGAGGTCTAAAAGATGGCTCATTTTCTCTCTTTTAATTTACTTGATGCCTAGGAAATTCTAGACTTACTGGAATTACTATTAAACTCATAGGTATTTCAGCAAATATTTTCCCTCAAAGAACATTTTTTACTAACTACTAAGCGATGAAAAAAGTAAGTATTTTATTACATTTACATACTCCCCTCAGGACTGCTTAGTTCTCATACAGAGATAAATGAAGCCCCTATGGTCTGCAAACCTCAGAAGCTGCAGGAATGGGAATGTGAGTGGTGACCAATTCCAGTCACTGTGTGCCCTAAGTGATTTGATTATTACCATCCATTGCCTCAGGTAATTAAAGCCTTTCTTCTCCCCAGCCAGGATCTTACTCTCCAGTCACATCCATAGCACCTGCAATTTCTACTCCACCCCTAATTCCTCTTCCTCATATTGGTGAGAATTGTGCTATATCTTGCCTGAAACCAGACCTCCAAATCACCTCTTGCAGTCTTCTTATCAACCTCTCCACTCTCTCCAATTTGCAGGGTTCTTTATCTGATGTTTTCTCCCATTAAAATGAGAGCTCCTTGAGGGAGCATTTTTTTTCTTTGTATCTGTTTCCCTAGTATTTAATACCATTACTAGCACATATTAAGTCTCTGTATCTTCTCCCCCCTTATAGTTATGGTTTTAAAGCTGCAAAAAATCATAGATTTCATCTAATCCAAGCTCCTCAATTTACAGTGGAGGAAATTAATACAAAAAGAAAGGGAAATAATTTACTGAAGATAACGCAGTCTGGGTGAGAATTTGAATCCAAGCTCTCTCTGACACCAAGTTCAGTTGTCTTTCCACACTATCCTGGATGTTGTATCCATTGCACTCTGTGTTGTTTTTTTAATGTTGACATAAATTTACTTCATAGGGAGCTCCAAGGCAAAAATTATGTCTACTGATGAATACCTTCTCTGAAATTTAATTACAGCCTTGGATATGTGTCTATGTTACTGAGCTGTTAAGTAACTTCTATCCACTATATGAATTTGAACCCAGACTTAAAGGACACTTAGGCCATTTCTCCATCCATTAATGAACATGATTTTTCTCATTTTCACTTCTGTTATAGAAAAAAAAAATAAGTATAAGTCATATACTTGTGTCTTAGGGACTCTAACAGGTAGGAGCATGGTTAAGGTGAAATTATCAAGGGAATATAAGGAATTTAAAGCAAAGCATTTGATACGGAAGAAGATAGGTTTCGCTAAGATTCCAAACAGTCATTTTGCTCTTGCAAATTCTTAAGTGGCATGAGCGTATTAATTAGAAATAAGTAACTCCTTTTTGTTTTAAGCATCCAATGTGTTACTAAGTATTTGTTATGTAAGCTGTTGTTGTGGTTGTTGTTTTCCTATAAGAAGCTAATCATCTGAATGGTAAAGTTTGGAAATGAATGTAGCCCCAAATTTAGTAAACAACTAATATCTCAAGTTGGTCAAACTGATAAGCATTTGCTAATGAAACTAAAGCTTTGATTGATAGTTTGATCATAAACTTAGGTAATTGATCAACAATTAACACTTAGATATAATTTGTAAATGCTCTTGGACAAAATCACTAAAACAAACAACAAAACAAAATAAAATAAAAAAACAACAACAACATGATAGGAGGCCTCAGCCATCAGCCTGTTTCTGGATCACAAGTAGAAAAGACTGTTGATTTCACTACATTTGAAAATGTGAGCATTTTATGTTCACTTGAAATAAGGGCTGACAGATAGAGATTTGCCAAAATATAGTATCAATGGGAGGTACATGACCTAAATTTGGACATGGACAGGACTTTGTCATGGACATGGATAAAATATAATAACCCAAGCAAGAGGGGAATAGGGCTGAAAAAAGGTTGCTACCAGTAGAAATAGAAAGGAGGAAATATATACAGAATGAAGGGTGGCAGAAACTGATTAGATAAAAAAAGACGAAAGTTTAAAAAACTACTCTAAGGGTTAAATGCATAATGGCCCCTTAAATGATGGTGCCATCTAAGAATTGGAAAGATTGGTAGGATATTATGATCATAGATCTAGAGCTTAGAAACCATCTATTTAATATACTACTACCAGCACTATTATCAGTCCCAGTCTGGTACAAATCAATCAATATCAATCCAACAATTAACATTTATTAAACACCTACCATGTGCCTAAAACTGTGCTCAGTGCTTGATGAGAAAACAGAGAACAAAGGAAACCAAGTAAATTGATCAAAATCTTAATAGATTTTTTTTATTTGCTCATTTACTTTTAATTTACAAGATTCAGTTCCACAATCACTTGAGTTTCAGATTTTCTCCCCTCCCTTCCCC
>CM053586.1:125152281-125172920 GCA_028646515.1 Pseudochirops corinnae
TTAAGTAATAAGAATATAATTGTCTTATAAGAGAAGTGTGATAAAACAGTGTTACCCAGATAATTTTGGTGGCTAGTGCTGCTCAAAGTCCATATATGGGAAACACTATAGTAATACCTAGAGTAGAGTTTCATTTTATCTCTATGAAATCCTTCCATGATGCCTTGTTAAAGGCTTCGAGTGGCTCTTAAATACTTTGCAAGTGAAACAAGACTTCACCAAGCCCTGGAAGGGCTAAGGAGTACCTAAATGTGAAGATCATCAATGAAAGAAAACTTGCCCTGTAAGTTCTTTAGTTAAACAGGAAAAAAATGAAAAGTTCCTTAGAAGTAGTGTAGTAAAAAATGGGAGAGGACAGTATCTTGGAATCACAGTTTGTGATTGTCTGTAATCATTCATTTGATGCCTAATACTCATACAAACAAGTTTGTCAAATTTTTGATATGGTGAAACTTACATAAGATATGTCTATCACCACCACAATTGAAACCACAAGACAAAGAAAATACAACTAAATGGATGAACAGCTTACTTAAAAAAAAAAAAAAAACTTAGAGAAACAATATAGAAGCTGTTACAGCTAGTATAAATATGGACTTAGAGGCAACAAGAAACCACATGACATAGAAGACTACAAGGACTATACTGTGTAATCCAAGATGATCACAACAATAACAACAATAAAACAGCTTCACAGAGATCTATTATTGTTGTTTAGCTATTTTTCAGTCATGTATGGTTCTTCATGACCATGATTTGCCATTTCCTTCTCCAGCATACTTTACAGATGAGAAAACTGATGCAAACAGGGTCAAGTGATTTTCCCAGGGTTACAAACTAGTAAGTGTCTGAAACCTGAATTTAACTCAGTACTTCCTGACTGGAGACCTGATGCTCAAGCTCCTGCACCACCTGGCTGCTCATTCACAGAGATAGGCATTGCATATTATCAACATTTTTTGCAGAAGATATTGAAAAATATAACTTTTATTTAAAAAGTCCTCAACAAAATTATCAGATTTAAATCAACATATACTTGATGATCTATGATTTCAATAAGATTGGAGGCCAAGAAGAGGAACATGGAAAATGTGGTGGAGTATGTGGTTTATGATTGAGAAATCATAAAGATGGGTAGAACAATGGCATATAGGCAACAATGCAGCTGAATGCTCCCAATAATCTCCTCCAAACAATTTTCAAATAACTACTCAACTCAGAGCAGTAGAGTCAACAAAAGGTAAGAGTGAGAAATCTTACCAGTCTAACACAATTTAAAAGGTCAGTAGACTGTGACACTGGTCTAAGGATGGCCTGCAGCTTACCCAGTGGCAGCATTAGCATTGGTCCTTGGCAATGGCTACAATAGTGCCAGCAGCAGTAGAAGTTTTGGCAGTTCTCAGGTTAGAGGTAGTAAGGGGATTCACACAACCAACTGGAAAGAGATTACATGGTACCTACGGCTGGCACTAGGGGCAGTGTATGAAATTTTCAATTGTATTACACATACACAGTTCTGGGTCTTAGTTCCAGGGACCTTGTGGTCTGTCACAAGGGTATAAGAACCCTGGTCCCAGTCTCAGGGCAGAAAGAAAAAATAGCTCTTATGGTTTCAAGAAAGTAGGAGAGCTGTTCATAGTTTTAGAGCCAAATAGAGCAATAGCCCTTGTGGTTAAAGGAAAACAGGGGAACATTCCTGGAAAAAACATTGGACCACATACCAGAATAATAGTGACAACATCTCTCCCCAAATAATATCACTGCAAAAGCATCAAAAACTAGTGGATTTCCAGACATAGCTCTAAAAAAACAGGGCAAAAATGTTTGAAACTGGGAACAATGCCTCTCTAGCCACAGAAGAGCAGACCTCAACTTTAACATGAAGTTAAAAGTCAATTAATACCTGAAAAAATGAACAAACAACAACAACAAAAACAACAACAACAAAGAATTTCATCATGAAATCTACCATGCTAGCTAGGAAGACCAAGACAATCTCAGAAGAAGAGCACAACTTGAAAATATCCATAAGGCTGAAAAGCAAAGACTGAAAGAAAAATGTTAATTGGACCTAAGCCCAATAATAATATTTGGAAGTTTTAAAGACAGAAAAAAGAATGACAGAAGAAAAATTGGAGAAAAACAAGAGTGATGCAAGGAAATGATCAAAGCATATTAATGAAAAGGCAGAACCAAGATGGTGGAGAGAAGCACAAAAGTTGCCTGAAATCTACTCAGTTTCTACCAGAACATTAAATTTAATCTCTAAATGGATTCTGGAGTGAAAAGCCTACAAAAAGATGTAGCGAAACTCTTTTCTGGCTTAAGAAAGATTAGGAGGACTGTCTCATTTGGATAGAAGAGGAATATAGGCCAGCACAGACAATTTCTGGGAAAGCTAGCAGCAAACTCTTAGCCAAACCACAGATTGACAAAAGAAGCCCCTTGACTCTAGCTCAACAGGCCATTGGCATAGCAGGCCAGTTGTGAGGCCTCCAGCCCAAGCACAAAAGTTCAATTTCCAGCCCTGGAAATAAGGCAATAACAGTCTAAACAACTGACTAAATTGGACCCAGTACAGTGAGCAAGTCGCCAGCAGCTAAGGCCACAGCACACAAATCTAGTAATAAGGTCCCAGACTCCCAGCACAAGAAACTTGGAATAGTGCCCCTCTGTGCTCCAGGAACTGAGATCAATTTTAAAAGCCATAAAAAAGGCAAAAAGATGAGCAGGAAACAAAAAGGAATCTTCACTGTAGAGAGCTTCTATTGTGACAGAGAAAATCAAAACGCAAACTCTGAAGAGGACATTAACATCATAACATATACATGTGAAAACTTGAAGAGCAATATGAATTGGTCCCAAGCACAAAAAGCCTTCTTAAAATAGCTGAAGGAGGATTTTAAAAGTCAAATAAGAGAGGTAGAAGAAAATTGGGAAAAGAAATGAAAGGTATGCAAGAGAGAATCAAAAGCTTGGAAAAGGAAGGACAAAAATTAACTGAAGAAAATAATTCCTTAAAAAAATACAATTAGTGAAATGGAAAAAAAAATCCATTGAAGAAAGCAACTCCTTAAAAAGTAGAATTGACAAAATGAAAAAGGAGATATAAATGCTAACTGAAGGAACATAATTCCTTAAAAACTAGAATTGGGCACATAGAAGCTAACAACTCTGTGAGGCATCAAAAATCAGTCAAACAAAATCAAAAGTATGAAAGAAGAAAATATAAAATATTTTATTGGAAAAGCAATTCACTTGGAAAATTGGACTGAGAGGAGATAATTTAAGAACTATTGGACTACCTGAAAGCATCTTGCAAGAATTTATCAAGGGAAGCTGCCGTGATATTGTAGAACCAGAAGGTAAAATAGTCTTCAAAAGAATCCACTGACCACTTCCTGAAAGAGATACCAAAATGAAAACTCCAATGACTATTGTAGTCAAATTCCAGGACTATAAGTTCAAGGAGAAAATACCACAAGCAGCTAGGAAGTAACAATTAAAATACCAAAGAGCCAGAATCAGAATTACACAGGATTTAGTAACTTCTACATTAAAGGATCAGAAGACTTGATATATGATGCTCCAGAAGGCAAAGGAGCTTTGATTACTATCAAAAATCAAGTACCCAGCAAAACTGAGCATAATCTTTCAGGTGAAAATAGAGACATTCAATGAAATCGGGGACTTCCAATCATTCCTGATGAAAAGGCCATAGCTGAACAAAAAACTAGATATTCAAATACACAACTCAAGAGAAGTTTAAAAAAGTAAACAGGAGCTGGGAAAACTGGAAAATAGTATGGCAGACACTGATCATAAACCAATATCTTACATTGTATAATAAAATAAAGTCTAAATGGGTTTACAATCAAGAGAAAAAAAGGCAGATACTGTAAGTAATCCGGGAGAGCAAGGAATAGTTTCCCTGTCAGATTTTTGGAAAAGGGAAGAATTTATGTCCAAACAAAAGATAGAGAGCATTAAGCAATGCAAAATGGAAATCTTTTATTGCAATAAACTGAAAAGTTTTTGTACAAACAAAACAAATGTAAACAAAATTAGGAAGGAAGTAGAAAATTGGGAAAGATTTTTTACAACCAGTGTCTCTGATAAAGCATTTCTAAAATATACAGAGACTGAGTCAAATTGATAAGAATACAAGTCATTCACCAATTGATAAATGGTCGAAAGATATGAAAAGGCAGTTTTAAGAGGAAGAAATTAAAAATACCTATAAGCATATGAACAAATGTTCTAAATCAGCAGTTCTCAACCTGTGTGTTATGTTCAATTTAAATACATCCTGCATATCAGAAATTTACATTACAATTCATAAAAGTAGCAAAATTACAGTTATGAGGTAGCAACAAAAATAATTTTATGGTTGGGGGTCACCACAACATGAGGAACTGTATTAAAGGGTCGTAGCATTAGGAAGGTTGAGAACCACTTCTCTAAATCAGTATTGATTAGAGAAGTGCAAAATTAAAACAACTCTTAAGTACCACATCTCACTGGTCAAACTGACAAATACTACAAAACAGGAAAATGATAAATGCTGGATAAGATGTGGGAAAATTGGAATACTAATGGATTGTTCATGGAGTTGTGAACTAATCCAATCATTCTGAAGAGCAATGTGGAACTATGCTGAAAGGACTATAAAAATGTGCATAGCCTTTTACCCAGAAATACCACTACTAGGGCTGGATCGCAAAGAGATCATAAAAGTGGGAAAATCACCCATTTGTACAAAAATACTTTTAGCAACTCTTTTAGTAGTAGCAAAGACTGGCAATCACATGGATGCCCATCAATTGGGGAATGACTGAACAAGTTGTGGTATATGAATGTAATGGAATATTATTATACTGGAAGAACTGAGGAGCAGACGGACTTCATAATAACCCGGAGAGACTTACATAAACTGATGATGAGTGAGGGGAGCAGAACCAGGAGAACTTTGTACACAATTACAGATACATCATATCTGTGATGACTGACTTTGATAGACTGAACTCATCTCAGTACTGCAAGGTTATAAAACAACTCCAAAAGACTCATTATGGAAAGGCTATTCATATCTAGAGAAACAATTATAGAGTCTGAATGCACATTGAAGCAAACTACTTGCTCTCTCTTTTGTTTTGTTTTGTTCTTCTTTCTCATTTTCTCCATTTGCTATAATTCTTCTTTACAACTTGACTAATGTTTAATGTGAAGGTATTTGTAAGACCTATATTGGATTGTATGCTGCCATGGGAGGAGAGGGAGGGGGAAAAGGAGAGGGAGAAAATTTGGAAGTCAGGGAATAGTGGAATTGAATGTTGTAAACTAAGAGTAAATAAAGAAAAAAAAAAGGAAAGAGGAAAGAAAAATAAAAAAAAAAACAGCCAAACAAACAAACATGTTATTCAATAAGGTTAAAATATCTACATCCTTATGTGGGAAGATGATATTTGTAACTCTTGAGAACAGTATCTCTATTAGGGCAGTTAGAAGGTGTATACGTAGACAGAAGTTGTGGGAATAAGTTGATTTTGATGTGATGATATAAGAATAAGTTATAAGGTGAAAAAAGCTAGAAAAATAACAAATTAAAAATCCCTAATTAAATATCAAATTAGAAATTATGAATCTCAAAGGAAAGATTAACAAAATTGAAATAAATCTATTGAACTAATAAATAAAGCTAAGCTGGTTTTGTGGAAAAAAAGATAAAAGTAGATAAAACTCTGGATAGTTTGATTTTAAAAAATGAACACCCCGCCACCGAATTACCAGTATCTAAAATGAAAACATGATTAATTCACCACCAAAGAAGAGGAAATTAAAACAGTAATTAGGAACTATTTTACCTAACTGTATGTCAAAAAATCTGAAAATCTTAATGAAATAGATGAATATTTACAAAAATAAAAATTGACCAGATTAACAAAAGAGGAAATAACATACTTAGATAATTGCAGATAATAAAATATTTAGATCAATCCGTTTCAGAAAAGGATATAGAACGAGCCATCAATGAACTCCCTAAGAAAAAATCTCCAAGACCAGGTGAATTTAAAAATGATTTCTACCAAATTTTGAAAGAACAATTAATTCCAATACTATATAATCTCTTTGGAAAAATAGGCAAAGAAGGAGTCCTACCAAATTACTTTTATGACACAAATATGGTGTTGATACCTAAACCAAGGATAGCCAAAATAGAGAAAGAAAATTGTATACCAATTTTCCTAATGTATATAGATGCAAGCATTTTAAATAAAAGATTCACAAAGACATTACAGCAATTCATCACAATGATAATACATTATGAGGAGTTCAAATTTATATCAAGAATGCAGGGCTGTTTCAATATTATGAAAAATATCCATATAATTGTAAATATCACTATGAAAAGTAATAGAAATCACCCACACTTACAAAAATATTTATAGCAGCTCTTTTTGTGGTGGCCCCATGGGAATCCCCATCAGTTGGGAAATGACTGAACAAGTTGTGGTATATGAATGTAATGGAATTCTATTGTGTTATAAGAAATGATGAGCAGGCAGACTTCAGAAAACCTGAAAGATTTATATGATTGGATGCTGAGTGAAGTGACCAGGACAAGGAGAACATTGTGCACAGTAACAGTCACATTTTGTGATGACTGACTTTGATAGACTTAGCTCTTCTGAGCAATGCAGGGATGTAAAACAACTCCAAAAACCCATGATGGAAAATGTCATCTACATCCAGACAAAGAAATAGGGAGTCTTAATGCAGATTGAAGCATACTATTTGTTCTCATCTTTGTTTTTGTTTTTTGTTATGCTTTTTCTTTCTCATGGTTCCTGCTATACATTCTAATTCTTCCATACTACATGACTAATGTGAAAATAAGTTTAATAAAAATGTATATATAGAGCTTATATTGGATTGCACACCATCTTGCAGAGGGGGTAAAGGAAGGAGGTGAAAAAATTTAAAACTTATGGAAGTTAATTATGCAAGATAAAAATAAATTAATTCATAAAAATTAGTAGAAATCATATGATTATCTCAATAAATGAAGAAAATGCTTTTGATAAATTACAACACCCACTCCTATTAAAAATATTAGACAGCAAAGGAATAAATAGAGTCCTCCTTAAAAAACTTCCCCCTAAAATCTATCTAAAATCATCAGCAAGCATTGTAAGAAATGTGGTAAGTTAGAAGCTTTCCCAAAAAGATACAGGGTGAAACAAGGATGCCTATTATTGTCCCTGTTATTCAATATTGTACTAGAAATGCTAGCTTTAGAAGTAAGAGAAGAAAAAGAAATTGAAGGAATTACAAAAGGCAATGAGAAAACAAAACTATTCCTCTTTGTAGATGACCTGATGGGATCTTTACAGAATTCTAGAGAATCATCTAAAAATACTTTAAATAATTAAGTATAGGAAAGCTGCAGGACATAAAATAAAACCTCATAAATCACTGGCATTTCTATATATTACTAACAAAGTGAAACACCAAGAGATAGAAAGAGAAATTCCAATTTAATTAGCCATAGACAATATAAAATATTTGGGAGTCTACTTGCCAAGACAAATCCAGGAATCTATGAACACAATTTCAAAACATTTTTCACACATATAAAATAAGATCTAAATAATTGAAAAAACATTAATTGCTTATGGATCAGCCAAGATAATATAATAAAAATGACAATTCATCCAAATTGATTTATTTATTCATTGCCCTATCAATCAAACTACCAAAAATTGTTTTTACAGAACTAGAAAACGTAATTATACAATTTATCTGTAAGAAGAAAGGGGTCAAGAATATCAGGATATCAATAAACAAAATTTCAAAGGAAGGTGGCTTATCCATGCTAGGTTTAAAACTACATTATAAAGCAGAAATAATTAAAACTTTTTGGTACTGGTTAATAAATGCAGCAGAGGATAAGTGGAATAAATTAGGTACACAAGACACAGTAGTCAATGACTATAATAATCTATTGTTTAATAAACCAAAGGACTCAAAATTCTGGAATAAAAACTAATTATGTGACAAAAATTAGTAGGAAAATGAAAATAGTATGGCAGAGACTAAGCATAGACTAACACCTGGCACTTTATACCAAGAAAAATTCAAAACGGGTATATGAGTTAGACAAAGAGTGTGATACCCTAGGCAAATTAGGAGATCAAGGAATAGTTTACCTGTCAGATCTATGGAGAAGAGAAGAATTTTTGACCAAATAAGAGATAAAGAACATTATGAAATGCAAAATGGACAATTATAATTACATTAAATCAAAAAATTTATGCACAAGCAAAGCCAATGCAACCAAGATTAGAAGGGAAGGAGAAAAACTGGGAAATATTTTTTATACCCAGTGTTTTTGGTAAAGTCTTTATTTGTAAAATATATTAAAGAACTGAGTCAAATTTATAAGAACGAAAGTCATTCCCCAATTGATAAATGACCAAAGGATAAGAACAGGCAGTTTTCAGATGAGGGAATTAAAGCTGTCTATGTCATGTGAAAAAATGCTCTAAATCACTATTGTTTAGAGAAATGAAAATTCAAACAGCTCTGTAGTATTGCCTTATAGCTATCAGATTGGCTAATACGAGAGAGAAGGAAAATGATGGGTGTTGGAGAAGATGTGGGAAAGTGGAAACATCAGTGCAGTTTTGGTGGGGTTGTAAACTGATCCAAACATTGTGGAGAGCAATTTCTAACTATGTCTAAAGAGCTATAAAATTGTGCATACCCTTTGATCCAGCAATACCACTACTAGGTCTGTATCCCAAAGTGATCATAAAAAACACAAAAGGACCCACGTGGCAAAACAAAAACAATAACAACAAAACACCATTTATAGCAGCTCTTTTTGTGCTGGGAAAGAATTGGAAATTGAGGGAATACATCAATTAAGGAATGGCAGAACAAGTTGTGGTATATGAATGTAATGGAATACTATTGTTCCATTAGAAATGATTAGCAGGAGGATTTCAGAAAAACCTGGAAAGATTTATATTAACTGATTCTTGGTGAAATGAGCAGAAGGAGGAGGATATTGTACACAGTAACAGCAGCATTAAGTGATGACCAACTTTGATAGACTTAACCCTTCTCAACAACTCAATGACATTGGACAATTCCAAAAGATTTACAATGGAAGAACTATGAAATCTGAATGCAGATTGAAGCATAGTATTTTCACCTTTTGTTGTTGTCTTTTTCTTTTTCTTGGTTTTCCCTTTTGTTCTAATTCTTCTTCAACAACTTGACTAATGTAGAAATATGTTTAATATAAATGTGTATGTATATCCTATATCAGATTGTTTGCTGTCTTGGCAGGGGGGAGCAGAGAAAGAGGAAAGAAAAAAGATTGTAACTCAGAATCTTATAAAAGTCAAGGTTTAAAATTTTCTTTACATGTAATTAGAAAAAAACAAGACACCATTTTTTTAAAAAGTGTAACTACTTGGTAAAAGTGGCACAAAACTACTGAAGAAAACAAGACCTTAAAAGAAAGAACTGGCCAAATGGAAAAGGAGGTTACAAAACTCACTGAAGAAAACAATTACTTAAAAATCAGAAAAGTACAAGTGGAAGATAATGGTTCTGCAAAACATCATGAAACAATAAATCAAAATCAAAAGAATGAAAAAAAATATGAACTATCTCATCAGAAAATAACTGATTTGGACAATAGTTCAAGGTGAGATAATTTAAGAATTATTGAACTACCTGAAAGCCATGATAAAAAAAAAAAAGCCTAGACAACATATTTCAAGAAATAGTCAAGGAATACTGCCCTGATATTCTAGACTCAGACTGTAAAATAGAAATTGAAAGAATCTACCAAGTGTCCCCTGAAAGAGATCCTAAAATGCATATGTCCAGGAATATTGTAGCCAAATTCTAGAACTTGCAGGTCATGGAGAACATATTGTAAAAATCCAGAAAATATTACTAAAATATTGCTGAGCCACAGTTAGACCAACACAAGAATTAGCAGCTACCATGCTAAAGGAGTGGAATGCTTAGATCAAGATATTTCAGAAGGCAAAGGAACTAATATTGCAGTTCAAAATGACCTACCCAGCAAAACTGAGTATAGTCCTTCAGGTAAAAAACAAGTATATTTAATGAAATAAAAGGATTTTTATGATGAAAAGAGCAGAACTGAGTAGAAAATCTGACATTCAAAAACAGCTCAAGAGAAGTAAAGAAAAGTAATCATGAAAGAGTAATCATAATGGACTTAATCAAACTAAGCTGTTTACATTCCTATATAAGAATATGATGCATGTGATTCCTAACAACTTGAAATGTGTCAGGGCAATTAAAAGGAATGAAAATAGACAGAGGTCAGGAATATAAGTTGATTATATTGGGATGACATCACAAAAAATTAAAAAAAGGATAACAAGAAAAATGCATTCGAATAAGGAGGAAGGGAGAATAAGAATGGTGAAATTATTTCACATAAAGGAGATGTTCAAGGAGCTTTATTTTTTACATAGTAATTTTTATTTAATATTTTATTTTCCTCTATTACACACAAAACAATTTTAACATTCAATCTTAAAACTTTCAGCTTTAAATTCTCTCCCTTCATCTCTCCCCAGCTCTCCTTGTTGAGAAGGCAAGCAATTTGATAGAAGTTATACATACGTAGTCACACAAAACATTTACATAATAACTAAGTTGTGAAAGAAAATATAGACCCCCCCCCAAAAAAAAAACCCTTCAAGAAAAATAAAGTAAAAAAGTAGACTTCAATCCGTATTCAGACACTAAAAGTTCTCTCTCTGGGGATGGATAACATTTTTAATCATTAGACCTTCAGAGTTGTCTTGGATCATCGTATTGCTGAGAATAGCTGTGGTTCATAGCTGCTCATCTTACAATATTCCTGTGACTATGTACAAAGTACATTTCACTTTGCATCAGCTCATGTAAATCTTAGCATGTTTTTCTGAGAACATTCTGCTTATCATTTCATCACAGCAGTATTTCATCACAATAACATACCACAATTTGTTTAGACATACCCAAATAGATGAGTATTCCATCAATTTCCAAACCAGAAAAGAGCTGCTCTGAATATTTGTGTGTGTGTGTATGTATATATATCTTTTGCATTAAAAAAAATCTCTTGGGGGGCATTATTTACCTGTAAAAATGACTCTAAAAACATTCTAGAGCTGCAGAGCCCACAAAATGATGGAGTGAAACAAATCTCAAGCTCAAGATAAATTAGAAGGGTGACAGGAAGGCTCTATCACACTTGGCTGGGAGCAGAGCACAGTCCAATGTGGGATGTAGCAGCACTAAATCACTGGCAGCTGTAGTAGTTTCCAGACTTTTTGACCCACAAATGCTAAAGACAGCAGAGAAGGTCAGTGGGAAAACTCTGTCTGACCAGGATAAGAGAGAAGCCTGATCCAACCCCAACCTCTGAGCAGCAGAGGCAGTGGCACCAGCAGGGGTGGTGGTGATGGTGGAAGTGATGGCACTGTCAGTGGCTGCTTCCAGAGCTCCTGGTACACAGACAATATGGAGATTGAGCAGCTGTTCAGAGGGTGATGGTAGGGGTCTCTTTGCTGGTACTAAGGCAGCATTCCCTTGCTTTATCCTGCTTGGATCTGGATCACAGTTCTGGGTGGTAGTCCTGGGCTGATGAGGAGGACAGGTGTGGCAGAACTTATGGCTACAATGTAGAGGGAACCCTGCTCACAGTTCCAAGGCAAGAAAGAGTGCTTGTGGTCACTCACAGACCAGAGCACAGGCCAGGAAAGTAATAAACACTTCTCTTTTGATCATCCCACCTTGGAAGAACTGAAAGTTTACAGGCCCCTAGAAGTATCTCTAAAAACAGCTGCACAAAACCCCTTAAACTTGAGATAGTACATCTTCCACATGGGAAGCACAGTCCTATCTTAACGAGTTAGAAAGTCAAGTATTTTACTGGGAAAATGATCAAACAGTATAAAAAAAAACTCAGACTATAAAATCTTACTTTGGTGACAAAGAAGATGAAAACATACAACCAGAGGACAACAAAGTCAAAGCTCTTACAATCAATGCCTCAAAGAAAAATATGAATTGGTTACAGGCCATGGAAGAGCTCAAAAAGTAAAGAAAATCAAGTAAGAGAAGTAGAAGAAAAATGGGAAGAGAAATGAGAGTAATGCAAGAAAATCATGAAAAATGAGTCAACATCTTGCTAAAGGATACCCCCCCATCCCGCCAAAATATTGGGGAACACAATGTCTTAAAAACAGACTAAACTAAATGTCAAAAGAGGTCCAAAAATCCAATGAGGAGAAAAACACCTTAAAAAGCAGAATTAGCCAAATGGAAAATGATATTCAAAAGCTCACTGAAGAAAATAATTCCTTAAAAATTAGAATGGAGCAAATGGAAACTAAAGACTTCATGATAAATCAAGAAATTATAAAACAGGGGCATCTAGGTGGTGCAGGGAATGCAGCACTTGCCCTGGAGTGAGGAGGACCTGAGTTCAAATCCAGCCTGAGACACTAAACACTTAATGGCTGTGTGACCTTGGGCAAGTCACTTAACCCCAGTTGCTCTGCCTTCCCCCCTCCAAAAGGAGAAAACTAGGAAATAAGATGTATAGGCAAGGGGGTATAAAAATCAATCTTGCCCTACATGAAAGTGAGAGGGATGGGGATAGAGGGTGTAGGGTGATAGAGGAGAGGGCAGACTTGGGGAAGGGGTAATCAGAATGTGTACTGTCTTGGGGTAGGGGGGTAGAGATGGGTAGGAAATTTGGAACTCAAAATCTTGTGGAAAAGAATGATGAAGATTAAAATAAATTAATTAATAAAAAAAATAAATCACTTTCAGGATACAGACTTAGTTGTATTTCTAGGTCAAGGGATGTGCATGATTTTGTAGCCCTTTGAGTATAGTTCCAAAATACTCTACAGAATGGTTTGATTAGTTTACAACTCCATGCACTAATGTTTCATATTTCCTACATGCCTTTCATCATTTGTCACTTTCCTTTTCTGTCCTATAGCCAATTTAGTAAGTATGAGGTAGTAACTCAGAATTGTTTAATTTACATTTCTGCAATCAATAGTGAGTTAGAATATTTTTTCATATTGCTATAGATAACCTGAATAATTTCATTTATAAACTATTCTTATCTTTTGACCGTTTGTCTATTGAGTAATGTCTCTAATTTTTATAAATTTGACTCAGGTCTCTACATTTTTGAGAACTTAGGCTTTTATCAGAGAAACTTGCTTTAATTTTAATTTCAGTTATTATTGCTAATTGTATTTCCCTCCATTCTATTCCCATCCTGTTTATTCTGTTCTCTCTCTCCTTTTGCCCTCCTCAAAAGTGTTTTTATTCTGAACAAACCTGTCCAAAATTGCCTTTCCTTCAGCCCCCACTCCTTGTCTTATTCTGTTCTATTCTTTTTTTTTCTTATAATGTAAGATAGATTTCTATACCCAACTGATTTTGTGTGTTATTCCCTCTTTGAGCCAATTCTGATGAGAGTAAGGTTCACTAATGTCCCCTGACATACTCCCTTCTTCCTCTCCATTGTAAAAATTTTTCTTTCCTCTTTTAAATGAGATAATTTACCTAATTCTACCTCTCTCTTTCCCTTTCTCCCAGTATATTCCCTTCATTCCTCTTAATTTTATATACACACACACATACATACATATGCATGTACATCTGTCTGTCATTATTTATCTATCACTTCATATTCAACTCACACATGTGACCTCTGTCTACATATATTCCCTCTATCTGCCCTAATAATGAGTTATAAGTATCATCTTCTCATTTCAGAATGTAAACCATTCAACCTTATTAAGTCCCTTACAATTTTCCTTTCCTGTCTACCTTTTTATACTTCTCTTGAAATTTTCATTTGAAAATAAAATTTTCTATTCAGCTCCAGACTTTTCATCAAGAATGCTTGAAATTTCTCTATTTCATACAATGTCCATTTTTCCCCTGAAGTTACTCAGTTTTGTTGGGTAGGTGATTCTTGATTGTAATCCTAGCCCCTCTGCTCTCCAGAATATCATGTTCCAAGCTCTCTGATCATTTATTGTAGAAGCCACTAAAACTTATATTATCCTGACTGTGACTCCATGACAATTGAATTGTTTCTTTTTGACTGCTTGTAATATTTTCTCCTTGACTTGGGAGCTGTAGAATTTTGCTATAATATTGTTGCTTTTTTCATTTTTTTAAATCTCTTTCAAGAGGCAATCAGTGGGTTCTTTCAACTTCTATTTTACCCTCTGGTTGTAGAAAACCAGGGCAGTTTTTTTTTATAATTTCTTGAAAGGTGATATGTAGGCTTTTTTTTATCATGGCTTTTAGGGAGTCCAATAATTTTTAAATTATCTCTCCTGGATCTATTTTTTCTACATCAGTTGTTTGTCCAATAAGATATTTCATAGTGTATATCTTTTAATTCTTTTGCTTTTTAAATATAGTTTTTTGATTTCTCATAAAATCATTAGCTTCCATTTGCTCAATTCTGACTTTTATGGAATTATTTCCTTCAATGAGGTTTTTGAATTTCCTTTTGCACTTGGCCAATTCTACTTTTTAAGGCATTCTAGTCCTCATTGACTTTTTATATCTCTTTTACCATTTGGTCTAGTCTGTTTTCTATAAGGTGTTATTTTATTCAGTATTTTTGTGTGTCTCCTTTACCATGCTGACTTTTTTTTTTTTGTGATTTTCTTGTATCACTCTCATTCCTCTTTCCAATTTTTCCTCTACCTCTCTTACTTGATTTTCCAAAATCATTTTTGAGTTCTTCCATTACCTGAAACCAATTTGTGTCTTTTGTTGGAGGCTTTGAATGTAGGAACTATAACTTTGTTCTCTGCTTTTGAGTCTTTTGATCTTCCTTGTAACTATAATAATGTTCTAGGGACAAAATTTTTCCTGTTGTTTGCTCTTTTTTCTAGTCCTTTACCTGACTTTTAACTCTTTGCTAAAGTAGGGCTCTCCTTCATGGGTGGAGGGTATGGTGTTTCAAGCTAAAGGGGTTTTCTGCAGGTGTTTTCAGAGATACTTTTAGGGACCTTTAAGTTATCAGTTCTTCAAAGGCAGTATGGTCTAATGAGGGGTGTTTACTCCTTTCCTGGCCTGTGCTTAGGTCCAAGTATGAGAAAAGCAATAGACTCCTGACCATATCCCCACAACCCAACCCCAGTGCTAGCAAAGATACCCTGCAATCTCCTTCTGACTAGTTGCTCAACCCCTTTATCA
The DNA here is from genome assembly GCA_028646515.1 of Pseudochirops corinnae. Lineage (NCBI taxonomy): Eukaryota > Metazoa > Chordata > Mammalia > Diprotodontia > Pseudocheiridae > Pseudochirops > Pseudochirops corinnae. Next base: position 125,167,576 of record CM053586.1, read on the forward strand.
TCTGTGGACTGAGAATTCTGGAACCAGTTGCTGCCACTGGATGGCAAGGTCTGCTACTGGTCTACTCAGGCCTGGTCTGTGATGGTGTGGCCTACACTGGACTGCACTCCTCTCTTATCCTGGTATACCCTACCCTGCCAACCTTCTAAGTTGTCTTGGGCTGGAAAATTGTTTCATTTCATCATGGGTTCTGCCACTCTAAAATTTGTTTAGAGTCATTAGTTAAAAGTATTTGTAGGAGTTTGAGGGAGATATCAGGCGAGTCCCTGTATTTACTCTGCAATTTTAGCTTCACCTCCCACAATCAGAAACAGCTTTTATAGTAGAGGAAGAAATTGGTGCGTGGTGGGTGGTGCTTGAACCTCACTCTCATTGGAGTTTGTTCAAAGGGTTAAGGATGTAAATAAATAGTCATATGGGTAAAGAAGTAAAAATGACTTTTGAGGAGGGAATAGGATAAAAAGAGAAAGAGGATCTACAAAATAAAAGTAGGATGGAGGGAAATATACAGCTAATAATCATAACTGTGAATGTGAATGGGGATGATTTCACTCATAAAACAGAAGTGGAAAATAGAATGCTTTAGAAACCATAATTCAAAAATAAGTGCTTCACAAAAGAGGCACACTTGAAAAAAAAAACACACACAGAGTAAAAATAAAGGTGTAAAGAAGAATATATTATTTCAACTGAAGTAAAAAAAAGGCAGGAATTGCAATAATAATCTCAGACGAATAAAATACATCTAATTAAAAACAATCAGGGATACTATATTTTGTTAAAGGGAACCATATACAATGAAGTCATAAAAAAAGATTACAGAAAGTTTCTCTTAAAAAAACCTTATTACTCAAATACATAGGGAATTGATTCAAATTTATAAAAAGAACCAATTGATCAATGGTCAAAGGATATGAACAGCTTTCAGAAGAGAACAAAACTGTCTAAAGTCATATCAAAAATGATTTAAATCACAAGTGATGAGAAAAATGAAAATTAAAACAACTCTGAGATAACACTCCATACCTATAGGAAATGACAAATGCTAGAGGGAAAGAGAAAAAAAAATAGGTATATTAATTGACTGTGAATTTGTGAACTAACCCAGTCATTGAGGAGAATGGTTTGGACCTATGTCCAAATGTCAATAAGACTCTACATACCATTTGACCAATGAAAATTACTAGTAGGTCTGTACCCTTAAGAGATCAAAGGAAAAAAAAATCAGGATCTATATGCACAAATGTATTTATAGCAACTCTTTTTGTGGTAGTAAATAATTGGAATTTGAGGGGATGCTCATCAATTGTGGGATTGCTGAATAAGTTGTTGCATATTGTTGTAATAAAATACTATTGTTCTACAAAAATGATATGGGAGTGGTTTCAGGGGAAAAAAGACATTGGAAAAATTATATGAATTGCTGCAAAATAAATGAGAATTGTCAGCAAATCATTGTGCACTGCAAAAGTGATGTAATGATCATCAACTGTGAAAGACTTAGATACTCAGACAAAGACAACGCTCTAAGACAAGTCCAAAGAACTTATGATGAAATAATGCTATCTGCTCCCGAGAGAGAAGTGATGAAATCTGAGTATGAGTGAAATACTTTTGAAGCTTTATTTTTGTCCTTTATTTTTTTACTATGTGGATAATATCAAAGTATGATTTTCATAACTTCACATGTATAATTGCTATCATTTTGCTTGACTGTTCAGTGAGAATGGAAGGTGTTGGAGAGAGGGAGAGAATTAAGAAGACAAATTTTAAAAATAAAAGAATGTTAAACTAAATAAATAAATTTATTTTAAAATAAGTCATAGAAACAAAACATTGTAGAATGTTTTATCCCTAATCTAAGAATGTCATTAACACATTTTTTTTAGAAATATGATCACAATGAACTGAGAATGGTAATGAATGAACAGCATATGAGACACAAAATTTTAACTTAACAGAAAAGAAACAACTTGATACTCACATAGTACTTTCTGATTTAACTGACTTTTTTGTTGGAAGATTACTGTTGCAGCATAAAGGTCAAAATCAATGACAAATTATAAGAATGTATAAAGATGATAAGACAGTGAGTTTGATTTCAAGAGCTTCCATGTAACTTTTCTAAATGTATTGTAAATCCCCTAAAATAGGAAATTATCAAAAGTAACAATTAACTGTCCTCACAACTAATTCTTACAGAGGTTTAACAAATGTAAGTCAATCTCTATAATGCAGAGTCCTGAAAATCCCAGAAATCTTGCCTATCCAACAACAACCATTTTTCTTACCAAGTACAGAGGCATAGAAACCTAGCAAATCAGGAGATGAGAGAACTCTAATTTACAAAATGCTAAACAAGAAAATGCTTCATGATTACAAGCAGATTGTATTTAGAAAACCATGAGAAGCAGTAAGTTGGAAAAGAGAGGGGGAAAAATGGCATCAGAACCAGCTAAGAAGTATCACACTGAAATTATTTGTAGATAAAATTGGAAGCAGTACAATAAATATATTTGAACTAGAAGTTACAATAGCACATAATAAAAGGAAATCTCTAAAAATAAGGGTACATACTCAAGTATTTAACAAATTTAATCTTGGGAAGATACAATTTGAATGTACTACAATTTTTTCAAGATACCTCAACAAGGAAAACATTATTTTGTGTTTCTAGTTCTCTAGCTAGTTTATGATTCATATAACAGTTCTCACATCCTGGTAAATTTTAATTCATTTTATAATTCAACATTCATGACTATAATATCTGATTTCTCTGCATCTACTAAATCTCTCATTTCAATCTCCAAACATAATGAACAAAAATGACAAGGTTTCTCACTTGCAGTTCAACTCCTTTTTGGAAAAAGAAAATAATTAAATAAATTCAATGTTAGTTTCCCTTTAAAAAAATAAGAATAAAAGTCCTTATTGGTATATTCTTGCTATATGTAATTTGTATCTCTTCAAGGAATAAAAATTTGATTCTATTTTTTTAAATTTGATTCTTTTTAAAAAATATGTATACACAAATATAATATATCTATTTCTATTTTCTTCCAAATTTACCCAGGAACAGAATGCTATGGTTAAAAAAAAACAACAATGAAACAAAAGCCTACCAAGGAATCCTTCTATAGGATTAATTGATGACATTTTTGTGGTTATTTCTACATATAGAAACAAAAATGAAAACTTCAAGAAAATTTTCAGTTTACTATACTTTTAAAAAATAAATCTTTAATTGTTTGGATATCTCAGGGAGAACTGCAAAGATCTATATAATTGCTATAAACATCCACTTACAGCAGGGAAGTGGTTGTTCCATGGAGGGATGTAATCAGAAATAACATTTTTCTCTTGATCGAGTCTTCTGATCTGTCCACAGAGGTCCATTTCTTGCACAAATATTTATTGTCATAAAGCCATATAACAAAATGAACCATGATACTGAAAATTGTGATTTATTCTGGAATGGCTCAATATAGGGAACTTCATCTCTAAATCAATCTCATTTGACCTAGTTTTCTCCTCCCACTTTATTTTGATGAGTCTCAGATTGTATATTCAAAGCAGCAAAGAAAAAAAAATCTCACTAGTAAAATTTAAATTATTAATCTCTTATTTCCATCACTTAAATAAAGAAAACAAATTATCTAATAGAACATTTAATTTAAATTAAAAGTATTTAGTGAAGTAACTAAACAAGGAAATGGTATACACGATGACAGAAACATAGATGAAAAGGACATTTACAAAACTGAGAGTGAATTCTGTGAAAGTTTAGTAAATAAGCTTGGTTCAAAGAAGAAATTATGAAATATGTTTATTTCCCTTCCTTAAAAAGTGGGTTATAAAGGTTTTGAAATATTTCATCAGACACTCTCTCCATGCACTGAGTAGCTTTGTTGAATTGCCTCCCCTCTTTTTCCTTTGTTCTCTCTTATTAGGAATGAATCTCTGGGTAGAAGAGGAAAATTATTTTAGGAAAGTGGGTGACATAAAATAAAATGTATCAATAAAATGTAATTAAAATTATTTAGAAGTACAATAAGTATAAATTTTGGACAACTCTTCAGATGTCCCTAGCTCTAGTGGATAATGTTGTCCTGAATTTTTTATTTGGTTGCAAAGTTATAAAAGAAGTGATTAATTAATTTGAAAGCACAATAGAGGAAGCTGGAAGTACAATACATATTTTGTGAAAATTAAATGTAAATGAAATAATGTTCCATTTCCTACTCAATATGTCAATGGTGTCACTCATTTATTGTATTGGTGAATTAAGGTAAACTGAAAACTAAATCTATGAGTGACATGTCTCTTGATGATATTGATAGCTGTTTTCTGCTCTCCCCATTCCATTTAGGGATTTGCTACTAAAACACTTCTAGCTACTTTCTGTCAGGAACTGCAAAACTCTCTCAATACTTTTAATTCCATCAGGTAATGGCAAGCATTTAGGGCCCCAAGAAAACTATGGCCTTAACCTCTCATAATACCTGACTGCAAATTTTCAGAATTTCTAGCAAAATATGTCACTTGTGTCTTTTTAATTAATGAGTTCTCACTCTATAATATTTTCTTAAAGGATTATTAGGGAATGAAGCCAGAAGACGCATCTGGCTTTGCCCAAGTCAATATGAATATCCCTTTTAATATGTAGGTTATGTTTAAAGTAAAATATGCCTTTAACTTTGAGTACATTACTCCAAGATTGTCAGGCTTGTTTAGCAAAATTATGAATAACAACCTGTTTCAGTGGGGTACTCATATGAAGACTGAAAATAACTGTTTTTCTTTCAATCAACATGTCTACTTTTATAGGACATAATAATGCATGATGGGATCGAGTTTCTTTGGTTGTCACTTCACATATAGTATTCCAGCATAACACCACCCAGCAAGTAGAGTTATGCTTGTATATGCAGCAACATGATACTTTTTCAAAAGTTTAAAGGGTAACACAAATTCAAAATCTATATATTCAAAAGCAATTCATAAAGACTGTTTGAGTAAAACAAGGTTTGGGTACTGAACCCTGATTTTGTTTTCTTGCTGAGCCAAAACTTCCAGGATATCAGAATTGGACTTTTTGCAGATAGAGCCCCTAAGCCACTGGATGATTAGGTACAGGTACTGCATATTCATTCAATGGAGAAAATGTTTCTTTTTCTATATTATTAGCTAACATTGGTGCACATACAATGATATATAAAATTGTAAAGCATAAGATTGATTTAGGGTGATTGTTCAATGCAGAAATAAAATACATATAAAAAGACAGAAAAGATTCCTCTTTTTAAAAAAAATTGTACCATACGAGGAAGTATAATTTATTATGC
>CM053586.1:125173420-125195448 GCA_028646515.1 Pseudochirops corinnae
TCTGGTTTTGGGACTCAGTTTTCTGGTATTTAAATGAATGCACTATCTATATTTCTTATGTAGAGAGCCTATTCCATTTTGTGATTAATAACTATATAAGCATATTTATAGTTACTGTAGGCATTGTGAATACTGCATTGCTGATACATATACTTAGGTAAGAAGATGCAGTTCTGTCACTGCATCCAAGAACACATGTATTTGGTGTAATCTACTAGACCTTCTATAGCCTAGATAACCTGAGATCCCTTCTTTGTTTTTGTGAGGTATCAAAATAGGACTTTTATGGATTATTGATTAATATTATGGAAAATAACAACAACAAAAATACTGTTCCTGTTGCTGAACGGAATACAAAGATTAAGGCATGTTGCATGCTTAGGGGAAGTATAAACAAAACAAATACAATTAATCTAGTAGTGGAAAAAGTACAATAAAAGAGTTACAATTAAGAAGGAACACTCTATACAGTGTGGGAATTTAGAGGGAGAACCTTACTCAATATCATGTTGAAAGTCTTATACCCATTTCTTATCTTGGATAACATTATCATGTGATTCAAGTGAAAAACCTGAACTTAGATGTACAAAGCAAGAAATAAAATGGAATGCTCATTTGCAAATTTTAAAGATTGTAAAGCCTAGTTGACTGAGTTTTGCTAAGGTAAAACTTAGTGTTCTGAAGTAAATTCCAAATGAATTCTAATGAGGTGTTGCAATTCCTCTGGAGATTTTTGTCAGGTATCATACAAATCCTTGCTGGATCCCTACATTTTTAATTCTAATGTTAAGTGGTATCTAACAATGTAAGATGGATTCACCTTTCAAAGTTTTAGGAAATCATAGCATTTCCCTAAAATGAAACAAATACAGAAAACACATGCATAAACACACAAGTTATTTCCTAAATTCATTAACACTCACTGTATTTTCTTAAAAGTTCACTGGTACTGTGGATCTTAGCATTATTATGAGGAAGAAGATTGTATATGAGATAAAAATACAGAAACATAAATATTGTCAGTCTTTCTGTAGGTCTGAAGGCACCACTAGTCTCTCTTTGTTCATATTGTCAAGCATCATTTAGAGATGTATATATCAGCAGTGGCTTTGTTTTCTGGAAATTATTGCTGAGTTACTTAGGAATTCTTAACAAAAATTCCAGCAAGCTTGATGACATCTGAGGACCATATGGAACTATAGGAAAATGAATTCAATCAACTAGCATCTATTAAGTTCCTACTGTGAAGCTGATACATGGCCAACCAGATCAGAGTGTTGACCTGAAGTCAAGAATACCTAAATTCAGGTCAAACCTTAGACTCTTATTAGCTGTGCTACCTTTGGCAAGTCAATTAATCTCTGTCTGCCTCATCTCTAAAATAGGAATAGTAGCACCTACCTTGCAGGGTTTCTATGAAGATCAAATGAAGTAGTATATGTAAAGAATCTTGTAAACCTTAAAGGACTATGTAAATTGTAGTTGCTATCGTAGTGGTGGTGGTGGTAATGATGATGATGATGATCTAGGCGTGATATTAATCACTGGAGATAGAAATCCAATAAATAGGGAAAAATAAAAGTTTACTCTCAAAGAATTTACATTCTGTGGATGGACCCATATCTATGCATAAGGATAATCAGAATAAATACCAAAAATATCCAAGGTAGTTAAAAAGTAATGGCACTAGCTTTTGGAAGTATTAAGAAGGATTTCATGTAAAAGATTTTGCTTGAGCTCTATCCTGAGAGAGATGATATGTTAAATGGGGCAGGATAAGGAAAGAATGAATTACAGGCACGGGGATCAGTGAATGCAAAGGTATAGAAATGGTAATTAGAGCAGAGTTTTTCAGAACAGAGAAAAGGCCTGTTTGGATACAACAAATAGTATAGTAATCCGAGGAGTCTATCTATAATGGCATTGGAAATATAGTTTGGAATCAACATGTAAAAGGCTTTAAAATCATAGTGGTTCTTATTTGATCCTAGAGGCAATAAGATGTCATTGTTATTTTTTGCCTGATGACACAGATGGAGCTATGATTATGGAAAGTCATTTTGGCAGATGTATGGAGGATGGATTCGAGTGGTAAAAGGCAAGTAAAAGTGACTAATTAGTAGTAATTTATATACTCCAGATGAGGGATGATGAAATTCAGAAATAGGGACATGGTTTGATGCATAAAAATACGTCATATATGAGAGATTTAACAGAGGTGGGAGGAGAAAGATTGATATAAGATATGTGAAGTTAAGTCTAGATTAATAAATCTGCAAGTTATCTAAAAAAGGTGATAATTAAGCCCATGGGAAAAGATGACATAATTCAGATAATGTAGGGAAGGGAAAAGAAGACCCAGATACATCAGCCAGAGAAACTGAGGAGAAGTCAGACAAAGAGAAAGAAAAACAAAAGTCATTGAAACCCAAAAAGCTCAGAGTACATAGGATGAAGGAGTGGATGAAAGTTCAAACCAGGTTAAGGATTGGTGAAGATTGAGGAAAAAACATCACAGATCACAATAAAGAGATCATTGATAACTTTGAGAGATTAATTTCATTTTAATATAAGGTTAGTAGCCCCATTGCAAAAGTCTGGGGAGTGAGTGAAAGGAGAGGAAGTGGAGGAATTGAAATAATTTAGACAAATTTTTCTTATTTGTGAAAGATGGGGACAGAGAAAGAGAGGAGGCAGAGAGATGGAAAAGGAGTAGGGTTGGAGAAGGGAAAGAGGAGGGAGAGAGAGAAGATAATTGATGGAACAATTTGAGAAGATGGGAGGATAAAGGATTAAAAACATGCACTGAGAGTATGATCTCTTTTTTTTTTTTTTGAGGAAGGAACAGGAAGTTTTATTCTCTTCCCCCCACAGGAAGAGGGCAGTCATCTCCATGGCAGGGACAAGGAGAGGAGGTGTGTCACAAAAGACAGAAAAAGAATTTATACCCTAATGCAGTCAAGCCCCCTCCCCTTGGCTGTCCCTTCTCCCATTGGCTAGGAGGCAGGCTCTCAGTCTTGGCGTGAAATCTAACCCAATGCTGGATAACAAAGAAGTCCATCACTATCTCCTGTTGGCAGGGAGGTGGGACAGGAAGCCTAGGTATCATGCATGGCCTTATTTGGTAAACGCCAAAGGAAGGAAGGGAAAAAGATCACAAGCAAGGGTGGAGGTCAAAAACTCCTGAAAAAGGGCCTAAAGCTTTTAAGGGTGTAGTATACAAGGGTGGAGGTCTAAAACTCCTGAAAAAGGCCTAATGCTGATGACAGCAAGGGAAGGGGGGAAAGATCCTAGGTTGTGTAAATCCAGGACTCAGGTCTGTCCATTCTTACGAAAGTCTATCTCTGGTTTCCAGAGAGTTTCTCTCCCTTCTCATTCTGAGGAGTCTTCACAGAGGATGCAGAGAGTGTATCCCACTCAGTGCCCCCTTCCTTTCATACTATTTGAAGACTTCTCACACCACAGTTGATATAACTCATCCACCAGTTTATCACTTTCTTCTATACTATCATACCACACACTTTCCTCCAAAATTCTTATTTTACCCTAATATCCATTCCTCTCTTCCAGATTTGCTGCAACCTGTTCCAGGAAAACCTTTAATTTAACATTCAGATTAAGCAATAGAGGGGGTGGCTAGGTGGCTCAGTGAATAGAGCACTGGCCCTGGAGTCAGGAGGACCTGAGTTCAAATATGGTCTCAGATACTTAACACACACAAAAAAAAAACTAGCCATGTGACCTTGGGCAAGTCATTTAACCCCAATTGCCCTCCAAAAAGCAAAAAAAAAAAAAAAGAAAGAAAAGAAAAAGAAAAAAAAGCAATAGATTGTAAATAAGGGATATTAAGAAATTTAGTATTCAGGTGCCAAATAGGAGGCATTTATCCCACATAGATGTAATGGAACAAAGGAATGTCTCTGCCACTCTGCCAAAACAGGAGAGATGAGTCACAATTCCTAGAAAATGCTGTTCAATAATTGCTCTCTAGAAGTAGCCAAGGAATGGAAACTGGCAAAAATTACAAAACCTTTAAGAGCAATAACTAGGGTAATCTCTGTGGCGTCACGCTATGGTTACACATAAAACTATGGTGTAGAAGTACAGAAACACATGCAAAGACCTCTATGACCTTAGTGAACTGGGGAATTAACATAGATTCTTCATAAATTCTATGGACAGAGCAGCCCCCTTAGTCTTCTAGTCTGCTAATCTATTTCCCATTACCTCATACCAAAGTTCTTATAAGACATTACTTCCTAAGAGTATTTTCTTAAAAAAAAAAAAGTTTGAACTTTATCTTCATGTTAGAAGGAGTAATCACTAAACCTTTATGAAGGAAAATTAGTTGGAAGCATTAAATGATATCTTTCTTTTTTCCCCTTTTTTTAATAAATAAAAAAATAAACCTTTAAAATTGGACAGAATTCCTAGATCACAAAATTACAAATCTTAGAGATATGGCAACAACATAACAATGAATTTCAAATGACATCAAATGATTTATAAATTAATTGATCTTACCTAACTCCTGGCATCCAAAAACCACTTCAAAGTTACAGATAATAATGCTGTATCCAACATATGCCAATTATTATATTAAACATTTTACAATCATTACACCATTTTACATAACAACAATTATTTTTCGTTTACAAATACAAAAAAAAAACCCAAACAAACAGGTTAAACAGATATAAAATACATTTCTGCAACTGAAATAGAGAGGTGCAGAGTTTACCTGGAGTATAGGCTGGCTTCCCCATGATTTTCTAGAAGGTGCCCAAAGGCAGAGGCAATTAGATGGGGCTACTATCGAGTACTATCCCCACAATTCTGCTGCATTCTCCTCTCCGATCTAACCTGATGAGAAGGGTTAACAAAACCTCTGATTGTTTAAAGACAGATCTCCATGTTGCTGAGCTACTCTCTTAACTGGGTGTTTTAATGCTACAATTTCTCCAGCAATCCCAATAATCAATTTCCAACTTCTTAATGACTAATTCTCACAATCTGCTAAGATGTTTTAGCTATATCTAACTTTCATCATAATTCCATGCTGGCCAGATTGGAAACTACAAGGAGTTTTACAGATTTGTTTGAACAATTTTAGGGTTTAGCATTAGAACAGTATCTTATTAAGTTTCATAGCAAAACAATCTCAACTGAAACCCCCTTTTTAGAGAAAGACAAACTTGGGAGTTTAAGATTTCCCAAATTACAATATTTCAAAATATTACAATACACAGTCAGAGCATCCCATTCCTCCTCTGACAATATAATTCTTAATTTAATATAACTGTTTACCAGTAACACAATTGTTATGTTCTTAAATTTATACTTTGAATTAAAAAACCAATTAATTATCAATCTGGTGACCTTAATTTAGTCATTTCCAAATTGCTTACAATTATATTAATCCCATAAAATCCCTACACCATCCTCTTACTGAACAATAAACTAGGGTAAATAAAACTTCCTAGGCCATACCATGAATCAATTTCTTAATGTCAAATTAACAATATATACCTTTTTGATCATATAACCATACAGTTCTGAGTTCTAATACCCTTCACCCTCAAAAAGGAAATATTATCCACTAATGTATATATTTTTCAGTTCCCATTCCTTAAAATTAAAATATCCTTAAATAATATAAGTTCCCTAAACATTATATATTTCACATACATCCCAATTAACATACATAAGTATAAATTTATTTTTAACAACAGAGCTCATAATTTTACCAAATTACATAATTTAGAAATGTAGAATGCCCCAAACATTATGTATTTACAACTTCCCATTAACAATTTTAGCTGAATGCATTTCCAAATGACTTTATACAGGAAATAAATTATAACTCTAAACTGATGAGCTACAGGTTCTGGGAATCCCTTTAAACTCTGATTGAATCTTCCCATTTAATGAGACAGTTGCCTGAGGCCATAAGCCTTTCCTTGTGGCTTGGCCCAAACCTCTGTTACTCCCTAGCTCTCCACTGTTTTATCTGCTGGTGGAAGAATATAGGGCAGGGGTAGGGAAAGAAGTGGGTCCCAGAGGTGTTCTTTTCCCCCAAATCAGCCTCCAAAAGCTTCTTCACTTTTTTTCCTTACTATTTCCAACACAAACATAAAACTTTCCAGACTCACAGACACACAGAGATAGACCAGACCAGACATAGAACATTACAGAGTGCAACCAGAAGGTAATTCTAATTCAGACTGGTCAAAAACTCACAACAATTTCCAACTTTTTCTTCCTTTCATTATTTCACTTATATTCATATTTAATTTGGTTGGGGATCATTGCTGTCTCCCCCGGGTCAGAAGACCCCATTAATTATGGAGGAAATGCCTCCCTTGTTCAGTCACCCGTGAAGCCTACCAGATGGTGTCCTTATCTCAGAGTCAACCTGACCTGTACTTTTAGCTGAGAGCCATTGCTGGGCCCTCTAGATTAAAGAAAAACCTAACAAATTAAGACTCAAGGACCCACAAGGTATCTTACCTACCGGCTATGCATGCATAGTTTTCATGACTGTCCTTCTTTCCACCAGCCAGCTGGAGTTTACTAGTCCTTCTCTGTATGTTCTTGTTCCTCCGAAAAAATCCTCTCTCTGAGACTTTACCCATATGGAGCTGAAACTCCCCATCTATGTCCAGAGACCATCAGAGAAGTCTCTGGAGGCCATGTGCCTAGAGACCAAAGCGAGGAGCAGCTGCTTACAAGTGGGGGGATCCCAGACAAGCCCCCAAATCTGTGTGGGGTACATGGACCCCAAAAATCCCCTCCTCAAGAAAAATCAAAGGTCAGAGGCATCTTGAAGAAAGAACAGGAAGTTTTATTCTCTTCCTCCCCGTAGGAAAAGGGCAGTCCTCTTCTTGGCAGGGACAAGGAGAGGAGACCTGAGAGCATGGTCTTGAAGAAGAAAAGAGATGTTTGACAAATTGAATAAGCAATAACATTAAATAAGCAAATAAATCTATAAATACACAATGGCAAATTAGAAGAGAAATACTTAAATTAGAACTCCCCTCCCCCCAAAAAAACCTCTACAAGATGGATAAATGAAATTGAAATCTGTTCCCTTTTTTTTAGTTCAGTTAATATTTTATTTTTCCAATTACATGTAAAAACAATTTACCTTTCTTAATTTTGATTTTCAAATCCAACTCTCCTTACCCCCTTGAGAAGGCAAGCAATTTGATATAGGTTATACATTTGCAGTTAAGCAAAATATATTTCCATATTAGTCATGTTGTGAAAGAAAACAGACAAAATAAAACCAAAAAATTAAAGTCAAATAAAATATGCTTCAATCTACATTCAGACTCCACCAGTTCTTTCTCTGGAGTTGGATGGCATTTTTCACCAGAAATACTTCAGAACTGTATTGGCTTATTGCATTACTCAGGTTAGCTAAATCATTCACAGTTTACCATCATCCTGTTTCTAAGAACAATGTTATCCTGGTTCTGCTCATTTCACTTTGCAACAGTTCATGTAAGTCTTTGCAAATTTTTCTGAGAGTATCCTACTAGCCATTTCTTATAGTAGAATAGTATTGCGTCATAACAATCAACTATAATGTGTTCAGTCATTCCCCAATCAATGGGTATCCCTTCAATTTCCAATTCTTTGCTACCACACAAAGAACTACTATAAATATTTTTGTATACAGGTCCTTTTCCTTTATTTTAATCTCAGGGATATAGAATTAGTTGTAGTATTTCTGCTTCAAAAGGTATGTTTAGTTTTATAACCTTCTGTGCATACTTCCAAATTTCTCTCCAGAGTGGTTTAATCAGTTACACATCCACCAAGTTTGCATTAATTTCTCAATTTTTTCAAATTCCCTCCAACATTTGTCATTTTGTTTTTCTGTCATATTAGCCAATTTGATAGGTTTGGGGTGGTATCTTAGATTCATTTTAATTCTAATTCATTTAATCAATAGTGATTTAGAACAGTTTCATATAACTATAGATAAATATGATTTCTTCATCTCAAAACATCATTTTCATAATTGGGGAATGGATATTATTATTATAAATTTGACTGAATTCTATATATATTTAGAAATGAGGCCTTTATCAGAAAGATTTTCTGTACATTTTTTTTGATTAACAACTGAGAATTTCCCTCCATGCTATTATTTCCCACATGTTTATCCTATTCTCTTTCTCCTTTTACCCTTTTCATCCTCAAAGGTGTTTTGGATCTGACTGCCACCTCCTGCAACCTGTCCTCCTTTTTAGTCGTTCCACACTTTCTCTTATGCCCTCCCTTCTTTCTTTTCTGTAGTGTAATATAGAATTTTATGCCCAAATAAGTGTGTATGTTATACCCTCTTAGAGCCAGTTCTTACGACAATAATGTTCAAATGTTCTCCCCACCTCCACTATCTTCCCATCCACTGTAGTAGATTTATTATACCTTCTTTAATATGAAATTATTTACCTTACTGTATCTCTCCTTTTCCCCATTTGCCATTGCATTTCATTTTTGCCACTTAATTTACTTTTTAAAATATTATCCCATCATATCCAACTTATGCTTGTGTTCTCTGTCTATGTATACTTCTAATTTCGCTAAAAATGATAAATTACTTAGGAGTTGCAAGTATCATCTTCCCATGTAGGAATGTAAACAGTTTAACTTTATTGAATCCCTTATGATTTATCTTTCCTGTTTATCTTTTTATGATTCTCTTCAGTCTTGTATTTGAAAGTCAAATTTGTGTATTTAGCTTTTTTTATATGTATCAAGAATGCTTGAACATCATCTATTTAACTGAATGTTACTTTTTTTCCTCCTGAAAGATTATTCATACTTGTGCCACTTTAACTTTTATACGAAGCCCTTTTTTTTTGTTCTTTGCTTATTTTTCTTGCCTATTTCTTGACTTTTGACTTTGTCTTAAAGTTGGACTCTGCTTCCAGGGTAGAAGAAGCAGTATTACAAGTTTTAGGGTTTTTTTTTTTTTTTTTGTGCTGCTGTGGTTAGAGCTAGTTCTGGATGTCTATATATTTTTGTCTCTTCCAAGGTGATATTGTCTAAGGAGAGAAGGTGTTTACCACTTTCCTAACCTGTTTTCTGCTCTGTAAGCCACCAAAAACATTCTTCTTCTTCCCTGGAATTATAAGTAGGATCCCTGTATTCCTGCCATAAGCTCCAGTGTTCCAGATCTCCTCTTTGCCCTGGACTGGCCAAGATTGTGATGTGGATTCATATATGGGTAATGCAACAGAATCCTGCCTGCAGTGCCAATAAAGGGACCCCTGTAATGCTCTTCTGATTTACTGTTTAAAAGCTTGCTATATGTGGACTTAGAGCTGCTGATTTATTTGCCTTTAATGCCTATTGCTGACTTGCTGAGGCAATGCCTATCTTGGACTCTGCTCCATTCTACTGTGGTGTGACAGACATTTCCTGCCAATCTTCTAAGTTGTCTTGGGCTAGAAAATAGTTTCACCTTGTCCTTTTTTTGGTTTCTCTTGCTCTAGAACTCATTTTGGGGCAATATTAAAGCTGTTTAGAAGGGCATTTGGGAGAGCTAAGATGAGTCCCTACTTTTTCTCTATCATTTTGGCTCTGTCTACAAAAACCATTTGTTATGTTTTTTTAGATTAAATGAATGTAATTAGTACTTTAACTAGCATGATTAAAATGAAGAGTCCAGAAAAACAAAATGACTAGAAAAACAAAATGAAATAATATCAACCTGCTATTCTTAATTATATGTCAGCAAAATTGTAAATTAGAAAGAAATATAGGAGGTGGAGTCAAGATAGTAGAAACAGGAGAACTCTGCAAGCCGCCCCCCAATACCAACTCAAATACCTATAAAATATGACTCTAAACAAATCTTAGGGCTCCAGACTCCACAGAAATGACAGAATAACAAAGCTCCTGCTGAAGGCAGCCTGGCAGGTATTAATTGAAGCCTGCTGGTAGCAGAGCCCAGCCCCATGCAGTTTCAACCCCAGGGACTCCAGGAGAAGCTGTGGCTGTAGCATTGAGGGGAGTGGATCATCAGCAGCTGCAGTGGTTTCCAGAATTACCAACCCACAAGAGCAAAGGACAAAGGGAAAAGGTCAGGGAAACTTAGCTAAATTTGGGGGAAATGGTCCGGCCAAACTGCCTCTAGAGCTAGCAGCAGTGTGAAGTGGCGGCCCTGCAGCCACCTCCATGAGGCTGCTTCAGAAGCTCCCAGACTGCAGACTGCAGGGGGACCAAGAGATCATTCAGAGGCTAAGTGCTCTTTCCTTGAGCTGCCTGGATCAGATCACGGTCTTGGTGGTGGTTCCATGGAGCATTTTCAGTGAGCCAAACCTGCTGGGGGCTGCAAAAAATGGGGGATTCCTAATAGATCTGGCATCTGTGAAAACCCCAGAAATCTGGGACAGACTCTCCCCTCTGAAAACAGAGTTTTACTACTGAGCCCAAAAGCTAAGTAATTGACTGGCAACATGATCAGGCAAAGGAAGCAAAGCAAGCCCAGCAATCCAACTTTAGATTCCTTTTTTGGAGACAAAAAGGACCAAAGCATGGAACTGGAGGAAGATAACACAGTCAGAACTCCCACACCAAAAGCTTCCAAGAAAAATAAAAAGTGGATAGAAGCCATAGAGGAGCTTAAAAAGGATTTTAAAAACCAAATAAGAGAAGTGGAGGAAATATTGGGGAGAGAAATGAGAATGATTCAAGAAAATCATGAAAAGAGAATCAATAACCTGACTAAAGAAAATAACACCTTAAAAAATAGACTAACTCAAATGGCAAAGGAGACCCAAACAGCCAATGAAGAGAAGAATGCCTTAAAAAGTCAAATTTGCCAGATGAAAAAAGAATCTCTAAAGCTTGCTGAAGAAGATAATTCCTTCAGAATTAGAGTGGAGCAAATGGAAGCAAATGACTTTATGAGAAATCAAGATACTATTAAACAGATCCAAACAAATGAAAAAATAGAAGGCAATGTGAAATATCTCCTTCAAAAAAACCACTGACCTGGAAAATCGATCCAGTAGAGACAATTTAAAAATTATTGAACTACCTGAAAGACAGGAACAAAAAAAGAATGTAGAAATCACCCTTCAAGAAATTCTCAAGGAAAATTGCCCAGATATTTTAGAAGCTGAGGGCAAAATAGAACTTGAAAGAATTCACCAATCACTTATTTTAAAAAAATCCCCAAAAGAAAACTCCTAGGAATGTTATAGCCAGGTTCTGGAGTTCCCAGATCAAGGAGAAAATATTACCAGCAGCCAAGAAGAAACAATTTGAATACTGTGGAAACACCTGGAAACAGGATAACCCAGGATCTAGAAGCTTCCACATGAAGGAATTGAAGGGCCTGGGATAAGATATTCCGGAGATCAAGGGAGGTAGGGTTTAAACCAAGAATCATCTACCCAGAAAAACTGAGTATAATGTTTCAAGGGAAAATATGGTCATTCAATGACATGGAGGACTTCCAAGCAGTCTTGAGGAAAAAACCAGAACTGAATAGAAAATTTGACATTCAAACACAAGAAGCAAGAAAAGAATGAGAAAGTAAACAGGGAAAAGAAATCATAAGGAACTTATCAAAGTTGAACTATTTACATTTCAACATGGAAAAATGAGAATTGTAACTTGTGAAACTTTTCTCATTATAAGGCTAGGTGAAGGGAATATAAATGTATATATATTTATATATATGTATATATGTATACATATGTATACATACACATATGTCTATATAGGAGGGCATATATGCATATGAATACATATGTGAGTGTGGGTATTTATGTGTATGTAGACAGAGGGCATGGGATCAATTGAATAGGAAGGGATGATATTTTAAAAGATGCAATTAAGAGGTGAGAGAGGAATAGAATGAGTGGAGACAGGGAGAGACAGAATGGGGTTAATCATCTCATATAGAAGAGGCAAGGAATAACTATTACAATGGAGGGAAATAACAGGAAGGCAAAAGGGAATGGGTCACCCTTACTCTCTTTGAATTTGACGCAGGGAAGGAGTGACATACACTCTAAAGTGCATATCTTGACCTACAGGAGGGTAGGGGGGGTAGGGATGAGACAGGGGAGGATGGAAGGTAGGGAAGGATGGGGGGAGGGATGTTAGAAGCACACACTTCAGTAAAGGGACAGGAACAAAATAGAGAACAGAACAAGGTGGTGGAGATAGGAAGGAGGGAAACATAGTCAGTGTTACACAATATGTTCGTTGTGGAGATGTTCTGTGTAACTACACATCTATAGCCTATAATGAATTACCTAACTTTCCAGTGGGGGTGGGTGACAAATGAAGAATGGGTAAATTCCAGAATTTAAAGTTCTAGAATCAAATTATATATAAATATATTACCCTGCCAGAAGGTCAGAGGGGTGATGGGGAAGGAAATAGGAGAGAACAGATTGGGGGAGGAGGTACACAGTGGTATCACTATTTTGGGGTGGTGGGTAGGAGAAGTACAGGGAGAAAATTTGATACTCAAAATCTTGTGGAATTCAATGATGCAAACCAAAAACTAAAAAAAAAAAAAATTAAAGAGTTCAGGAGGGGTACAAAGATTTGGGAGTCATTGGTAGTTATAGGATAATTAGCCTCAAAGAAGAGGTAAGATAAAGAATTTTTCTCCCTTTGCAGAGATGGAAGAGCATGGGTATAGGACATTGCTTCTACTATCAGATATTGGTTAATTTTGAGGAACAGTTTTTATTCTTTCTTTCCAAGGGCTAGGTTTCAAAGTCAGGGTCAGAGAGGGATATACTTGGAAATGAAAGTGATATAAAAACAAAAGATACCAAATGCAATTTTTAAAAAATAGAGAGAGAATTGAATCTATGGAAGCTGATGACATCACCAAGAACATCAGAGAAAGTACAGGACTGGGCTTATCCAGCATCTTTAGAGTTGCTCATACTGAAAGGGAGGAAGGAAAATAATGATCTAGCAAAGGAAATTAAGAAGCAATAGTAGAAGTAATAGTCAAAATAGTCAAAGATCAGAAAAGGAGAAAGTGAGTGTGGTGTTACAGAGTCAAGAGAGGAGAGGGAAAACAGGAGGAAAAGGAAGTGGATGGTCCTAAGGGATGCAGAGAGATCATACAGAATATAACCTTTTTTTTATCTCCATTTTACAGTTGGAGAAACCAAGATTTAGAATAGTGACATGATTTGTTCCAGATCATACAGCTGAGACTTGACCCTAGTAATGCAGCTGGGTCTGGAACCTAGGACTTCTGTCTCCAAAACCAGAACTCTTGACAACAAAAATGTGTTTTTAAAAGTATTCTCAATGTAAGAAGATAGCCATATAGATTTGAGCAAATATATAATATTAGTAGATTTTTGAAACACAGCTCTCTCGGTGAAAAACTGTCTCTTCCTTTACAATGAAGGGGCTACACTAAATGATCTCTAAGGTCACCTCCAGTTCAGATATTCAATGAACTGAGCAAAGTTCATGTGTTGTTGTTTTTTTTGTTTTGTTTTTTTTGTTTGTCTTCTCTATTGAGGGGATTCCTCTTTAAGCTACTAACAGTAGGACAAACAGAAGGAATATGAAATGCAAGGTAGATTAGGAAATAATATTTCCCATAGGTTGTAAGTTACTTAAGGACAGACTTTCACTTTTTTCTTTGCTTCCCTGGCACCTAAACATGGTACCTGGCACATAGTAGGTGTTTAATAAAGCTTATTGAATTGAATTGAAAAAAAAAAGAAATATAGGGATACTTAAAAATATTTTCAAAATGACAGAACATCAAACAGAAATTATAAGCAAAGCAATTTCAGGGAGAGTGGAGCCAAGATGGGGAGAAATGGTAAGGAATCATTTGAGATCTCCCCCAAGTCCACTTTAAATAATGACTCAAAACAAATTCTAGAGTGACAGCACTCACAAAAGAAGAGTGAAAAAATTTTCTAGCACAAGACAGTTTAGAAAGTTGGCAGGAAAGGTCCATTACATGAGAATGAGAGAGAAGCACAGGTCAGTGTAGGATGTACCAGTGCAGATCAATAGAATAGTGCAGAATAGGTCCCAGGAAACCAGGAGCAGGCCTACAGGGTGACTGAGTCATTGACTTCAATAATAGCTTCTGAACTACTCAGCCCACAGTTGGTAGGGGGGGATCACACAACTTGGCTGAAGGAGATTACTTGAGTCCCTTTGCTGGCACTGGGGAAAGGGCTCTGTTGCATTGCCCATATTTGGATTTGTGTCACAGTCCTAGGTCTCAGTCCTAGGGCAAGGAGGAGCATGAACACACCTTAGTTTGAAGCTATAGTGGATCAGGGACTCTGGTCATAGTTTCATGGTGAAAAAGAGCACTTGTAGTTGCCCATTGACCTCTGCACAGTATAGGAGAGTAGTAAATACACCTCTCATTAGATCATATCACCTTGGAAAAGCCAAAAACTGCCAGGTTTCCAGAATTATCTCTGAAAACATGAGCCAAAAAAAAGCTGAAAAGGTGAAGCTTGGGATAGTGCCCCCTCCACTCTGGAACCATAGTGCCACTTTGGGAAACAATCAAAATTCAAGAAATAGACTACAAAATAAGGAAGTAACAGAAAAGATTCTGACTATAAAAAGTTACTATGGTGACAGTATATCAAAGCACAAAATCTGACAGTCAAAACTTCTACATTCAAACCCTCAGAGAAAAATATGAATTGACCCCTGGCCATGGAAGAACTCAAACAAGATTTTAAAAATCAAGAAGGAGATGTAGAGGAAAAAATGGGAAGAGAAATGAGAGTGATACAAAAACATTGTGAAAAATCAAGAGTCAGTACTTTGGTAAACGAGGTACACACACACACGCACACACACACACACACACACACACACACACACACACACACACTGAAGATATCATCTTAAAAAGTAGAATAGAGCAAATGGTAAAAGAATCACAAAAACCCAAATGAAGAGAAGTATGCCTTAAAAAGTAGAATTGGTCAAATGGAAAAAGAGGTACAAAAGCACAGTGAAGAAAATAATTCCTTAAAAATCGGAATTGCACAAGTGGAAGCTAATGATTTGATGAGATGCAAAGAAAAAAATAAAACAAAATTTAAAAATTAAGAAAATATGAAATATTTAATCAAAAAAACTGTTGTGGAAAGTAGAACCAGGAGAGATAATTTGAAAATTATTGGATTACCTGAAAGTCATGATCAAAAATAGAAGCTAGGAATCATCTTTCAAGAAATTAGCAAGGAAAATTGCCCTGATATTCTAGAATCAGAGGGTAAATGAGAAATTGAAGGAGTCCCCCATCACCTCATAGAAGAGATACCAAAATAAAATATCTCAGGAAGATTATAGCCAAATGTCATAACTGCCGGGTTAAGGAGAAAATATTAAAAATAATCAGAAAGAAACAGTTCAAATATTGTGGAGTCACAGTCAGGATAACATAAGATTTAGCAGTTTCTACATCAAAGGATCAGAGAACTTGGGATATGCTATTCCATAGGATAAAAGAGCTAGGGTTACAACCATGAATCACCTATCCAGAAAAAATGAGTATAATTCTTTGGGGGAAAATGAATATTCAATGAAATAAAGGATTTTCAAGCATTCCTGATAAGTTAAAAAAAAAAATGACCTTCCAGTAGAAGACTCAAAAGAAGCACAAAAATGTAAACAAGAAAGAGAAGTTATAAGGGATTCAATAAGGGTTAACTGTTTACTTTTCTACATGGGAAAACAGTACTTATAATTCCTAATTTTTTCCCTCATTTTTAAAGCAATTAGAACGAGTATGCATAGACAGCAAACACAGGTGTGAATTAAATATTACGGGATGATTATTTTTAAAAATGAAATTAAGGGATGAGGAAAAACAATGCATTTGGAGAAAGGAAAAGGGATAGGTAAAATGGAGGCAAAATATCCAACATAAAAGAGTTCTGAAAGAGATTGTAAAGTGGAAAGATAAATGGGGAAAAGAGTGGGGGAAAGTATGTGAACCTTACTCTTATCAAAACTGGCTCAAAGAGGGAATAACATATACACCCAGTTGGGTGTGGGACTCTATCTTACCATACAAGAAAGGCAGGAGGGGTACGGGATAAGAATAGTGGAGGTGATAGAAGAGACGGCAGATAGGGGAGAGGTAAAAGTCAGAAGCAAAGCACATTAGAAGAGGGCCAGGGTGAAAGGAGAGAGAGTTAGATAAATGGGGAAAATAAGGTGGAGGGAAATACATCATTGGTAAACATTATTTTGAAAAAAATTTTAGCAAGTTTCTCTGTTAAAGCTTTATTTCTCAAATATATAGAAAACTGAGTCAAATTTATATAAATAAAAGTCTTTTCTCAACTGATAAATGGTAAAAGGATATGAACCGCCAATTTTCATACAAAGTATTCAAAGCTATCCTTAGTCATATGAGAAAATACTCTAAGTTACTAATGATTAGAGAAATGCAAATTAAACAAATCTGAGGTACTACCTGTAAAGCCAAGCATGAACAGCTTTTCAGAAGAATGCTTCTGTGAGCAGTTTTTAAGGTTCTGATTATACAGTATAGTAAACACTCTATTTATTCCATAACAAATCAAAGCAAATCATTCACAGTAATTCAAGATACAGCATTCACAATGTTACAACTTATCACAGAAAATCAAAATATAGCATTCACAACAACTTATCACAGAAAATGGTCACATAGTTTTCAGCACAGTGGTCACAGAATTTTCAACAAAGAACAGTCATTTAGTAACTTAATCATTCAATCATGCTTAAGGAGATTTGCTTCCTCAAGGGACACAAGGTACAATAGTCAAATTTCTCCACTCATGGAGAAAACACTAAATTAACTGGAATCAACATAAAATTAATTAAATTGATTATTAATATAATAAATAATTAATATGCCTCATTAACTAGTTAATTTACTGTTTCAGTTAATCCACTAAATTAATTCAATTGGTCACTTATTCAGTCATCAATCACTAAGTACAATCATTTAGAGAATCAATCATTCTATCAACTTAATCATTCTATCAACTTAATCATTCACTATTCAATCATCAGAAAATACGCAGACCCTTCACCCCTAGGTCACTAGTAAATTTACAATTTTTCAGTCAGTACACAGTATCCAAGTCAAGTCTTCATTCAGCTTGACTTGAGGTGGTTTCTCGGATTCCCTGGATCCCCTTCCATGGTCCCAGATCCTACCTGGATTCACCATACTGTCACCTGGGTTCAAAGAGAAACAGCTCCCAGGTCCTTGTCCAGCTCTCTGTGCAGTTCCTACTCCACATTGGAGTTCAAATACTTCACAGTTCTGTTCTTGGGAAGACAAGATCACCAATAGGTTCATATAAAATACAAGTATCACAGTCACACTTTCTCAGTTTTTGGTAGCTCTGGCTTGCCCTTGGAAATCCTCAACAGCCTCAGCAGCTCCAGCTGGCCCTCAGAAATCCTCAGCAGCTCAGGCTGCCTTCAGACTCAGCAGAAGTTTCAGTTGGTTCCCAGAATCAAAATCACTTCATCCAGGTTTTCAAAATCAAAATCATTTGGGGGGTAGGGGGGAGCACTTTCCTCTTCAGCCTCCTTGGCTATTCTTCAGTTTCCCTGGTGGCAGCACCTTCTGCTTCCACAGATCTTGCTTCAAGAATATCTGTCTCTCCCTCTCTGGAACTTTTCCTTATATACAGTATTGTCCCCTCCCTGTTCAGCCCCGTCCTGTTACATCAGCAAGAGGGGGTCACACTTTCTGTTTCTTTAACAGAGTTTTGATTAATTTACTAAGTGGTAAGTATCTGTTACCTTTGCTAATACAAAGGAATGTTCAAATTCAAATTGTATTACCATTATACCACCTTGCACTTATCAGATTTGCTATTATAACAGAAAAGGAAAATGACAGATGTTGGAGGGGATGCAGGAAAATTAAAACACTAATACACTGTTGATGAAATTATATAGAGATTTGACCATTCTGTAGAGCAATATGGAACTATGCTCAAAAAGCTATAAAACTGTGCATATCTTTTGACCCAGCAATACTCTACTAGTTGTGTATCCCCAGGAGATTTATAAAAAAGGAAAAAGACCTGTATGTAAAAGTATATGTGTAGCAGCTCTTTTAATGGTGGCAAAAAATTGGAAACTGAGGAGATGCTCATCAATTGGAGAATGACCAAAAAAGTTGTTATGTATTTATTTATGGAATACTATTGTGGTATAAGAAATTATGAGCAGGATACTCTTAGAAAAACCTGAAAAGGATTACACGAACTGATGCAAAGTGAAGTAAGCAGAAGCAAGAGAATATTACATGTAATAAAAGTAATATTCCATGATGATCTGTTGTGAATCTCAGCAACACAATGATCCAAAACAATTCTGGAGTTTTCATGACGAAAGGGGCAAATATGTTTTGCATGACTACACACATATAATCTATTTCAAATTTTTTGCCTTCTAAAAAAGGGGATGGCAAGGAGGGGGGAAGAGAATTTGGAACTCAAAGAAAAAAGAATGTTAAAATTATTTCTACATTTAATTCAGGAAAATTAAATATTAAATTTCAAAAAGTCAAATTATTGAATCATGTAAGGGAACTATCAAATAGATTAAAATATATTTTTAATTAATTTGATGATATGCCATACAATATGAGTGTTCTTTGACCTTGTATACATTTGGAAATGAATCTCTGTCCTATTTAAGAGTATTAGTTCCTTTTATTTCTTTGACATAAACATTAGTTTATTTTTTTATATGTATCCTGGCTACATTAATTTTATTTCTTTAAAAGAGTTTCTGTTACTTGCAATCAAAATTATGGGTTTATTTTTTCTAATCACTTCTATCCCTTCTTTGGGATCACCTCTGTCACCAACCATAACTCTAAAAACCTCCTGATCTTTTTCTCTTCTGTATTTTAAAATTGTGCTTATCATTTCATTTTGCTTAATTGTATTTTCCAGGTCAAAAGGTAAGTTTGACAGTGAGAATACTTAATGGGAAGTGATTTTTTAGGTTAAAAATCATTAGTTATGCATAAAATGACATTTTAAACTTTTTCAAAAACAGATTTTTTTTGTTTTATTGATGCCTTTTTTTGTTTTTAACTCTAGACCCTTTTTAGTTATCTCTTCCCTATCCACAAGTTTCCCTTATATCAAAGGTGACATTGGACTAATTGCTTTGAGATTTGAAATACTAGAGAGTCTCCTCTGACAAATATATAGGAGTACAAAAGAAATCATAAAATCATAGATTCAAAGCAAGATGGTAATTTATAGGAAATCTTGTCCAACTCTTGCTTTACAGGAAATTGAAGTCCAGAAATGAAGTGCCTATCTCATTTTTGTTTTTGGATTCCCAGTGCCTAGCACATAGTGCCTGATAAATAATAGCTTGATTGGCCAAAGTCACATATGGAGCAAGTAAGAGTTCAAACCAGATTCTAGTCTTATGTGATATAACAAAAAAAGTACATAAAATGTACAAGTAGAATATTACCTTCTGCTTGCTATTCAGCCTATTGAACTGGCATAATCAACATGTGTAACCTGGGTAAGCCCTGAAGGTAATAATGAAGTAGGCCTGGCATTGACTGGTAGGAAGAAATCAAGCTTGATTGAATTTGTGAAACTGCACAGTGGGTTCAGTGGTGCCACACTGCTTCTAACTGCAAAAGCCAATCTTTTACATGAATCATCTCTTATTAATGCTACAAGAAAGAAACATATAGAACATCCTTGTCTCAAAAGTATTAGTAAATAAATCAAGAGGCAATGAGGGAAAAAAATGTTTGTTTAATGTAACCAATCTGTTCATATCACCAACAGTGACTTGAACATAAGAAGTACTAAGATAATAGCTCATAATTACTCAGTGCTATCAGTGCCTTTCAATTTACAAAATGCATTCTTCACAACCACTTTGTGAAGTAGATATTGCAAGCCTTATTATCACTATTTTGCAGATGAAGGAACTCAACCTTAACATGTTTATATAACTTACCCAAGCTAATCACCACTAAGTGGTAATGTTTCAATTGAACTGTAGGCCACATGAAAATTAGCCCAAAATTTAGTGTTCTCATGATTTGAAAAAGAAACAGGCCAGTCATTTTCTAGAATGAAAGGTAGACTTTTGGACAAAATGGGAGGCTGCAGAGTCAGCCTTGTTCCCATGTACCTTATGGAGAAAAAAACCCTGAAATGCATAGTAAAATGAATTACAGTTAGGAAATGCAATGAGGATGCCCAGTAAATTACTATATCTACTGAAGAATCACACAATAGGGAAGCCATAAACATGCAAATAATAGGACAAATAAAGATAACAGAAGAAAGCAAAAGCATAACCAGCATAGTGTATTCTCAAAGTACAAACAGAGAGATCAAGTAGAGCTTGCAAAACTCTGTGTCAAAAGGAAGTAAGAGTGAAAGGCTTCCTTAATGAAGTCTAAGATGAACAGAAGACCCTATAATGTTTATAATCTTCAGGATTGAGATCTTGGAAGACATAGGGAACTATAGTGATCACCAAAGAGTATACCATCATAATATTAATTCAGTCTAAGCCCATGGATACTGAGTTACCTAATACTCTGTCCTAAGAGTTCCCCCCAAAATGGTCACTCCAAACCATAAAGATCCCTGAAGGCCTTACTCTAGGAATTAGAGATTAACAGGGGAATCATGTACAAATGTTATAAAATTGTGCATAACCCTTCACCTATTAATAATTCTACTAGGCAAATACACCAAAGAGATCAAAGAAAAAAAGAAAAGAACCTATAAGGACAAAAATATTTATGGCATCCTTTTTTGTGGTGTCAAAAAACTGGAAATTGGGGGGAAGTCCATCAACTGAGGAATGGCTAAATAAATGGTTGTATATGAGTGTGATGGAACAATACTGTTCAATAAGAAATGACAAGGGGGATTATTTCAGAATAAAATGGGGAATATGAATTGATGAAAAATGAAGTGAGCAAAAATAGGAGATCATTGCATATAATAATGGCAAAATTGTAGTGATGATCAACTGTGAAAGACTGATCAATACAATTTTCCAAGACAATTTGAAATAACTCATGATGATAATTGCTATCTACCTACAGAGAACTGATGAATTTCGAGTAAAAATTGTTGTATAATTTTCTCACTTCATTTTTCTTGCTTTTTTGAGACAAGGCTAATATATGTAAATACATTTTGGATGATTTCACATATATAATGAGAATCATATTGCTTGCCTTCTCAGAATATTTTGGAAAAACTAGAGAAAAGGAGAGAATTAGAATTCAAAATGTAAATATAAGTTAAATATAAATACACAATAAATGTTTAAAACATTAAAAAGGGGACTAAGCAGTGGAAAAAAAAATGTACCAATTTCCCTGAAAGCAAGGATTTAAAAGTAAACAAACCTGGATATGATGTTTTTAAGATATCATAAATGAAAACTTCCTAGATCAATTAGGATAAGAGGACAAAATAAACACAGAAGGAGTCAACTAATGAAAAAAATCCTAAAAGGAAAAGTCCCATGGATGGGATAAACATATTTTATACCTCCTATGGTAAAAAACGTTTTTCATACAAGCATGTTCTAAGAAGTTACATAGCAAGGTACTATAGCCAGGATAATCAAGACTAAAAGCTGTTACTAAAACAAATGGAGATCTTAAAATTATTCCGAATGGCAAAGTATACAGGCTTATAATCAATAAATAATCTTATAGGAGAAACATAAATCAATCATGGAACAGAGAGAGGACTTTCACATATTTTTAAATGGAAAGATGAGAATATAATGGGTACTCAAAATGCAATATAACAATCCAGAAAAACCTAGAAATATAAATTAAGTTAAGCAATTGGAGGAAGCTATATGATGATATAG
The DNA here is from genome assembly GCA_028646515.1 of Pseudochirops corinnae. Taxonomy (NCBI): domain Eukaryota; kingdom Metazoa; phylum Chordata; class Mammalia; order Diprotodontia; family Pseudocheiridae; genus Pseudochirops; species Pseudochirops corinnae. The sequence goes on from CM053586.1 coordinate 125,195,333, forward strand.
TGCTAACATTCTGATAATGTTCCTTCAGAACCTTAATATCTTCAAAGGGTATTGAGGGAGTTGAAATAAGAGAGAATATATATCTTGTGGATGTGTTGGTACTCTTCTGAGAATTT
>CM053586.1:125195948-125231496 GCA_028646515.1 Pseudochirops corinnae
TATACATGATTGCACCCCACCATGGGGGGGGGGGAAGGGAGGGGAGAAAATCTGAAACTCAAGTGATTGTGGAACTGAATCTTGTAAATTAAAAGTAAATGAGTAAATAAATAAATAAATAAATAAAAGAGGAAAAAAAAAGGCTAACTCTTCAAGTGAGACAAAGGTGAAGGAAGATATAGTGGTACAAGGTAAATGATTGATGTGAGATGAAGAAGAGAGAAGGGGAAACTCATGGTAAATGACCTCAATGGGACAGTTGAGGAATTGGTGCTCATGGTTTGGACAAAATGTAATATTTGATAGCAGAAGGCGAAGGGAGAAGCAAAAAGCCAATTGATTATGTTGAGTAAAGGAGATTTGGAATTCCAGAACATAAATGTAGTACATTTTTGGGTGATAGAAATATCAAGGCTATGATCATCCTTTTGCATGGCTGAGGTGAGATGGGGGTTGTGGAAAATCAATAGGATGAAGAACTGGGTAGGTAAAGTGGTTAAAGGGAGTAAATACTTATACTAAAGTCTCCAAGTATGAAACAAGAATTTGAGGGGGATGGAAATAGAATGGTAGTAAAGAATTGGCTATGGGGAATGACCCCCTACAAGGGGTCAGAATTATTAAGAAGTGTAGAGTATGACCAGGGGTGATAATGTTCATCACTGAGTGGGAGACACCATTCCTCTTCCCAGAAATGTGGGAGATCAGGCAAGAGATAAGCAGTGCAAGAGACCTAAGGCAAAAGTCAGATGATCAGATGGGAGGCCCTGTTTAGCTATTCCTCTTCCCTTTGAAGGTTAGAGATTAGGCAGGAGAATGCACAGCAGGAGATGAGAGTCCTACCACAAGACTTTCCCTTTCCTCTTTCCTCAAGGGAAAGATGTATCAGGAGATGGAAGGCCTAATGTCAAAGAGAGCATTGCTTATCTTCCTACCAGAACTCCATAGTGTGGGCAGGAGATGAGACTGCTAGTAGGAAGTGGAAGTTTCCTTGGGCTGGCACAGAAGAAATTTAAACTCACAACTCCTAACAACCTTCCCTCAGGGGAAATGAATTGGTGGGTAATGGAAGGTGCTTTGTTTCACTGATGGTCTCATTGTTCTCACCTGAAGCTGGGGAAAAGGCAGATGCAACAGGAAATTGAAGTTTCTTTTGCAGGAGGAAGTTCCAACTTTGTATATGGAAATTGGCCTGGACCTTTGCTGCCTTCTCTCTAGGGACACCCAGCAGGAGATGGAGGTGAGAGCCTCAGAAGAAATTCTCTCTATTTTTCTCATGTGGTTCTTGTGTTTATCTGTTTACTGGTGTTAGCTGGTTAGGATTTTTGGTGGTATGAAGAAGGTAGATCCTTTTCCACATTAATTTCTTCCTTAAGTGGTAAAAATAGGGAGTGGGCTAGAAGCAAGTCTGGTGGTATGGGAAAAATATATTTTCAAAGATCTTGGGTTCAAGTTCTTAGTCCCTTTCCAAAAGAGTCCAAATTGAGATGGTAGTAAAAGTAGCATTGGTGGTTTGACTACCCTGGCTAGAGGTGCCTCCAGTCTCTCCTGATCTTTGACCTAAGCTGACATCATCTATTGCTGTACTTGGGCTCCCCTGCTTCCCCTGAATCCTTCCCTTTCCCCTATTCTGCTGTAGCCAGCTATCTTCTTCCTATTCTTTTTCATGGAAATAAACTAGTTGGCTGCAGGACCCCCCAAAGGTTTCCCTGTGCCCACGAAAATAAAAATGTGTACTAGCCAATCCCTGCTGTAAACCTCTGATTATGCAATCCCTGACCATTGAGAGTCAGGGGACCCTATATATATCAGTGATCTCCCCTTGGTCAGGCCTGTTTGATTTGGGCAAGGTAAGATGTAACTCTGAACAGCGTGCGCTAAATAAAATCCACTTCCAAAATTTGCACTTGGGGTTTCACTTGCTTCTTTCGGCACAACAGTATGATCCTGTAATTTTCTGCAAAATTCCCCAAAATGGTGATCAAAAAATGAAATAATTATTAGAGAGGTGGGTTCAGTTTTTAAAAATCAATTTATTCATATTATTGTTTCCATTCTATTATTTTTTTGCTCCAATGTCAATCTTTAAATTTCAGAAAAAATATTGAATTATCAACAACCAACTCTTACATTTTATACAGACAGAGTATTTGATATTACCTTATTGAAACTGCTAGTACTCTACTATGCCAACAGTTTCCTCAAATAGTCAGTCATAAGAAAGAACTAATTTTCTACCTATGGATACATAGTAACTCTTAGTTCTCTAATATAATCTACATTCCTTCTAAGTATTCAGGGATATTGCTAGAATCTTAATGAAAGAGGAATATCATGTAAACACACAGACTATTGTCAACATAGGATTCTTTTAGTTATCTGTTGGAACAGAGTCATATAAATTGTACAAAAAGATAGAAGCAAAAATGTCACTTGGTGTGTCTCAGGTGACCAATGTAAAATATGAAAATGCAAAACAGTATACATGTTTCCTATTTATCATCTGCACTCAATAAATGTGAGGGCATTTTCTTGTAATTTTCATTTTTTTCTTATGATAAATCTATTTGAGTAATGTGATGTTTTCATCTAATGTCACCTTTTGACTTTTTCTCAAATTGAAAATCATATTCATGAGAATTCATATGGAAATTTATTTTCATCAAGTATTGCAGTATGAGAATTGGGTTTCTCATTTATGAGGGATCATTTGGTAGGCTGTTAGTATTTCAAACATTAAAATCAGAGGTCAAACCTTGTTGAAAAATCGCATTGCCAAGAAGAATACATTTAGGACAGGTTATCAGTGTTCTAGCCTGCAAATAAAATCTAGTTTTCTATAATTTTTTTAATATTTTCATTAAAATATTCTGAACTCTTAGAAGTTATAATGAATCCTATTAAAGTATAGGATTCATGTGTGTGTATATATGTGTGTGTGTGTGTGTGTGTGTACATACATATATATGAGATTTTCAATAGCAGTTGATTGAGTACTCCAGGGTGAACAGCACCAAATTATAAGTTTAGGAAAATTTCTATAACTTTAAAAGTTTACTGCTAGTCTTTATTTTAGCTAACTCCAACACACATCCTGGCTTGCTTTCAAACTGTCTTCATTCTTGCCTTTGTGTTTTCCTCCAAATTCTTTTAACCATTTTTTTAAAAATTAATTTTCAGACAGGGATTGAATGAGTTAGAAAATAGAAAGTGTGCTGAAAACCCTCGAATGTTATGTGAATGCCAGGTATTATTATTTTTAAATGCTTACTAAGTAACAATAAAGGAAGAAGGTTGGATGGAGTAGGGTAGAATGGGTAATGCCATTAATCCCAAATACAGAAAGTCATTCTTACTCATTTATTTCTTAGATTCTCCATTGTTTTTATACTTTCAAGTAGTTTGGAACTCACGATAACAGAGATTTCTTTTGCAGGTCACAGCTGTGCTCTGAAAAAGATGCTCCAATTTTAATCACATTGTTAAATCACTATGCAATTAATAATCTCCCCAGTTTACTTTACCTTTGATGATTCAGAAACCAAATAACATACTTTGTAGTTTTTGGGTTAGAAGCTTCCAGTTCTAAAATTGTATGGCCCTGTTCTACAATGAATCTGAAGTGAACAGAGTCTATCCTCCTTGTATATATCCCCAAATAGTAAACCATCCAATAAGGATGATCCCAAAGCATTTAAACAAGATTATATGATCATGTCTTACTAATGTGCTAAAATTCCAGGTGATTTGTGACTTTATAAAAGGTAATAGTATGGTAGGATAACAATGGTGAGAGGAACAAATTCTCAGAAGTAGAATTTTCATGAAAGACCCTTAGAATTTGAGTATGTACTTCCTAAAGAAACCACTTGTTATTCTCTAAAATAAGCCATTATTCCTTTCTCTTCCTTTCCCTTTTCTTTTTTTCTTTGCTTTTGTTTCATATTTTTTACTTCTATTAACCCCACAGATATCATCATTGTGGGAAGGTCTTTATTTCCTCCCTCCCTTTGGATTATATATAACTTTCACTTCACCCCAAATTACTTAATTTCCATTTACAGGTTATAATTCCAATCTTTAACAATTAACATTTTTAAAATATCATAATTTTATTAAGAGCAATTTTAAAAATTATAGTTTACTGTCTAAATTTTTACTCATCAAAATGGTTAATATTGTCATATTACTTGCACTTTTGGCATGCCTATGTTTCATTATGCTAAATATAATTAAGAAAAAAAATAACCATTATCATCAACAAGAACAACTAACATTTATATAGTACTTTGAGATTTACAAAGTACCTTTCATAAACAGGATATCCCAAAATCTTAGTACAGATTTAAGCTTTAATCATTCCTGAGACACAAATACTATAAACTTACAAAAAATTGAATTTGAAAGGTTGATTTTAAAATTCAACAAAACAACTTTCTTTTGCTCTGTATCACACTATCAAAATTTCAAAATTGGTAAAAACTGTCACTAGCTGCTACTTAGACTGGAAGTATTGCATTTGAAGATATAACCTTAAGATAATCCCAAGGAAAATGTTTTGATGCATACACAACAGTTTTGAGGTAATGCCACAAAAAAAAAGTCTCATGGAGAGAGAAAGTGATGAAGCAAAAAGACCTTCTCTACCCATCCAAGGGTCTGACAAAGTTGCATCCATTAAATGACATTCACACAATTCATGATGAGATCCTGATCTTGGTTAAAATTTTATTAATCAAATTTAGCAAAATAAAAAATGTGTAAAAGAAATTTACCATAAAAATCAAATTACATTTCTTATAAGTTTGTAGCATTCATACTTCTAGAGTGATTTAAGATTAAAGCTTTACCAAGGCTTTTGGGGTCAACCTATATAATCTCATTTTTACTATCAACATGAGGAGGGGGAGGTGCTATTATTATACCATTCTCTCAGAATAAACTAAGGCTGAGGGCTTAGATTATTTGCTTTCATTTAGTGAGTATCTGATTTAACGTCATATTTTACTGACTCCAAGTTAGGCACTTTATCTACTGAACCATCTAGTTGTGTCTTACAGATAAAATAGCTCCAAAAACCATTAAAACTTTTGTCCTAAGGACATTACCTTTTAAAAAAAAAGGTTTTCTCTGCCCAATGATTCCATTCCAGCCATATTTTCCTCTGATCATTTACCCTCACTGTTTTACTGAACCTGATCTCTCAAAGATCCCCAATGAGTTCTTCTATTAGCTCAAATTAGACCAAATCTATTAGCTCAGTTTTCATTTCCCTTGTCCTCTCTGCAGTGCATGTCCATACAAATATGTGTATGTGTATACACATATATTACATACATATATGTAGATATACTATATATTATGTAGCATATAGAATAGTATATAGAGTAGATATCTATATATTTATAACTACATCTACCTTTTTCTATCTCTCTTTCTCTCTCTCCCATAGCCTTCTTTTCTCTGCTCTTTCATCTTCAGAAACATAGAATATTCTTTTATCTCTAAATATTCCTCTTGCCTCTCTTTTGTTAGCTCCATGCACCCTTCCTGACATTGTCAAGAGAATGTATGCTAAGGCTTTATCTTTATCACTCTCTCTTTTGACAATCTTTTTATCAACATTTCTACTCTCACCTCCAATCATATATTAGTTTTTTTTTATATTCTCTGTCTTTGTCCTCTCTTCCACTCATTCATCAGTGACTACCCATAAGAAATCCATGTCTTGACATTGCACTAGCACCTTAAGCTCTATATGTCTGCAATGTTGTATTTTAATGTGTCTATGATGATCTCAGTGTGGGCACAACTCAAAAGGCACAGATAACCTATCTAGATCTTCACAAGTTATGTGCATTTTTGATCAGCACCACAGAGATCTTCCTCAATATCAATGTGATTCACATGATTACTGATATTTCACATGCAGTGGCAATCAGTTATTCCTTATTCTTTCTATATAATCAGCCAACCTCCTTTTCCAGTCACATGTTTTTCTCTTGATGTCCTTTACATTGTTTCTCCTGAAATATCTCTTCATTGGTAATATATTTCATTGCACTCAAGCTCACTGTGCATTTTTCATTGTCCTGTGAGTGACCAAGATTTAAATCTTCTCCAATGGTTATATGATTACATGGTTCAAAAACAGTGTTACAAAAAAGAATATAAATATTAAAAGTTGGCCCTTAATTTCAGGGGAAAAAAACATGTGGTCATTAAAAAAATCTGCACAATTTCCCAAAGGCAAATCATTCTACTGTTCATTTCTTGTCTAATTCTAGGCTCACATTATTTGCTCTTTATATGCTCTGACATATATGTAATGATGCAGAAATTCTACAAGTTTGCCATTTACTTTCTATTATAGAAAATATAATAAATATTTGTCAATCACTTGGTTTTCCACCCCTTGATACTTAGGTGAAACCACTGAGCAATTAGGGACCTCATCTAATAGCTTCTGTAACATAATGGGTCATATTACAATTTTCATGTTGTCAATCACAAACAAAACTATCTGGAGAATGTTACTCTGTAGACCCTCTTCCATTTGGACTCTGACATTATGTAGGTCACTGGCAATCACCTTTTCTGAATGTACATCTCATTCTGTTACTAATTATGGAGTTGTCCAATAAAATGACATATTTTTACATCATTAAAGGAATCATATATGTTTCTGAAATATGCTTAGGAGGCCCCTTGTTTCAGGAAAAGCCTTAAGGTTATATTTTGTTTTTCCAAGACAAGCATATTTTTAATAGTCAGCAAATAAATTGAAAAGCAGCATCTTTTGTTCTTTTCACCTTAGTTAATTGTGTGACTGAAAAAAATGTTGCTAGCAATAGAATCTAAATTTTCAACGCTCGTCTATTCTATTTTTAAAACTTCATCAAGGATATCCTCAAGTTTTCCATTGGTAAGCAAATTATTCTTTTAAATCTTTTGTAGACGATGGGGAGAAATTCTGTAGAAATTCTTTTATGAGTAGATTTTGTTTGGTAACAAATCTAGTATTCCCTCTATTAAAATACATATTTTAGGACTTGTTCCCTCAATTCCCTGAAAATTGTGTGGCCTCCAGTATATACTTCCAGTGTGTTTTCTTGGTCAAGTCAAGCTTCCCTTTCAAACTTTTTTGTTTACTTCCATGTTTATTTTTTTCAGATATCACATAGTAATATGGAGATAAAAGGGTTTTTTTTTTTAAATAGACATCTTATTTTTTACCAATTTTGTTTTTCTAGTTTCATCTTTATTCACCTTTAGGATGATGTGGCTTAGTTGAACTTTTTGTCAATCTTCCTGTGAACCTGTTTTTTTTTTTCCTTCCAGTACATCAATGTCATTCATAATTTCATATTGTTCTTCATAGTAGGATTCTTACTAAAACATATCTAAGTTGGTGTTAACTTTACTTTCACATATATCGTTTTGGCAAGGATATCATGTGTTTACTGGCTGAGGGGGTTTGTAAATTCTTTATCTTCTCACTGAGGCAATTGATTTATATCAGTTAGACTTCCTTAGTGACTGCTAAGAGTCTGAATCAATTTCCTTAAATCTTTCATCTACTCACCTTCCTTTTTGTTTTTTGGTGATATCAGCTTACTTAAATAGCTCAGGTTGTTTTTTCTTCAGTTCTCTGTCCTATTTGATTAATTAAAAAAAATCTAATATTAATTTTGGACTTTGTTCTAATAAATCACTAGCCTGATTATATGAAACAGATGACTCAAAAAATATTCTCCAAAGGTTTACTTCCATCAAAAATATAATCTATTTCATTTCAGGATGCATTAGCTGTCAATTGCCATGTCCATTGCCATGTCCATTGTCATGTCCATTGTATCTCAATTATCTTCTTGAAGAAAATGTTCATTTTGTGTGGAGGAATATATTATGTAATTTATAAATTTTTGTTACCCTTCTATTCTTAATATCTTGAACTATATTTTACATCTTCCCAACCCCAACCTAACATTTCTATGTAAGTCACTGTGAAATAAAGTGCATACTGAATTATTTTTTCAAGACTTATCAAATACTCTATAGCTTTTCTCTAGCTTCTTATAGTCTCTAATACTTGTTTGGTGCACACATAACAATTATCTTTATGGTTGTCTTTTTCACCAACGCTTATCATGTGTTATCTATGCTTTTCTTTTATGGTATGGTAAAACTAATATGATTCACTTCCTCCAGTAAGTAGTTTGTCTACTCATTGACTATTGGGGATCTTGCAATTTGGCAATCAAAACAATGATAATGCGAATGAATGGTTCATGGGATACATTTATCCCTTAGACATCACAAACATTAGGGGTATAGTGCCCCCATCATCTAGCAAATCTATGTAAAATTTTTTTACCCTCCTTTTGTATCAGAGAAGTCTGAATTTTTTTTTCTTTTATGAGGTATTTACAGTACCTTGTTGTAAAATTTAGGTTATTTGTTTATAGATTATATTACACAATACTATACACATATTTTATGCATTTCTGAGTTTCTAAACCTTTGCTCTCTCCTCTGCTTACCTTCACATGTTGTCTGTACCTTCTGCAAAATTTTCCAAAAATGTTCATCTAATATCTTATGCCAACCCACCATACATCAAAACTGATAGGGAAAATCCCAATGTGAAAGGAATACCTATATAAACTAAATGTATATAGTTGAATGCTCAAGCACCAACAAACTATGCTCAACAGAACAAAAAAACAAACAAATGAACCAATCGTGATTCATAGTCACTAGTAAGTTAGAAGAACTCTGGATATGAAATACACACACGCACATATGTGTGTGTGTGTATAACAGGTATAACAATTTGTACAAAATTTATTTTTCCATTATATGTGCTATTATTTATCATTATGTTTTTGGGGTAAGTACAGTTATAAATAAACAACATTCACTTGTTCCCATAACTTACTTATCTTGTAAAAATATGACCTTCAACGGGAAAACTCTGTCCATCTATTTGTTTCCTACCTGGAATTTCTAACTGTCATATATTCTACATGATTTGGAAGTTATGAATTCTAATAATTTCAATAGATTTTCCATCTTGTTGCTTATATGCTATCCAGGAGGATAAAACAGAATAATCCTTTTAACTGTGGCAGATCAGCATACAATCACCTTCACCAGGGACTCTGGGGTTTCTTAAAGGTGGAGCTAGTTAGACAAATTCTTATTCATTTATAGGTTAGAATAGATGGCCTCTGGCATTACTTCACAATACAAGATTTAGAGTCCTTTCTACCTGCTAGTGACTATGAATCACTTATCTTGTTCTAATGAGCATAGGTTGTTTGAGAATCTAGACAAGGGGTGGGGAACCTGTGACCTTGAGGACACACGTGATCTTCTAGGTACTCAGGTGTGGCCTTTTGACTGCATCCAAGCTTGAAGTCTGGATTCAGTCAAAGGATCACACCTGAAGACCTAGAAGGCCCATGTGGCCTCAAGGCTGTAGGTTTCCCACCCTGATCTAGACTATATTAGAAGAAAGGTATATTTATTCTATAGCTCTAATGGGGAAGAATTCCACTTCCTTCCTCTTTTTTTCTCTATGTTCTATTATTCAACTTAGCAAATGCTTTTGATTCCTTATTTCCCTCTTCAAAATACTTTTCTTTCTTGCTACCTTATCAAATAATTTCTTCTAGCCTATCTAGGAATTGGTCATTCCATTTTAAAGGTTTTCATGAAAGAATATTTCTCAAACTTTTTTACTTTTATCTTAAGGAGAGAGATGAGCTTTCAATTATAGCATTAGTAAATTCATTCATTCAGCCAGGAATTTCATATCTATTATATGTAAACACAATGTGTTAGGTATTGAAAGAATAACACAAAAGTATTGACTAAAAAAATTTAGCTAACAAATTCGTGAATAAATGATGTTTGCCTTGATTTTGTTCACAATATTGTAATTGATGAGCACTTTTATTAGTAAATTGAACATACCACATACATTCAAGTTACTGGAACTATTTCATTTTCACCATGTTCCCTATTGGATAGCATTATGAAGCACTGCTCTTTGTGATACTTTTAGATCACCATGGCAAACTGCCTCTGAAAAACTTGGATAGTACTCATGCATAGTCAACAAGGAATGTAATTTGAGTCATTTTAGCCACCCAATTCCTTTTTTCCTCCACCTTCCCATATCACCCCCAAATTTGTTTTTTCCTACTTAGGTTCAAATACTTATTGTCATGAGGTATAAACCCAACTTTCTTAAGCAAATCTCAACCACACAGGTTAAATTGAGACAAATATTATAAAACTCTTCATTCTTCTATTTCTACTGCTTTTGTTAAATCTATTTGTTCTTAATTTAATTCAAAGAATTTTATCAACCATGCCTATAATTCCATTCACTGGCATAGGAATTTGGGAGAACAAGGAGAAAACAAAGCTCTTTATATTTAATTTTGCCAACAACTATATTCAGATATTTCAGTATTTCTATTCTCTCCACACATACATATTATATGAGTATTTAAGGTCAACATGTATGTTGGATCTATATTACTATGCAAGAATTGTGTACTGGGTTAATTTTTCTAGGACATATGAAGATCAATGGATGACAAAAAAATATCTAGAACTGCTGACCACTATGTCACTTATGAGTAGGGATAGGACCAGCCACAATGAGCTCAATCTGCCTGAATTTCTAGGATTTTTTTCCAAGTCTGCCAGATTGTATTAGGAATCACTGTATTCAATGAGTCCTTCACTTGTTATGTTTATGCAATGCCAAAAGCAGCAATCAGCTCAGCCAAACAAGCTGACAAGTGGTTTTGTTATATGGATGAAATGACTAGTTCAAAAACCATTTGTGTGAGTGACACAAATGTTTCATTTTAAATGGGTTGATTTGATATCATGTAGCTACAGCTGTAGACCTCTATGAGTTTCCCATGCATGTGTGCATTCTTATTCAAATAAAAACAACAAGAAAAAACATACACCTCTTTCTAGTCTGGTCCATATGGGAAACTGATATGATCACAGCTAGAAGTTGAGCAGCCTGGTCTATGTAATTCCTGCTTGTAACAATTTATATTTAGCTTGGTGAAAAGCAGGATTTGGCAAAACCTCAATTTCTCTGCTTTTATTCTCTTTTGTTTGAATCAAAGTAATTATGTTTACAACAAATTAAGTATCAGATTTCTTCCCTTGTTTTTATTTGTGTGTGTGTGTGTGTGTGTGTGTGTGTGTGTGTGTGTGTGTGGTAGTCTTTCTTCTTCAACCAGCAGTTATGCCATTAAATATTTCTGTTTTTCATTTGAGTCTCCAGAAAAACATCGTATAACACACACACACATATACATACATATATATACACAGAGAAGTATACATATATGTGTATGTACACACATGTATACACACAGATATCTTAAATTTACAGGGTCTATGAATGCAGATTCTAAATATAAAAAGGAGACCAAAAATAATAGAAAAAAATGGGAGTTTCCAATAAAAGGAATTCCAAGGAAAAAATAATAGAGTTTAAAATAAATTCTACCTGACCATGGAATTTGGCAAGGTAGTTTTTTTTTCTTTATACTGCTCATTACTTAAAAATAAAAAAATTGTCTGAAGTTCAATCAAATATCAACTAAATCATATTATTTTGTATAATTCATGTACATAGATGAGTTAAATATAACAGTGATCATAAGTGCTGCTCTATCTTTTCCTGTCAAAAAGAAAACCAAAAAAAGTAGTTAGAGATGTATATGACCTTCATATGTGTTTGGGATTTCATAGGGAGTTCATTTAAATTGTTTCTTTCTTGTTATTTTTCTAAACTGATGGAATTTGAATATTTAGCTTACATTTTAAGGATCTACTGCTCTATAAGTTAAAAACAAATTAATATATATATATACATATATATATGCACATACATATGTGTCTATGTATGTATGTGTTCAGAATAACCCAAACTCTGTTATTTTTACAATGCTTGCCATACAAACCTCAATTTGTTATGAAGGAAAATTTGGGAATTTCAGTCATGATGAATTGTATCTGATTTTTGAACGTTATAAGAAATCTGACAGGCAATTTTTCACCTATTCACATTTTTTATAGATAATTCATGTTATCTATGTTATTTTTCATTTTTACCTATGTAAAGCATAGATAACACTGTGGTTTACATTTTTTTTTTCATTTCAACCTGGCTTCTTTTACCATTCCTTAATTTTGTAGTAGTGTTTTTCTTGTATATTCATGTTTTCAAAGGAAATCATGTGAAGGAAGCAGCATAACTAAAATCGCTTGAATGGTGATTTTGTTTGAGTAGATTAGATAAATAACTTTTGAATAATTATATCTTATTCATACATTAACATTTTGATTATATAAAGAGCCTTTGAATGTTAAAATATTTTTTTATGGATCCATGTTCTAGCTTGTTATTCCCTCTACACATTATGGCCCTTCTCTTCCATTTCATCCTGTATAATTCATCTGAATGCCTATCTACAAATCCTCCAGAGAACATCTCCCCAATAGGCTGGATTAATTCCTCTGCATGTTTTATTATTTCATGAATGCCAGTGAAAAACGTGGGTTGTTGATCTGTTACCTTTCCATTTTGCTGCATGACTGATGCAATTTCTTTTCTAGTGATGTGTTTGTAATGATGCTATTTACCTTAACTTTGATGTAAATCAGCATTTAAAATATTCTATAGCCTACTTACATCCACCATTCATCTTTCTTTTTTGGTTCATATGTAATTCAAATTCTTTGGTCATGATCATTTAATATTCACAGTGCTATAACTTGACAAGAAAGTGGTTTTCCTTTAAAAAAAATGATTCTTATTGTAGAGAAAAGTATGATATCATTCAAAGTACAATGATTTACAAAATATAATTCAATCTAGTTTTCTTCTCCCTATTCTTGACTGAGCTTGATGTCCATTAGCAATGTCATGCCATATATGCTCCTTTATTAAATTGATATTTAGCCTTGGCTTGAATGTATCTTAAGAAAAAGAGCAAACCAACTGGAAAATCATCCCGCTTTATTACTTTACTTCTCTAGCTAATATTTTCTCTTTCAATGTTGACTGAAAGTCCATTTCTTTTTTGTTATTTTTTCATTAGTTAATTTATTCATTTTTAGTTTTCAACATTCACTTCCATAAGTTTTAAATTTCCCCCCTCTCTCTCCAAGATGGCATACAATATGATGAAGGCTCTACACATACAATCCTATTAAACACATTTTCACATTAGTCATGTTGCATAGAAGAATTATAATGAATGGGAGAAACCATGAAAAAATGAAAGAAAAGGAAAGGAAAGGAAAGGAAAGGAAAGGAAAGGAAAGGAAAGGAAAGGAAAGGAAAGGAAAGGAAAGGAGGGGAGAGAAGAGAAGAGAAGAGAAGAGAAGAGAAGAGAAGAGAAGAGAAGAGAAGAGAAGAGGCAAGACAAGAGAAAAGGAAAGAAAAGAGTCTGCTTTGCTCTGTATTCAGACTGCATAGTTCTTTCTCTGGTTGTGGATGGCATTTTCCATCATGAGTCCTTTGAAATAAAATGCATTTCTTTTCAACTTCTACCCAATTGCTATAAATTTTGCATGTAAATCAACATGAGCTAAATCTACTTCTCTTATAGGCAGTCCCTTAAAATATTTGAAAATATCTAAATATCTTTAGTTTTCATATTTATATTTTCTTTAGTCTAAACATGTTCAATTGTCTTGTTTTTTTTTCCTTTTCTTAACATCATTATGATTACCCTCCTGTCAAAGCACAACTTTCATCAAATTCTACATTAGCCGCAATTAAACACACACATTTATACATATGTGTATAATTAGTACTATTATTCCCTAAAAAGTAATCATAACTGTTTATTTTAGGTTAAAATTCCATTATACCTTTTAGTATATTTATCTAGCTGATTCTTATTCATCTTATGGGCAGCTAAAGCTCCTAGATCTTTCTCACATGAAATAATGTCAATATGAATCTTTCCTATTCTTTGCCTGCAAATGTGATTTTTTAATCTAAATATGACTGGAAATTTATTCATGTTAAATTTAATGGTTTATTTCAGGCTTCATTTTTCTAGTCCATCAAGATAATTTGATAATTTTCAATCAGTCATCTATCATATTAGCTGTACCTTCCAAAATCATGTTATCTTCAAATCTGAAAAAATGTAGTATCTCTATCTTCAGTCAAATCATTGGAAGAAATTTTAAATAGAACAAGTTCAAGTATTTAACCAATATTTTGATATCTAATCCACAAGGATAAGAGTTTTTGTCAAATATTTTCTGAAATTAAAAACACTATATCTATATTTAATTTTCCTAAAAACCTTAGTCTAGAATATGAATAATAGTAAAGTGGGGAAGGACTCACAGCCTCAATGATGAGAACCATAATTTTAACTAAAATTATATTGGTGATATCCTGACATTCTTGTACATGAAAAAATTAAATATAGAGAATGTCAGAAGGCCTTAACATAGAGATATTTGAATCTCTAATTATAAAAAAATACTTTAAAAGGATAAACTTATTTGTATAACTCACCCAAGTAGTTTCTTAAACTATTATTATTTTTATTTCTTTAATTTATTTTGTTTTAACATTTTTAAATTTTCAATCTTTCAGCATATGTTTAATTTTTTATAAGTTTATATTCAAACAAACATACTTATGGGAAATATAGAGAAGACTATAATATTTTCTAGCTTTTTCAGGTACATGTCCAGTTTATGGGCCTCCATTTTCTCTATTTTATTTATGTATGCATTCAGGGATATAAAACTTCCTCTAAGAACTGCTCTTGCTGCATCCCACAAGTTTTGGTATGTTGTCTCATTGCTCTTATTCTCTTGAACGAAGTTACCGATTCTTTCTATAATTTCTTGTTTGACCCA
Organism: Pseudochirops corinnae; assembly: GCA_028646515.1. NCBI lineage: Eukaryota > Metazoa > Chordata > Mammalia > Diprotodontia > Pseudocheiridae > Pseudochirops > Pseudochirops corinnae. The sequence goes on from CM053586.1 coordinate 125,210,892, forward strand.
CTCATTCTTTAGGATTAAGTTATTTAGTTTTCAATTAGTTTTTAGCTTATCCTTCCATGGCCCTTTATTACATATAATTTTTATTGCATCATGATCTGAGAAGAATGCATTAAATATTTCTACCTTTCTGCACTGAATTGTGAGTTTTTTATGCCCTAGTACATGGTCAGTTTTTGTGTATATGCCATGTACTGCTGAGGAGAAGGTATATTCCTTTTTATCCCCATTCAGTTTTCTACAGATGCCTACCATATCTCTCTTCTCTAATATTCTATTTACCTCCTTAACTTTTTTCTTGTTTGTTTTGAGGTTAGATTTATCATGTTCAGAGAAGGGGAGATTGAGGTCCACCACCAGTATAGTTTTATTATCTCTTTCTTCCTCTAATTCTCTTAACTTCTCCTCTAGGAATTTGGATGCTGTACTGCTTAGTGCATAAATGTTTAGTAATGATATTACCTCATTTTTTATGGTGTCTTCTAGCAGGATATAGTTTACTTCCTTATCTCTTTTATTTAGATCTATTTTTGCTTTTGCTTTGTCTGAGATAAGGATTACTACTACTACTTTTTTTACTTTGACTGAAGCATAATATATTTTACTCCAGCCTATTACCTTTAGCCTGTATGTATCCCCCTGTTTCAGATGTGGTTCTTGTAAACAGCATATTGTAGGATTATGGTTTTTAATCCATTCTGCTATTTACCTCCATTTTATGGGAGAGTTCATCCCATTCACATTCACAGTTATGATTACCATCTGTATCTTTCCCTTTATGTGATTCCTTCCCCTGTTTATGCTTTTATCTTTCCCCTTCTCCCTTCCACTTCTCAAGAGTTTTCTTTTTGACTGCTGCCTCCCTTAGTATTCCCTGCTTATCAGCCCCCTCCCTTTCTTTTCCAGTCTTTCCCCTTACTACTTCTTCCCTCCCTTCTAACTCACCCACTCCTTTTCTTAGCCTTTCCCCCCTCCTAATGCCTGTTGGGTATGATGGATTTTTTTTATATTTTAATGTAGTATGTTATTTCTTCCTTGAACCAAGACTGACAAGAACAGATCTCATGCTCCTCTCCCTCCCCTCTTTCCCTCTATTATAATAGCTTTTATGACTATTTTCAATAGAGTCCTATATTTAGCTGATTATGTTATTCCCTCCTTACACCAGAATCAATGAGGGCAAAGTTTCTATAATGTTCATCTCCCTCCCTTCTTCAGCTCTAGTATAATATGTTTTTATGCCTCTTTGTGTGGCATAATTTACTCTTTTCTGCTTTGTTTTTACCTGTTCTTTTATTGTGGTCCCTTTGCACCCCTCAATAATATTTTTTATTATCAATTTGTTTAATTTGTACCCACTCCCTCTATTTATCTATATCCTTTTTAAATGTCACCATAAGTATACAATTCTCAATATTACCAGGTATCAGCTTCCCATATAAGGATGTAAACAGTTTGCTTTTATTAAATAACAAGTTGTGTGTGTGTGTGTGTGTGTGTGTGTGTTTTCCCTATTTACCTTGCTATGTCTATCTTCAGTCTTGTATTTGGAGATTGAATTTTCCATTGAGCTCTGGCTTTTTCATCAGGAAGGTCCAGAAATTTCTTATATCATTGAATGACCATCTCTTTGCCTGAAAGATTATCCTCAGTTTCACTGGATAGCTGATCCTTGGTTGTAACCCAAGCTCTTTTGCCATGTGAAATATATTCCAGTCCCTCCAATCTTTCAATGTAGAAGATTCCAGATCCTGTGCAATTCTCATTGTAGTTGTGTGATATCTGGATTGTTTCTTTCTGGCTGCTTGCCCTATTTTCTCGTTTACCTGATAGTTCTGGAATTTGGCTATGACATTTTGTGAAGTTTTCAATTTGAGATCCCTTTCAGGAGGTGTCCAGTTTCTATTTTACCCTCTGGTTCTAGGATCTCAGGGCAGTTTTCCTTAATGATCTCTTAGAAGATGTTGTGCAGGCTTTTCTTTTTCATCATGATTTTCTGGTAGACCAATAATTCTTAGATTATCTTCTGGATCTCTTTTCCAGTTTAGTTATTTTTTCATTGTGATATTTTACCTCTTTTTCTAATTTTTCATTTTTGATGTTTTGTTTGCCTGATTCTTGGTTCCTCATAGAGTCATTAGCTTCATTTTCGTTGAATCTAATTTTTAGTGAATTATTTTCCTCAGTTTGTTTTTGAAGCTCCTGTTCCATATGTTTTTTCATTTCACACATTTTTATTTTTAAGGATCTATTTTCTTCATTGTAATGTTTTTCTAATTTCACAAATTTGATTTTAAAAGAATTATTTATTTTATCTTCTACCTTTCCAATTTGGTTTTCAAAGTTCTTCTTGAGCTCTTCTAAGAACGTTTTCTGTGCTTGTGATTAATTCATATTCCCTGTTGAGCCTTCAGCTGTGGGCATGGAGTCAATGCTTTCTCCTTCTGAATTTGATTCTTCCTGCTCACAATAATGGGATTCTAGAGTTTTCGTCGTTGCAATATGTGTTTTTACTCATTTTGACGCACAGCCTTACCCATATCCTTCCTCTAGAACTCCCAAGCCTTCAGTAATTTAAAATTTTGCTCTGGGGCAATGATTTCTGTGTTTTCAGGGTCAGAGGGGGGGATTGGAGCACCCAGGGTTCACTCTCTCATTCTGGTCCCTGGAAGTTCAGATAGGTGCTTTTTAAATTTCCAGGCTGTGAGTTGATAACCTCCTGTCACTGCAGTGGGCCCTGCATTTGTCTCTTACCCAGCTCTGACAGCACTCAGCCCTGGGGTGATAGGCCTGGGAATGGCCCTTGCTGCCGTGCCTCCCAGGTCTCCACCGTGTGCCTAGTTTTAACATTTACTTCCAGAAGATTTTGAGTTCCAAATTTTTTCCCAATATCTCCCCACCGTCTACTCCAAGATTGTTTGTGTTCTGATTACCACTTCACCCAATCTGTTCTCCCTTCTATCACGCCCTCGCCTACACCTTCTCTTTCCCTGTTACCTTCTGTTTTTCTGTAGGGCAAGACAGTTTTCTATACCCTATTGTCTGTATATCTTATTTCCAAGTTGCATGTAAAAACAATTTTTAACATTTGTTTTTAAAACTTTGAATTCCATACTCTCTCCCTTCCTCCCTTCCACCCAACTTCAGTGAGAAAGCAAACAATTCAATATGGGTTAAACATATGTAGTCATGCAAAACCCTTTGATAGTAGTCATGTGGTGAAAGACTATAATTCCCTCCACCATACCATCTTATCTCATTCCACCATTTATTCTATTCTCTCCTTTGACCCTGTTCCTCCTCAAAAATGTTTGCTTCTAATTAACCCCTCCCCCCCATTTGCCATTTGCTCTATCAACTCCACCCCACACGCCCCATCCCTTTTTCCCCTACTTTCCTGTATGGTAAGAAAGATTTTCATATCCAATTGAGTGTGTATGAAATTCCCTCCTTAAGCCAAATGATAAGGGTAAAGTTCATCCATTCGCTCTAGTCTCCCTCCCATCCCCTCCATTGTAAAAGATTTTTCTTACCTCTTCTTTGTGAGATAATTTACCCCCATTCTACCTCTTACTTTGTCCTTCTCCCAGTACATTCCTTTCCCTCTCCCCTTAATTTTATTTTTAGATACCATCCCTTCATATTCAGCCCACCCTGTGCCATATATCTATCTGTCGGTCTGTCTGTCTATCTATCTATCTATCTTCCTCCCAACCCCCCTAATACTGAAAAATGTCTCATCAGTTACAAATATCATCATTCTCTATAGGAATGTAAACACTTCAACTTTAATAAGTCTCTTATGATTTCTCTGTCTTTTTTACCTTTTCATGTTTCTCTGGAATCTTGTATTTGAAAAACAAATTTTCTGTTCACCTCTGGTCTTTTCATTAGGACTTCTCCAAAGTCCTCTATTCATTGAATATCCATTTTCCTGACTGAAGTATAATATTCAGTTTTGCAGAGTGTATGATTCTTGGTTTTAAATCTAGCTCTTTTGTCCACTGGAATATCATATTCTAAGCCTTCTTATCTCTTAATAGAGAAGCTGCTAAATCTTGTTTTATCCTGATAGTGTTTTCACAATACTTGAATTTTTCTTTCTGGCTGCTTGCAAAATTTTCTCCTTGACCTGGCAACTCTTGAATTTGGCTACAATATTGCTAACAGTTTTCTTTTTTTGGGATCTCTTTCAGGAAGTAATTGGTGGCTTATTTCAATTTCTATTTTCCCCTCTCGTTTAGAATATAAGGGCAATTTTCCTTGATAATTTCTTGAAAGATGATGTCTATGCTCTTTTTTTGATCATGGTTTTCAAGTAGTCCATTAATTTTTAAATCATATCTCATGCATCTACTTTCCAGGTAATTTGTTTTTCCAGTGAGAAATGTCACATTGTCTTCTATTTTTTCATTCTTTTAGTTTTGTTATATAATTCTTGATTTCTCATAAAGTCGTTAGCTTCCATTTGTTCTATTCTATATTGTAAGGAATTATTTTCTTGGATGAGCTTTTGGACCTCCTTTTTCATTGGGCCAATTCTGCTTTTTAAGGCATTCTTCTCCTCATTGGCTTTTTGGACCTCTTTTGTCATTGGAATTACACAATTTTTAAGGTGTTATTTTTCTTCTGTATTTTTGAGGTCTCTTTTAGCAAGCTGTTGACTTATTTTTCATGATTTTCTTTCATCACTCGAATTTCTATTCCCCATTTTTTTCTACTTGCTTTACTCAATTTTCAAAATCCTTTTTGGGCTGTTCCATAGCTCATGACTTATTTGTATTTTTCATGGAGGTTCTGGATGTAGGAACTTTGACTTAGTTTTCTCCTTCTAGTTGTATGTTTTGATATTCCTTGTCAGCAAAGTAAGTTTCTATAGTCTGAGGATTTTTTTTTTCTATTTGATTATTTTCCCAGTCAATTACTTGACTATTAGCCCTTTTTAAAAAAAAATAGATCTTTTGTTCTAGTTTGGTGGATGTACTCTCCTAAGCTTCAGGGGTGTTTGCAGCTGTTTTCAGAGATATTCTAGGGACCTGTACATTTTCAGTTGTTCCAAGGTGGTATGATTAAAGGAGAGGTTTTTATTCCTCTCCTGTTCTGTGCTCTAGTCTGTGAGTGACCATAAGCATACTTTTCTGCCTTGGAATTGTGAGGAGGATTCTTTCTCCACCACTGCCACAAGCTCTGCCAGCACTCCTCCTTGCCTCAGAACCACCACTCAGCATTGTAACACAGATTGAAGCATGGGTAAAACCAGGGAATCCTGCCTCAGTGCCAGCAAAGAGATACATGCAATCCCTCTCTGATAAGCTTGAGATATCTAAAAGCAAGCACTGCCACTGCTGAAGCTGCTGCCCCAGTAGTTGGAGTAGTTGGGGGGAGATCCCAAACAAGTTCCTGCTTTTACTCCATCATCTTGCTTCTTTCCCCCCTTAAACAATTTTTAATAACAGAACAAATGAGTTCACTTAATTCTTTAAAAAATTTTAAAGAACTGATAGAGCCTAGAAGTCATCAAGATTAATCTTTATATGTTAAAACCCAAAGAAATGAATGATTCCTCCCCCCCCCCCCCACCAGCAAAATAATCTTATGGAAACAGTGAGGTGTGCCAGGAAGGACTTTGGCTTAGAAGTCACAATGTTCTGTTATTTTAAGTTGTGTATGACTTTTTGTGACCCAATTTGGGGTTTTATTAGTTAAGGTACTAGAGTGGTTTGCATTTCCTCTTCCAGCTAATTTTACAGATGAGGAACTGAGGCAAACCAGAATAAATTCATTGCCCAGTGTCACATAACTAGTATGTGTCTGAGACCAGATTTGAACTAATAAAAATTAGTCTTCCTGACTCCAGACCTAGCCCTCTTATCTATGTAGTAGCTAACTGCCAGGAGTCAGGATGCCTTGGTTAAAATATTTGTGCCACCATGTAGAAGTCATTTCACATTTCTGGCCTTTAGTTTGATCATCTTTGAAATCAGCACCTTCAATTAGATGACCTCTACAATATGTTCCAACTCTGTGTCACTCTGCGAGTGACTCTGGTCTACCTACTAGTTTTTAGCTTCATGCATCTGATAATTATATCTAAAGTTCAATGAACTTATTCATTAAGAAAATATTTAATGAAGAAGAACACTATTGAGACTCTCTTTTATACTGGTGACTTTCCCAAGGTCACAAGGCTAGTTTTGTGTTAAGAGTCTGAGGCCAGATTTAAATTCAGGTACTCCTGACTCCAAGGCTGGTGCTCTATTCATTGTACCACCTAGCTGCCCCAGCATTCAATTTCAATTTCCTAGTAGCCAGGGTTCCTAAAATTGGGGCATTTATGAAATGTCTAGTGACTTCTTTTACTGATAGCAAGTAAAAGATTTTTCCTGCCTTTTTGGAGTTTCCAGATGTTCAAAAATGTTTAAAAGAAATACAGAACTGACAGAGATGCAACAACTAAATGTCAAGGTCTTTTTAAACTTGCTTCACTTATGTTGCTAACCATCACAATAGTTACCCTAAAGGCATGTGCAAAGCAAACTGAAATATTAAATAATTTGAAAAAAAAAAAAGGTTGATTTTAAAAAACTAATTGAAATTTTTTGCTTCCTGGAGGGGGAAGGTAGGGCAATTGGGGTTAAGTGACTTGCCCAAGGTCACACGGCTAGTTTTGTGTTGTGTCTGGGCTGCATTTGCACTCAGGTCCTTCCTGACTCCAGGGCCAGTGCTCTATTCACTGTGCCACCTAGCCATCCTGGTTGATTTTTTGAAAGAGAATAATTAAGAATCATGATGGAAAGAAGCAGAGTTTGGTTTGAATCTCTCTGGACAGTTCTAAGGAATTTTGTTTTTACAGACCTTAATACTAAGCTTTTGACACTATACATCAATACAGTGGATTCAAAAGAGAAGTTTCCCAATCAAATTGATAAGTTTACCAAGAAATCAGTCTTTAAGAATTTTGAAAGCATCACTCTCTAGAGTATATGAACTCCATATTGCCACCTTGTTGAAAGGAATAAGAGTAAATCTTTGTTACTTCCAAGATTACTTTATTGTAATAATTACTTTATTGTGTCTTGATGGATTTCTAGAGCATAGATTTCTTTGATGGTGACTGATTTCAACATGGATTACCTTAGATTCCTGTTGATTGGATTTTGTGTTTTGATGAGTCTCCTTTTGTGTTGAATTGTGTGGCTCCAAGTATTGTGGAATGGACTATTGGGAAATGTCACAATTTAAACTAACTTATGAAAGTGAGATTTATTAAGAACTCAATCATTTTTTTCTTTGTTTTTTTTTTCCTCTCAGATTTTTCTAAAAAAGATCTGCTGAAAGGGCAAGATATGGTAATGTTCCTGGGGAACCTGCCATGAACTGTTATAAACAAATGTGCTCATGCATGTGACTGAAGAGGGGGTATTTCTAGACAATGTTCTTGAATGTCACCATCCTGAAAGAATTAACTGCTTGTGCAATGCTACTACCCACATTGAATTTCCTCATGGATATTCCAAATTTTAGAGTTTGTGAACTGAGAATTTGATATAAAAGTTTTATTTCCTAAACAATGAAACTTTTAGAGAGAGAGAGAGAAGTTACCCCCCAATGCTGGGATGTGCAAGGGTCAAAATCATAATAGGTAAAATCAATAAGCCTAGGCTTTGCAGTGATTTATTTAGATGGCATGGGTCTAATTGAAAGAGATTTTCTCTGCCTTACTCTTGAAAATATCTGCCTTTTTGACAGTCTGATCCCCCTACTATAATATAATGTAATATAAATGCTGTTTGAGTGCAGAAGCTATTTCATTTTTGTCTTTATATCCCCTACACTTACCATAGTGACTATGTAAGCCCCTAATGAATACTTAAAATGCCTATTAATAGGGGTAGAGCCAAGATGGGAGCATAGAATCAGGAAAACTCCCTGAGCTCCCCCATAATCACCTCAAACACCTATAAAATATGACTCTAAACAATTTTATAGCTACAGAACCCACAAAGTGTCAGAGAGAAACAAGTCACCTACTGAAGGAGCCTGGCAAGCGTACAGGAAGGGTTCATCAGAGCATGGTGGGAGCCAACCCCAGCCCTGCATGAGCCTGTGGTTTTAGCCCTAGCGCAGCCCTGACCAACAGCTGCAGTGGACTTTGAGAGAGTGGATCACCAGCAGCAATGGCAGTTTCCAGAATTAACAATATATTAAAGCCAAAGAAAAAGTGAGAGCTCAGTGTAGAACTCTGTTGGAACTGGGAGGGATGGAGGACCAGGTCTGGCTTCTGCCTCATGGAGCTAGAAGTGGCAGAGGCATGGCAGCCCTGAAGCTGCCTCCACATGGCTGCTTCAGAGCTCCTGGCCTACAGATTGTAGGGGGGTCCAAGCAACCATTCAGAGGGTAATTGCTCCTGCTTTAACCTGCTTGGATCTGGATAGTGCTCTTGGGTGATGATCCTGAGGCATGTGACCAGTGAGCCAGAGTTTCTGGGGGCTGCAGGGATGCTACACTCCTAATAGCTCCAGCAGCTGTAAAAACCCCAGTGATTTGGGAAAAAGCTCTCCTTGCTGTAAGCAGAATTCTACTGTGGCAAAGAGCTCAAAAGTCAAGTAATTGAGTGGCAACATGAGCAAGCAAAGGAAGCAAAGCAAGCACAAAAATCAAACTTTAGATTCCTCTTTTGGGAACAAAAAGGATCAAAGAATGGAATGGGAAGAAGACAACATATCAGAACTCCTGTACCAAAAGCTTCCAAAAAAAATGTGAATTGGTTACAGTCCATTAGGAGGTCAAGAAGGATTTTGAAAATCAAGTAAGAGAAGTGGAGGAAAAATTGGGAAGAGAAATGAGAATGATGCAAGAAAATCATGAAAAAAGAGTCAACAAGCTGAATTAAGAAAATAACACTTTAAAAAATAGATTAACTCAATTGACCAAAGAGGCCCAAAAAGCCAACAAGGAGAAAAATGCCTTAAATAGCCCAATTTACCAAATGGAAAAAAAAATTTCAAAAGCTCACTGAAGAGAATAATTCCTTCAGAATTAGATTGGAGCAAATGGAACCTAATGACTTTCTGAGAAATAAAGATACTATTAAACAGATCCAAACAAATGAAAAAAATAGAAGGCAATGTGAAATATTTCATTGGAAAAAGCACTGATCTGGAAAATAGATCCAGGAGAGATAATATAAAAATGATTGGACTACCTGAAAGCCATGAACAAAAAAATAATCTTGAAGTCTTCCTTCATAAAATTCTTAACGAAAATTGCTCTGATATTTTGGAACCAGAGGGCAAGATAGAAATAGAAAGAATTCACCAATCACCTCTTGCAAAAGATTTCAAAAAGAAAACTCCTAGAAATGTTATAGCCAGCTTCTGGAGTTCCCAGATCAAGGAGAGAATATTACAAGCTGCCGAAGAGAAACAATTTGAATACTGTGGAAACACAAACAGAATAACCCAGGATCTAGCAGCTTCTAAATTAAGGGATTGAAAGGCTTGAAATATGATATTCCAGAGGTCAAAGGAGCTAGGATTAAAACCAAGAATCACCTAACCAGTAAAAGTGAGTATAATGTTTCAGGGGAAAGTATGGTTATTCAATGAGGTGTAGGATTTTCAAACATTCTTGACGGAAAAGCTAGAGTTGAACAGAAGATTTGACACTCAAATACAACAAACAAGAATAGTATGGGAAGGGTAAACAGGATAAAGAAATTATAAGGAAATTGTCAAAGTTGAACTATTTACATGCCTACATGGGAAAATGATAATTGTAACTTATGAAACTTTTCTCTGTATGAGGAGAATATATATTATAATATATATTATATAATATTATATTATATATATAAATGTGTATATATGTGTGTATATGTGTATATATGCATATATGTGCATATATACTTATGTATGTTTATATATGAGGGTACATGTGGATATGAGTATGTCAGTGTGTGTGTATATGTAGGTATATATATGTATATAGGTATATATATAGGGGTATATATATGTACGTATATAGGTATATATAGGTATATATATGTAGGTATGTATTTGTATGTATGTGTGTGTATATACACACACACACACACACACACAGGTATACATAGAAGGCACAGGATCAATTGAATAGGAAGGGATCATATTTAAAAGGTGAAATTGAGAGGTGAGAGGAATATGATGATAGGAGATGGGCAGAGACAGAATGGGATAAATTATCTCATATGGAAGAGGCAAGGGATGACTGTTACAATGTAGGGGAAGAACAGGAAAGCCAAATGGAATGGGTCAACCTTATTCTCATTGAATTTGGCTTAGGGAGGGAATGACATACATGCTAAATTGGATATCTTACCTTACAGGAGAGTACAGGGGAAGAAGATGAGAGGGGGGATGATAGAAAGGGAGGGCATGTTGAGGAGAGGTTAGTTAGAAATACACACTTATGAAAAGAGACAGGGTCAAAATAGAGAATAGAACAAATGGGGGGGGGCGGGATAGGATGGAGGGAAATATAGTCAGTCTTTCACAGTATATCCTCTATGGAAATGTTTTGCATAACTGCACATCCACAGCCTATATTGAGTTGCTTATCTTCCCAATAAGGGTGGGTGATGAGGGAGGAAGGGAAAGAATCTGGAATTCAAAGTTGTAAAATCAAATGTATTAAAAAATTATTATTATTTTTTACATCCAACTGTGAAATAAGATATATAGGCACTGTTGTATGGAGATCAACATTGCCCTACCAGAAAGTGGGAGGAGGGATTGGAGAGGATACAGGAGAGAACAGATTGGGGGAGGGAGTATACAGTGGGATCACTGTTTTGGGGTGGTAGATAGGGGAAAGATGGGGAGAAAATTTGTGACTCAAAATCTTGTGAAAATGAATGATGCAAACTAAAAATAAACATAAAATTTAATTTAAAAAATTAAATAAAATACCTATTAATTAGATGAATAAGTGAATGAATGAATGAATGGATACCAATTTATTTGCACTTTCATGGGATTAAATTACTCAGAATAGAAGATCATTGACTATCTGGCAGCTTCAAGTTCAGTTATCTTTTGAGAGTGGATAAGGCAATGTCACTTCTAAGGATTTAAAAGAGGAATTCAGAACCCTGTAGAAAAATAGGACTCCTTGGAGTGGGTGGACAATTGCATTGATTGTTCACTGTCTTGTTTGAGTAATTTTTGGATTTTCTTATGACCCCCTGTGAATGATTCTTTTGAAAATTTTTCATTTTCAATGAAGTAAAATAAAGTTTGTTCTATGCTTGGTACACATTTGTTTTCTTTGTTTGTTTTCTTAAGTGTTTATATAGGATTTAGTGGAAAGTGCAAACCATATATATGGAAACATAGATAATTTTAACTCTTCCAGAATAAACTCTAAGTGGGAGAACTATAAGCCAATATTCTGTTTCAGGTCTGACAATTGGAACTGGTTTGAATAAATTCAGAGCAAAGTGGTGCAGGGTCAAAGGTGACAAATAGCTGGAGCTTGAAATCATGGATTATTGAACTTAAAAGGGAAGTTAGAACCTTTACATCCAGTCCAATCCACTTATTTTATATATGAAGAAACCAAGGCCCAAAGAAGAATAAGACTGCCTTGGCCATTTATATCTTTTTTGAAAATATAGTAATCTATTTTAGCAAATGGTCTGCTACCTCTTTTTCTAACTTTCACAAAAGGCAAAAAACTGAGCACGTCTTCAAAATGGCAATAAAAATGGTTTGGTGGTGACTTAAAAGGTTAATATGGTCTCCAGTATCATACCTTAACACCAAATTATACCCACTCAGTAGAATAGCCTATCAAGTTGTGCTTTGTTGTGGGAGATGGCATTTTTCATGAAAAACAATCCATAGGTGACAGAAACAACTCCAGGCTCTAAATATTTTATTTTAGGCTTTTTTTTTGTGGGGGGAGATGAAGTGGGGGTATTTATTGGCTTTGAAAAAGGCTCACTCATTAACACCTATTAAGAACTTAGGTGCAATAGTTAGCAAAGTTTCAGTCTTCAGGAAAGCAGACTTAAAACCAACTAAGCAACAAGTTTCAGAAGAGTGTAGTTAAATTGCTTTTTTTGTTGCTTTATTTTTTTCTGTTTATTTTTCCCCAACTGAATATGTTTTAAAAAGTTTGTGAGTGTAAACACAGTTCCAGAGGGCCAAGGGTATGTCTGATTCTTACTGCTATCATATACATTGCCCTGCCTCTCAGCATATCAATAACTTTTCTTTTCTGTGTGTACATGGGTCTATGTGTGTATATACACATATGTGTACATAAATATATGTGTACATATGTGTGTATACACACATATACTCCTTACTTGAAAAATATGATTATGAATCAGTAGTGCCCCACATGGAACAGTGTTGAGGTACGTAAGGGCATTGGGATAGATGCTAAAGAATCTGCCATGGTGGGGAGACAGAAATATTAGGTTAAAATCCATGAGGTTCTGTCAACTAGATGTGTTAATATCATGATTCCTGTAGGAAAAGTAGAAGTAGGACTAGCATGTATGCATCTGTTACCCATTTCATCTGTGATTAGGCCACCCACACATCTGTTCATTCTATTGGTTTTATGTGTATTGTGTAGAGATTTCTTGTCTTATGGTGAGGTGGGAAAGGAGGGATAGAAGAAGACTATGAATTAACAGAAAATCAAGTCGCGAAAGTTACAAGAACTTATTGAAAAAGGGAATGTTAAACAATGTCCATTAGGGAAAATAATAAAAGTGGAGAAACATGTGAAAAAGGTATTCTGGCAAAGACTGAGATTTTCCAAAGTAGCTTTAAAAGGCATAAAGATGTGGTACTGAAAAAGGCATTTTATCATTAAGTCAAGAGATGTGGGCTTCTAAGTCCACTTTTTCCAAAAAACAAGTATGTGAAATTGAACAGGTCACCATGGTCTTGGCGCCTGACTTTCCTCAAATATAATATTAAAATGTTTGACAGAATGATTTTTAATTGTATTTTTAGCTCCAAATGGTCATTTTAAAATGCATTTCTATTAAGTTTCTACTATTTTCAAGGCACTTCACTAGAAAATGAATGTGATATAAAAATAAATAAAGCATGGTCCTTGACCTGTTGCTGTTGACTTTGTACTAAAACAATTTCCATGCTGCACTTCATGTCAATTTAATAAAATTTCTGAAGTTTCTATATATTCTAAAAACTGTTGCTGCCCTGAAGACCTTAAGATGTTTACATTCTACTTACTGGGTCTATGGTCAGGGTGGGGGGTAAATATATGTATAAATGTCTAAATATAGAATATATTCAAAGTAATATTTGTATGGGAGAACACAAATGATATGTCTTTAATATGTGAATGATATTGAATCAGTTATTGGAATTTACTCCCTTTCTAGTATAAAGAATATCACTTCAAATTTCAGGTGGTTATGGTAACTCTAGAAAGTAGGCAAAAAGCACAGAATGTTACAGTGAATAGAAAGGAGAAATGTAGAAAACAACCAAAAATAGAAGAAAAGGATTTGAAAAATATTCAAATCTAATTTTATCTGCAACTTTTTTCTTTTGTCAATGGGAACTGACTTCAGACTGAAAAGAAGAGAATAAAAATGGCTAAGGGATAATCAAAGTATGAGGAACATAAGAAGATAAATAATAGTTGGATTCAAATTTCCTGCTAAAGACATTAAGCCCCAGAAGCATATTCAACTACTTCAGTGTATCAGTGATATTATTAATGGGAATATGCTCTTCTAGAATGATAGAAAGTCTATTCCCAGCTATCAAGGAACTCACAATCCTCTTCACATAGAGGAAACAACAAGCAAACAAATATGTGCAGACAAGTTGTGGACAAGATAAGTAAGAAGGAAAAGAAGACATTAGAATTGAGTGATTAGGAAAGGCTCTACAAAAAAGATATTTTAGTTGGCATAAAAAGGAAGCTAGGAAAGCCAGTGTGCTGAAATATGGAGAAACAGCATTTGAGGCATGGATTACAGTCAGCAAAATTACACAGAAATGAAAGAGGAAGTGTTTTGTTCATGCAACAGAAAGGAGACTAGTGTTACTGGATCAAAGAATACCTGGTCAACAGAACTAAGATATCAGGTTAGGGGCATGCACTAAGCTGAACTTCAAAATCACTATCCAAATGACTATAAAATAATGCTTGAAATTAAATTTTGGAGAAGCAGAGTCAAAAAAAAAGTGGGGTCAAGATGTTTTTCAGTTTTATTTTTTAATTTATTTAATTTTAGTTTTTGACATTCATTTCCAAAAGATTTTGAGTTATAAATTTTCTCCTTGTCTTTCCCCTATCCCCCACCCCAAGATGGTGAGCCTACTGAATACCCCTTCCTCCAATGTTCTCTTTCTTATATCCTCCCCCAAGTCCCCCTAACTTTCTAGTATGGCAAGATGGATTTCTATACCCCAGTGTCTATATATCTTATTTCCCAGTTGAATGTAAAAAAAAAAACTATTTTTTAAACATTTTTTTTTAAACATTGATATCCAGATTCTTTCCCTTCTTCCCTCCTTACCCACCCCCACTGGGAAGACAAGCAATTCAGTATGGGTTGTACAAGTGTAGCTATGCAAAATGTTTCCATAGTAAATATATTGTAAAAGACTAACTATGTTTCCCTCCATCCCATCCTGCCCCTCCACTTTTTCTATTTTCTACTTTGACTCTGACTCTTTTCAAAAGTGCTTGATTCTAACTACTCTCTTCCCGAATATGCCCTCCCATCATCCCCTCTCTTATCTCCTTCCCCTACACTTTTCTTTCAGATAAGATACCCAATTGAGTGTGTATGTTATTCCTTCCTTAAGCCAAATTCAAGGAAAGTGAGGTTGACCCATTCCCTTTCACCATTCTGCTCTTCCACTCCATTGTAACAGTTTTATCATGCCTCTTTTATATGAGATAATTTACCCTATTCTAAATCTCCCTTTATCCTTCTCCTATTATATTCCTCTCTCAACTCTTAATTTTATTTTTTAGATATCATCCCTTCATATTCAACTGATCGTGTGCCCTCTGTCTATGTATACATGTACACACATAAACATACTCACATATGAATTTATACACACATACACTTTCCTATACATATATACATACACACATATATATGTGTGTGTCTCATGAGAAAAGTCTCATGAGTAAAAATGATCATTTTTTCTATGTAGGAATTTAAATAATTCAACTTTAAAAAGGTCCTTATTATTTCTTTTTCCTGTTTACCTTCTCATGCTTCTCTTGCTTCTTGTATTTGAAAATCAAATTTTCTGTTCAACTCTGTTTTTATCATTAAGAATACTTGAAAGTCCTCTATTTCATTGAATGACCATATACTCCCCTGAAGCATTATACTTAGTTTTGCTGGGTAGGTGATTCTTGATTTTAATCCTAGCTCCTTTGACCTCTGGAATATCATATTCCAAGACCTTCCATCCCTTAATGTAGAAGCTGCTAGATTTGTGTTATCCTGATTGCGTTTCCACAATAATCAAATTGTTTCTTGTAATGACAGCTTGTAATATTTTCTCCTTGACCTGAGAACTGTGGAATTTGGCTATGATACTCCTAGGAGTTTTCTTTTTGGGATCTTTTTCAAGAGGTGATCAGTGAATACTTTCTTCTATTTTGCCCTCTGGTTCTAGGTTATCAGGGAAGTTTTCCTTGAAAATTTCTTGAAGCATGATTTCTAGTCTGTAGAGATGATGGCCTCCTAATAGGTCTAGCAGCTGTGAAAACCCCAGCAATTTGGGACAAAGTTCTCCCCTTTGGAAGCAGAGTTGTACTATGGCAATGAGCCCCAAAGTGAAGTAATTGACTGGCAACATGAGCGGTCAAAGGAAGCAAAGCAAACACACAATCCAACTTTAGATTGCTTTTTTGGGGACAAAAATGATCAAAGCATGGAACAGGAGGAAGACAACACAGTCAGAACTCTTGCACCAAAAGCTTCCCCCAAAAAATGTAAACTGTTTTCAAGCCATGGAGGAGCTTAAGAAGGATTTTGAAAATCAAATCATAGAAGTGGAGGAAAAATTGGGAAGAGAAATGAAAAATGATGCAAGAAAATCATTAAAAGAGAGTCAACACCCTGACTAAAGAAAATAACACCTTAAAAAAATAGATTAACTCAAATGGCAAAAGAGACCCAAAAAGCCAATGAGGAGAAGAATGCCTTAAAAAGTCGAATTTGCCAGATGGAAAATGAATCTCAAAAGCTCACTGAAGGGAAAAATTCCTTCAGAATTAGAGTGGAGCAAATGGAACCTAATGTCTTTGTGAGAAATCAAGATACTATTAAACTGATACAAATGACAAAATAGAAGGCAATGTGAAATATTTCATTGAAAAAACCACTGACCTAGAAAATAGATTCAAGAGAGACAATTCAAAAGTTATTGGACTACCTGAAAGCCATGATCAGAAAAGAACCATGAAATCATCCTTCAAGAAATTCTGAAGGAAAATTGCCCTGATATTTTAGAACAGGAGGGCAAAATAGAAATTGAAAGAATTCACCAATCACCTCTTACAAAATATCCCAAAAAGAAAACTAGGAATGTTATAGCCAGGTTCCAGAGTTCCCAGATCAAGGAGAAAATATTACAAGCTACCAAGAAGAAACAATTTGAATACTATGGAAACACAATCAGGACAACCCAGGTTCTAGCAGCTTCTACATTAACGATCAAAGGATATTAAATAGGATATTCCAGAGATCACAGAAGCTAGGATTAAAACCAAGAATCACCTACCCTGTAAAAGTTAGTGTAACGTTTTAGGGGAAAATATGGTTATTCAATTAAATAGAGGACTTTCAAGCATTCTTGATGAAAAAACCAGAGTTGAATAGGAAATTTGACTTTCAAATGCAAGAAGCATGAGAAGGGAAACATAGAAAAGAAATCATAAAGAACTTATCAAAGTTGAATTGTTTACATGCCTACATGGAAAAATGATAAATGTAACTTATGAAACTTTTCTCAGTATGAAGACATTTGAAGGCTATATTAACATGTGTGTATGTATATGTATGTATACACACACATATATATACACACACATAGATATGTGTGTGTGTATACATATGCATATGTCTATATAGGAGGGCACATATGCATATGAATACATATATGAGTGTGTGTATATATGTGTACATGGACATAGGGCACAGGATCAATTGTATAGGAAGGGATGATATTTTAAAAGGTGAGAATGGGAGGTGGGAGAGGAATATAATGAGAGGAGATATGGAGAGACAGAATGGAATTAATCACCTCATATAGAAGAGGCAACAGAACACTGTTACAATGGAGGGGGAGAATAGAAAGGCAAAAGGGAATAGGTCAACCTTGCTCTCATTGAATTTGGCTTAGGGAGGGAAAGACATACACTCTAAATTGGACATCTTGCCCTACAGAAGAGTAGGGGGGAAGGGGATAAAAGGGGGAATGAATGAAGGGAAGGCAGGTTGAGGGGGAGGATTGTTAGAAGCACATACTTCTGTAAAGGGACACAGACAAAGTAGACAATAGAAAAATTAGGGGGCCGGATAGGATGAAGGGAAATATGGTCAGTCAGAACATGTCCATTATGGAGATGTTTTGCGTAACTACACATATATGGCTTATATTGAATTGCTTGTCTTTCCAGTGGGAGTGGGTGATGAGGGAGAAAGGAAAAGAATCTACAATTAAAGTTTTAAAATCAAATGTTTAAATATATATGTATATGTACATGTGCATGTATATGTATATTGTTATTATTATTATTATTTACGTGCACCTGGGAAATAAGATATATAGGCACTGGAGTTGGGAGATACATCTTGTCCTACCAGAAAGTCAGATGGGTGATGGGGGAGGAAAGAAAAGGGAGCAGAATTTCAAATCTGGCCTCAGACACTTAACACAAAAACTAGCCATGTTACCTTGGGCAAGTCACTTAACTCCAATTGCCCTTCCAAAAAAAAAGGAGAGAGCAGATTGGGGGAGGGGATATACAGTGGGATTGCTGTTTTGGGGTGTTGGGAAGGGGAAAGATGGGGAGAAAATTTGTAACTCAAAATCTTGTGGAAATGAATGATGTAAACTAAAAGT
This sequence comes from Pseudochirops corinnae, assembly GCA_028646515.1. Classification (NCBI taxonomy): domain Eukaryota; kingdom Metazoa; phylum Chordata; class Mammalia; order Diprotodontia; family Pseudocheiridae; genus Pseudochirops; species Pseudochirops corinnae. The sequence continues at coordinate 125,229,026 of CM053586.1, forward strand.
AAATAAAAATTAATTTAAAACAAACAAAAAAAGAAAACCAACTCCAAAACAAAAAAAAAAGAAAATAATCCCTTAAAAATTAGAATGGAGCAAGCAGAAAATAGACACTCCGTGAGACATCAAGAAATAATAAAACAAAATTAAAAAAAAGAAAACAGAAGAAATTGTGAAATATTTCATCAAAAAATAATTTGGAAAATGGTTCAAGGAGAGATAATTTAATGATTATTGCACTAACTGAAGGTTATGATACGTAAAAAGAGTCTAGACATAACATTTTAAGAAATTATCAAGGAAAACTGCCCTTTCATAATAGATTAAGTAGCTAAATTAGAAATCAGTAGAATCTACCCATCAATTCCTGATAGTGATGCAAAAATGAAAACTCCCAGGAATATTAAAAGTCAAACTCCAGAGCTCCCAGGTCAAATAGGAAATATTACCAACAGTCAGAAAGAAACAATTCAAATATCATGGAGCCACAGCATAACACAAAATTTAGCACCTTCCAAATAAAATTTTAGTTGAAGTCTTAGGATGTGTTACTCTGGACTGCAAAAGAGCTAGGATTACAAACAGGAATAATCTACCCAACAAAATTTTGTATAATCCTTCAGAGAAAAAAATAGATATTTAATGAAATAGAGGACTTTCAGACAGGCCCCAGAGACCCAGCATGGCAGAGTGCTGAGTGCCTTCCAGACCAGGCCTGCTAATCCACGAAGTATAAGGGCCACTCCAAGGCCTATCACCACAGGACAGGGATAGGACAGACCTGGGTAAGAGACAAAGGGAGGGCCTATGACAGAGGCATCAGCTACTCCCCGGACTACCCATTCACAGCCTGGAAATTTAAAAACCCCCTATCTAAACTTCTAGGGACCAAGATGGCAGTCTGAACCCTGGCTGCTCCAATCCCCCCCTCTAATTCCCAAAAACAGCAATTATTGGCCCAGAGGAAAATCTTAGTCAGTAAAGGCTTAAGAACCCTGGAGGAAGGGCATGGCTAAGGTCCTGCCTCAAAATGGGAAGAAAGCAGGCTACAAAGACAAAGACTCTGGAACCCTATTATGGTGAAAGGGAGGAATCAAACTCAGAAGGAGAGAGTATTGACTCCACACTCACAGCTGAAGCCTTAACAGGAACTATGATCTGGTCTCAGACACAGAAAGCATTCCTAGATGAGCTCAAAAAGAACTTTGAAATCTGGCCTAGAGAGGTAGAAGATAAAATAAACACCTCCTATAAAAACAAAATTGTGAAATTAGAAAAAACATTACAATGAAGAGAACAGCTCCTTAAAAAGTAAAATGTGTGAACTAAAATTGAAATCTGAGCATATGGAAAAGGAGCTTCAAAAACTAACTGAGGAGGATCATTTGCTAAAGACTAGCATCAACCAAATTGGAGCCAATGTCTCTATGACAGTGGTTCTCAACCTTCCTAATGCTGCTAACCTTTAATACTCATATGTGGGTGTATCTGCATGTGGGCAGACTTGCCTGGAGATGGATAGAGGAGCATTGTCTTGGTTCCTAAGACCATCGAAAATATGTGTTTTCTGATGGTCTTAGGCAACTCCTGTGACCCCTGTGAAAGGTTCTTTTGACCCCCAAAGGGATCATAACCCACAGGTTGAGAACCACTGCTCTATGAGGAACCATGAATCAGTCAAACAAAATATCAAGACTGAAAAATTAGAAAAAGAGATAAAATATCTCAATGGAAAAATAACTGACCTGGAAAACAGATCCAAGAGAGACAATCTGAGAATCATTGGTCTACCAGAAAATCATGATGAAAAATTGAGTCTCGACAATACCTTCCAAGAGCTCATCAAGGAAAACTGCCCTGAGCTCCTAGAACCAGAGGGTAAAATAGAAATTGGGAGAATCCACCAGACACCTCCTGAAAGAGATCCCAAATTGAAAAGCCCGCAAAACATTGTGGCCAAACGCCAGAACTATCAGGTAAAGGATAAAATACTACAAGTGGCTAGGAAGAAACAATTCAGATATCCTGGAACTACAGTGAGGATCGCACAGGATAAGGCAGCCTCAATGCTGAAAGATTGGAGAAACTGGAATATGATTTTTTTGCAAGGCAAAAGAGCTTGGGCTACAACCAAGAATCACCTATCCAGCAAGACTGAGCATAATCTACCAGGCAAGGAGATGGACAGTCAGTGATATAACAGAATTCTAGAACTTCCTGATGAAAAAACCAGAGCTCAATGGAAAATTCAACCTCCAATTACAAGACCCAGGAGAGACATAGAAAAGGGAAAGGCCAACACCCATTTAACTCATGAAAGGTAATATTTCAATGAGATGTGTACTCAACAGCACTGAGTCATGGGCTAAAATAGAAAACAATTTCTGAAGGTGTAACAGCAAGTACCCTAGCATACCTAGGGTGGCTACTAGCACAGGTTCTTAGATCTGCTTTTCTAAAGGAAAGCAACTCAAAAT
>CM053586.1:125238558-125250123 GCA_028646515.1 Pseudochirops corinnae
ATATACATATCAATCAAAATGTCATACCATGGCTAAGCTTTACATTTTCAAACTAGTTACTTGAGCATTTATATGAAGAACCTTGGATTTTTCTTTTTTTTTGAGGCAGCATAGTACAGTGGAAAGCATGCTGCATTGGGAGTTAGAGGTTTGGGCTTCAAATGCTGGTGTGCATTCTATTACTTCTATGGTCTAGGGAAAATAATTTTTACTACTTGAGGCCTCAGTTTCCTGAACAATCAAATGAGGAAGGTGAACTAGACAACCTGTACCTTCCAATATACTTCTAAATCTATGATACTATGATTACATTAATCAACAAATACTTTTAAGAGCCACTTATCTATACTCAAGTGGCTTCAAACCCATTTCTGGATCAAGGAATTTAAAAATGTCTAGCCAAAAATAAGAACTCAGGAAGGCAGAGCCAAGTGGCAGAGTGAAAGCAGGGATTCACCTGAATTCTCCTACAAACTCATTCAGATATCTTTCAAAAATGAATCTGAACAAATTTTTAGAGCATTGGAATCCTTAAAGAAGCTTAGTGTGGCAGATTTCCAGCACAAGACAACCTCAAGAGTCAACAAGAAAGATCTGTTGTACTGGGCTGAGAGAGGAGCACAGTCTAGCTCGCAGGGTACACCAGTGTAGACCTGATCATATCAAGACCTGAGTGGACCCCAGCAGACTGAATCATTGACAGAAGTGGTGACTTCCAGATCATGCAGTGCAGGGTTTGGTAGGGGGGAGGTTGTCAGAGTTGAGTGAGACAGAGGCACAGTCCTGAGTGGAAATAGTGGTGGTGGCAGCAGCAGCTACTCCTGGGGCTATCAGCCCACAGACAGAATGTTTGAAAGTCACCTATTTAAACTTGTGGGAGCTAAGATGGCAGAGTAAACAACTCCAGCTTCTGGAATAAGAGCTCACTATTTGAGAAAGAAAAACTACTGGGAAAACTGTAAAATCGTATTTTAGAAACTGGGAGTAGATTAACATCAAAATAAAATCCAAGTGGATACACAATTTACATATAAATAAATTAGGGGAGCAAGGAATAATTTATCTGTCAGATTTATGGAGAATGGAGGAATTTATAACCAAACAAGAGAGAGAGAACAATTTGAAATAGAAAATAGACAATTTTTATTATCTTAAGTTGAAAAGTTTTGCACAAACAAAACCAATGCAACCAAGATTAGGAAGGAAGAAGAAAACTTGGAAAGAATTTTATAACTAGTGTTTCTGATATAGGTCTCACTTCTAAAATGTTTAGAGAATTGAGTCAAATTTAAAAGAATACAAGTCATTCCCCAATTGATAAATGGTCAAAGGATATAAACAGGCTGTTTTCAGAGGAAGAAATTGAAGCTATCTATAGTCATATGAAAAAAATGCTCTAAAAAACTATTGATTAGGGAGATAAAAACTAAAACAACTCTGAGATACCACATCATACCTATCAGATTGGCTAACATGACAAAAAAGGAAAATGATAAATGTTGGAGAAGATGTGGGAAAATTGAAAGACTAATACTTTGTTGATGGAGCTGTGAGCTGATCCAGCCATTCTAGAGAACAATTTAGAACTATGCCCAAAGGGATATAAAAATGTTCCTATCCTTTGACCCAGAAATACCATTTCTAGGGCTGTATCCCAAAGACAAAATAAAAATGTGAAAGGGATCCACATGTACAAAACTACAGCACTTCTCTTTGTGGTTGTCAAGAACTGGAAATTTAGGGGATGCCCATTAATTGGGGAATGGCTGAACAAGTTGTGGTATATGAATATAATGGAGTACTATTGTGCTATAAGAAATGATGAACAGGTGGCCTTCAGAAAGACCTGGAAAGATTTATATGAACTGATGCTGAGTGAAGTGAGCAGAACCAGGAGAACACTGTACACAGTAATGGTCACAGTCTACAATGACAGATTTTGATAGATTTAGCCCTTCTCAGCAATGCAAGGACCTAAAACAATTCCAAAGGACTCATATTGGAACATTCCATCCACATCCAGAGAAAAAACTATGGAGCCTGAATGCAGAGTGAAAAAGACTATTGTTTTGTTTCATTTTTTCTTTCTCATGGTTTCTCCCATTAATTGTAATTCTTCTATACAACATGACTAATGTGAAAATATGTTTAAAGGAAAGTACATGTAAAGCCTAGATCAGATTGTAGGCCATCTTAGCGAGGTATGGAAGTAAATATTGAAAATCAAATATAAACTAAAAAAAAATAAAAACTCAGAATAAAAATACACTAAATATACAACCTTCTGGAAAAAAGATGCTTACAAATCAGAAGATCGTTGGGGAAAATATTTAGGCGATCATTCTGATAAGAGTTATTTTTATGTTTAATGTAATTGCATACATTAGACAAGTGAAAGTCTGAATCTTCCATTCAACGAGCATTAAACAAGGCATCAGGTGCCTATTTGATCCTAGATGCAAACAGGATACTTTTTGCCTTTAAGCAGTTTACATTCTTATGGGTGAAGACAAAAAAAATTCTCTATTGCCAGTGATATGAATATGATGGCCAGAGTACAGGTAATATGATGAAAAGGACTGAACGCAATCCGATTAATATTAAATTGAAAACTAAATGTATTTATTTTGTATTGACTAATCCAACTTACACATTCTGAGGTTTCTTTTATTTTTAATTTATTTCATTAATGAAAAGTGGCATTCCTTGCAATGAATATAATCTGAAGGCACAAAGTCCTTTCTACAGAGCAGGACTTTGAAAGAAACAAACAAAAAGCAAAACCCAGACACAATTTTATTTTTCACCTATTATTTTTGTTTTTTTAAATGTCATGTTATCAGCCAAATTTCTACCTTTGATGAAGATGTATACTATTGTCCATATAGAACCCATGATTGTTCAGCTGTAACGTCTTGTTTATCTCATTATACGTAGATTTCTGTAACTTCAAGTTAAAAAAAAAAATTAAAAGTGTTTCATCAGACAATCCCTTCAAGTTCCAGGAATAGTGTCATTTAATTTAATGAAACTCTCTTTGTACTCTACAAATCCTGGTTTTAGAATATTATAATAAGTCAATATGAACTTCTGTGTAGTATTTTGATCTTTCAAATGTATTCTAATTCAGCAATTACAGTACAATACAACTACAACAGATAAATCACATTTGCTTCTTCTTGCAGCTTTCTATCTTATATACACAAACTTGCATTATCCGTGTTTGAGGCTTGCTTTTCTGTTATCTTCCCTCATTTCTATGTGACATCCCTTTATTGCCTCTCCTTTTTGTTATGGAACACTAATATTCCCCCATAATTTTATGAAATAAAAATAATAGCATAACTAGGTGCTAGCATTCTAAGTAAAGTAAAAGTTCTGTCTGCGTGGTTTAGTAGAAAAAGCACTGAACTAGAAGTGCACAAATGAACTGGCTGCCAGTCCTGGTTCTGATACTGACTTGATATATGAGGTTATGTGGCACAGTGGATTGAGTGCTGAACCAGGTTTCTGGAATCTATGGGTAGACATCCTACCTGTACTGGCAATTTTTAGCAGTCTGGCAATTGGAAAGTTTCATAAGTTCCCTGAGGCTTAGTTTTCTGTGTGAAATAAGGATAACAATAGCTACCCCAAAGTGGTGCTATGGGGACCAAATAGAATAATACACAAACACATGTATATCCTAGTGTCCTCTTGGTACTTCAAACTCAGTAGATCCAAAATTGATCTTGTTATTTCTCTCTTCCCACTTCAATTGTCACTGTCTTAGTTCTATTTAAATACTTTAACTGTGACCCCATAGTTGTATTTAACTACAAAATCAGATATTTTGGCAAGTCAATGTCTTTTCCCTTTGAATTTTCTGGTGTTCTCTTGCATGTCATCTTTTCTTGCCCTGAAGAATCATAATTCTAATTAAAGGAAAGTACATGTGAAATAACATTCACCATCTGCTATTTCCATCCTTACTACTGAACTAAACTATGACAACATAAAAAGAAAAAAATAAAATCATTCTGAATTCACTGTATTTCATACTATATAATCTCAAGGAGGTTCTTGTGTCTTTTGTTGTCATTAAATTTTTTCAGTTGTTCAAATTTGTGACTATTTATTCATCTTTTCTTGACTATTGTACACTCCACAGGAACTCTTACAAACTTTCTCTTGCCAACTCAAACCCTTATCTCTACTTTGATTACATGTCTCTCAGATGATAATCTCATCTATTATCTACTGAAAATTTGAGGTCTTCTGTCTGTCATGAGCCGCATCATCTCTCATCCTTCCCATATCACTGCTTCTTTAGGTTTATCCACACACTCCACTTTTCCTGTGGACTTAAAAAATGAAAAGGTGATCATTATTTTTTTCCAAGGTCAACTATTTCATTTGTAATCCCAAACTGATGCTTTCTGAACCTAGCTTCATCAGTCATTCCATTGTCTCTAATCCTGAGTATTTCCTTTTAAAATTAACTTCCTCTCTATCTATAAACATTCACAGGCCTCTCCTAACCCCAAACAACAAACAAATCTTTGCTTGACCCTTCCATCCACTCAGCCTATAGCTTTTGTAATTTTTCTTTTTACTGTAATTCATTTTTAAAGTAATATAAAACTAATTCTTCTACTTCGTTTCCAACCACTTATTATTCAGTTGTTTCTTTTTGTTTTCACAGTTTGATTGAAATGTTTCTCTCTAGAGTCATTAATAGCCTTGTAAGTGCTAAATCAAATTGTTCTAACCTGACATTTAATGCATTTCAAAATCTGGTTCCAATCTCTCTTTCCATTTTTATTTCTAAATTTTACTCATTATTTCCTTAAATTCTGGATAAGCTAGACTATTCATTGTTACCTAGATATTGTCCTATGCTCTCCCACTACAATGTCATCCTTTCATTGATATCTTTTTACATATTTTCTCCCTTCAAAGCTGATCACAGATGTCACCTTTTCCCTTGTCTGCCAGTATGAAGTAATGTCACTTGCCTTGAGACTTTCATGACACTATTTTACATCTCCCATATATTTAATCAGAACACAAGTAACATGGTATATTGGATAGAATCTATTTCGTAGTCAGGATGATCTAGTTTCAAGTGCCATCTTTGTCTTATGATGGCTATGTAACCTTATACAAATCACCTAAACTGTTAGTGCTCTAAGGAATTTCACTAAAATTGTAAGTGCTCATCTACACTAGTAAGAGAAGCAAGAATATCCTATAACAATAGGATCATAGGTCTTGTTCCTATCTATGTATTTAATTATTTTCTAATTTGATAGTAGATTGCCTTTTGTATATTTCATCTTCCCTACTAGATTAAAAACTGATTGAGATCAGGAACAACATTTTTCATCTTTGTATCTCTGGAATCTAAAATAGCATATGAATATAGATGCTTAATCAATGATTATTGATTATATTCCATTTAATTATGTACCATTGTGAAACAATTTCCCCCAACTCCAATTTCTGAATTTGCAGGGAGGAGGGAGGGATGGAGGAGAGGAGGAAGAGACAGACAGACAGATTATCTAACTCTTCATTATCTTTCCTTTGGAGTTCTGTGTTCATGTAAGAACATCAAATTTTTTATGTTCTCCCATCACTGATAAAATAAGTCAGCTTATATATAATTACTTACTTACCTTACTCTTATCTTTTTATATCTGGATGTTGTTGTTCAGTAATTTTTCAGTCATGTCAGATTCTTTGTGAAATCATTTCAGGATTTCTTGGGGGAGATACTGCAGTGGTTTGCCATTTCTGTCTTCAGATTATTTTACAGATGAGGAAATGAAGCAAACAAGGTTAAATCATTTATCCAGGGTCATATAGCTAATGTTTGAAGTCATATTTGAACTCAGAAAGGAAAGTATTCCTGGTTCTAGACCTGGCACTCTATTCAATGTGCCACCTAGCTCCTCCTTATCTCTGGCTATAGGAGTATACATGGAAAGTGAATGTAAAAGTATTAGATAAAATATACACATATGTGTACATATATATACACATATGCATACATATGTATATGCACACATATACACACTATATCTATGTATATATGTACACATATGTATGTGCATATGTATGTATGTTCTCATTATTTTTTCCAATATGTTGCTTATTTTTCAGATTCTGCTGGGTCCTACCAGCAAAATGTGTAGTGTTCAATGAAGGAGCACAGTTACAGGAAAAATCCATTCATTTTTTAAATTTCTTTTTTTATTCCTCTTCTAACACTCAAATTGGCAGCTCATGAGCCATCACTTGATCTTAGATAAAACTCTATGTTTATGCAGTAGACAGTTCAAAATAATCTGCGTCTCCATCATGAAGCCCATTTTCACATGCATTTAATATCTGATAGGGGAGAACAAAAGAAATGCACCTTTTGATACATAATTAGATTTAGTGTTATTAATGGTATGTTCATAATACCTATTTATATGTATACACATACATAAGTATTCATATTTTATGTGAATATATTCCATTTGCTTGACAAGACCCGTGTATTGAGAATGTAAAAATAAGGTGAAGCTGATCTTAATACCCAAATATATTTTGTACAATTTCAATCCAACCTCTACTTAGATTTTTAAATAGAGTCAATGTATTTGAACAACCTACATTTCTCACAATGCAGCATTGAGACTATTCTTCAATGTTAATAATAATAATTTTCTCAGAAGTATTTCATTTTCCCCCTCACAAATGGAGTCTATTATGCAGAATTGTAAGTTCAAATTACCTTACAAAACTATAAAGTGAACCATTTATAATGAAGAAAAGAAATACTTGTTTCTGAGAAAATGATTATTATTAATGTTGAATTAAAGAACTAAAATAATGTTTCTAGGACTATGAGTCCAGCTTCATTAAGTCTCTTTACTAGTTGCATAATACATTTTAGCTCTTATATTGTGTTTCTTAAAAACATCACACATATTGCATTATGCCACTTACAGAAAGACAGAAGGAGAAAGATAAACTATTATTTCCAAGCAGAATAGTTCATCCTGAAAAATTGGATTAGATAGAAAACTAACTTCATTTTTTTCCTTTTCAACATTTCTTCTTGATCCCTATCTTCACAGAAATTGCAAGGATAAATAAATATTAAGAATAGCTATTTCAAAATATAAACTATCTTTCAAATGAATGATATTAAAATCATTGACAGTTAACTATCATTAAAATGATAGAAACATTGGTATTCCATTAGAAAATTTCTGGAGAAGGCCAATGGTTGAATTAAGCAGAAAGAAGCAAAGAGATTATTCAGAGGATTAGGATCCTGACAGTAGGAGACCAAGGGTAATGAATTGGTAGCTTGAGGATTTGAAATTTAATAAAATAAAGAAGAATCAGTCACATAAATTTTGAGAAAAGAATGTTGTACTAAAAATAATTTCTTAGCAATTTTATATTGGCAGCTGGAGAGATAGTATGGGATAATGAATAGAGAGCTCATTTAGAGTCTAGAACTCAATTCAAATCCTGTTTTTAAATTTATAATCCTAGGCAAGTCACTTAATGTCTCATTGCTCCAGACAGTTCTCTAAAACCATAAATCAATTATATGTTGGCTCAGCAGATCCTGAAGTCAGATATCATCCAAAGTTAATTTCTTCTGTTCTCTATCTGTTCTAATGTTCATGGCTTTTTACCATTGCCCATAGACAAAGACACATATGTAGGAGTTCACTCTTCCCAGAAGTGGACAGACAGACCCAGTCAGCTAAGGTCTAAATATTCCTGGGTAGTGGAGAAAAAAAAAAAAAACAGAGCTAAATAAATGTGAGCAATATAAAATGAACAAAGACAGTCTGAAATCAACTGAGTAAAAGAACTCCCCTGAATTGTTTATTTAGAAAAATTCCTCGAAGATGTTATAAACTTTTGGGTTCAGTCAGAACAACTCATCAGCACAACACAGATTATAGACATCAGTGATTCTTCTAATTTTATCCCGTGAGCATTATAAATGGGCTTGTGTTTGGGAACCACCAACTTCAGAGTTATAAGCAGCTACCAAATCTGTATACTCACTGTCTTTTTTTTTTTAATTAAGCAATTTATTTTTAGTTTTCAACATTCATTTCCACAAGATTTTGAGTTCCAAACTTTCACCCCATCTCTCCCCACTCTACCACCCCAAGATGGTGTGCATTCTGATTACCCCTTCCCCGAGTCCGCCCTCCTTTCTATCATGCCCCCCTCTTATCCCTTTCCCCCTAATTTTCTTGTAGGGCAATATAGATTTCTACATCTCATTGTATGTACATCTTATTTCCCAGTTGCATGTAAAAATAATTTTCAACATTTGTTTTTAAAACTTTGAGTTACAAATTCTCTCCTTTCTTCCCTCCCCATCCATGATTACTGAAAAAACAAGCAACTAAATGTGTGTAATAAATGTGTAGTTATGCAAAAACTTTTCCATAATAGTCATGTTTTGAAAGACTAATTATATTTCCTTCCCTCTGTTATGGGAATCTGAAGATCTTCTCTGTCCCTAGGCCCTTTGCTTAAGTGGCTTAAGTGCCTCTGAGAATCTTCCCTGATTTGAAAGTATACTCTGAGCCCTAATAGGCTGAATGTGGTCACGTGGAGCCTGTGGTGGGAGGCTTGTTTTTCGGGAATGCCCACACCTTGTTGCTTTGTGATTGGGCAGTGGGTCAAGAGGGCAATGATATTCTCCAATCCAGGAGAAGGCTATATAGATGCCCTGATGTGAGGTTTTGCTGTGGGGCTCACTTTGAGAAGAGTTGTGTGATTTGACCAGATGAGACTCTGGGAAGCCATTGAGCCCCCAAGCTTTGAAAACCCCAGTTGTTGATGCCTCCCTTTCTGGTAACTGCGTAGGTATGGATGTAATGGTCAGATGGTTGGAAGCCTGTCTGCTGATTTGTTTCTTTGACTGCTTGTAACTTCTGTTTTTATTCTCTTTGTATTCTCTGAAGTTCATGGTGCTGACTTTTCCCCCCAAATTAGGTAAATGATATCTGTTTGATTGATTAAAGTAGGATGGTTAACCCATTTTGAGTTGCTTTCCTTTAGAAAGGCAGATCTAAGAACCTGTGCTAGCAGCCATCCTGGGTGTGCTAGGGTTCTTGATGATACACCATCCTATCCTGCCCCTCACACTTATTAGATTTTCTTCTTTTGTCCTTTTTCAAAAATTTTTACTTCTGACTACCCCAGACCCCAATCTGCCCTCCCTTCTATTATACCCACCCTTATACCATTTACCTTTACTTTTCTTGTAGAGTAAGATACCCAGTTAAGTCTGCATGTTATTCCTGCCTTAAGTCAAATTCTATTTGAGTAAATTTCACTCATTCTGCCCCTCCTCCCTACTCTTCCTCTCCACAATAAAAATTTTTTCTTGCCTCTTTTATGTGAGATAATTTACCCCATTCTATCTCTCCCTTTCTCCTTCTCCCAATATATTCCTTTCTCACCCCTTAATTTTATTTTTAGATATAAACCCCTTCATATTCCACTCACCCTGTGCCATCTATCTACCTATCTATCTATCTATCTATCTATCTATCTATCTATCTATCTATCTATCTATCTATCTATTTATCTATCTATTTATCTATCTGTATTTTCCTTTACTACCCTAATATTGAGAAAGTTCTAAATTACAAATATCTTTCTATGTAAGAATGTAAACAGTTCAACTTTGATAAGTCCCTCATGATATTTCTGTACTGTTTACCTTTTCATGCTTCTCTGGAAACTTATTTTTAAAAATAAAATTTTCTGTTCCACTCTGGTCTTTTCAAAAAGAATGTTTGAAAGTCCTCTATTTCATTGAATGTCCATTTTTCCCCTGAAGGATTATAATTAGTTTTGCTGGGTAGGTGATTCTTGCTTTTAATCCTAAGTCCTCTGAGCTCTGGAATATTATATTCCAAAACTTTTGATCTGTTAATGTAGAAGCTGCTGGATCTTGGGTTATCTTGATTGTATTTCCACAGTACTCAGATTGTTTCTTTCTGGCCACTTGCAATATTTTCTCCTTGACCTGGTAACGCTGGAATTTGGCTACAATATTCCTAGAAGCTTTCCTTTTGGGATCTTTTTCAAGAGATGATTGGTGGATTCTTTCAATTTCTAATGCCACCCACCCCCCAGGCCTAGAACATTAAAACAGTTTCCCTTGAAGATTTCTTGAAAGGTTATGTCTAGGCTCTTTTCCTGATAATGGCTTTCAGGTAGTCCAATAATTTTTAAATTACCTCTCCTGCATCGATTTTCCAGGTCAGTGGTTCTTCCAATGAGATGTTGCACATTAATCTTCTATTTTTCTGGTCTTTTGGTTCTGCTTAATGGTTACTTGATTTCACATAAAGGCATTAGTTTCCATTTGCTCCATTCTAATTTTGAAAGAATTATTTTCTTCAGCAAGCTTTTAAAACTCCTTTTCCATTGGGTCAATTCTGATTTTTAAGATAGTCTCCTGCTCATTGTTTTGTTTTTTTTTTTCCCCATACCTTTTTTGCCATTTGGGTTAATCTATTTTTAAGGTGTTATTTTCTTTAATGTTTTGAGGGGTCTTCATTAGCATGCTATTGATATGTTTTTCATGATTTTCTTACATCACTTTCATTCCTCTTCCCAATTTTTCTTCTATTTCTCTTGCTTGGTTTTCAAAATCTTTTTTGAGCTCTTCCATGGCCTGTGAAAAATTTGTATTTTTCTTGAAGACTTTTGATTAAGGAGCTTTGACTTTGTTGTGTTCTTCTGGATGTATGCTTTGATCTTCTTTGTCACCAAACTAAAATGTTTTTATTTTTTTCTTTGCTTTTTTTTTTTTTTGGAGGGAGAATGCAGGGCAATTGGGGTTAAGTGACTTGCCCAAGGTCAAGTGGCTAGTTTTTGTATTAAGTTTCTGAGGCTAAATTTGAACTTAGGGCCTCCTGACTCCATGGTTGATGCTCTATTCACTGCACCACCTAGCCACCCCTCTAAAATTCTATAGTATGACTTTTCTTAGTGCTGTTTGCTCATCTTCCCAGCCAAATTCTTGACTTTCTAGCTCTTTGTCAGTGTAGGACTTTGCTTCTTGTGGAGGTGTCAGAGCGGGTGGGGGTGGGGGTTCTACCCCAGGCTTCATGAGTTTTCTATCAGCCACTTGCTCTTCCACCATCTGTGGGCCCACAGCTCCAGAAGCAGTTGCTGCTGCTAGTGGTGTTGCTGCTGCTGGTGCTGCCACCACTATTGCCATTGACAATGCCACCACCTCTGCTGCTCCATGGTTTGGAGCTGTACTGTGCTCCCACACTGACATGTGTATACATACATTTATATACATACACATTTATACATATATATACATACATATTTATATATACAATATATTTATATAAATATTTTATTTATACATATTATATATATATATATATATATATATATATATATATATACATTTATATTCCCTTCAACTATCCTCATACTAAGAAAAGTTGCATAAGTTAATAATTATCATTTTTCCATGTAGGCATGTAAATAGTTCAACTTTGATAAGTTCTTTAT